>OX463868.1:15231913-15611913 GCA_949825065.1 Odontocerum albicorne
CTTGCCTGCGCCTTCTCTCTCCATTGGGGCCCTGATAACTGGCAATAACAGTTCCACGCCATTTGCCTCTATCCGCTGCTGTTAGCTTCCAGTTGTGCTGAGCATTAATGTGTGCTGTATGCCCTTGTATCTCTTGTACCGCGCTGCCTACCATACTTTTTTTCTGCCTTCCGACAGCTCACTATTAAGTCAGTAATTTTATCCACGAATATTCAATATGTTTTTTTTTTACAGATTAATTGTCGCCAGCATCACATACGGACTGGTGTTCAGCAGGTATCTCCACGGCGCACTCAACTAGTGATCCGCGGCTTGTCAGTGACTATTGACAGTGCTCCGAAACGTACGAGACAAGGTGAACAGTTGTTAAAAAAAGTGACTTGTAAGAAAGAAGGGCAAAGTCGTTTTTACTTGTAAAAAAAAAAAACACTTTATTCATAATTAAAAAAAAAGACTTTAAAATAATAAAATTTAAACAAAAAGTGAATATTAAAAAAAAACACAGTTTAATGTATACTAAATAATAAATGAATTATATCAATTTGTGAAAACGAGATAGCAATATACGAAACAAATATCAAGTGCTTATTAATTAATTTAAAAAAAATAATAATTTTCTATCCTCTTTTGGATTTGTTATTAAAAAAAATTAAAAAAAAATGGACTTCGCTAGGGGTGTATAGTGTCGCCGTGCTTGTTTGACATTTGTACGGGACGTGGTTCTATATGGCGAAGAAGTGAGATATTTGTTAGGCACGATTGGAATATTAAACAGGAACACCACAGCAATACTCAGATATCAGACATTTTAATGTATTTTGAATAGATTGTGAATATTATTATAGTTTAGGAATGTATGGGAGAGCGTTCTCTCGGTGTATATTTCTCCGGTCAATGATTATTTGATGGTTAAACAGGAATATTTAACAATTACACTCAGTCTCCTTCCTCATGTGCGTCGTCCTTCCACACCTCCAGTAACATCAATTAAACTCAGTCTCCTTCCTCATATGCGTCGTCCTTCCACACCTTCAGTAAACATCAATTCAACTCAGTCTCCTTCCTCATGTGCGTCGTCCTTCCACACCTCCAGTAGCACCAATGAAACTCAGTCTCCTTTCTCATGTGCGTCGTCCTTCCACACCTCCAGTAACACCAATTAAACTCAGTCTCCTTCCTCATGTGCGTCGTCCTTCCACACCTCCAGTAACACCAATTAAACTCAGTCTCCTTCCTCATGTGCGTCGTCTTTCCACACCTCCAGTAACACCAATTAAACTCAGTCTCCTTCCTCATGTGCGTCGTCCTTCCACACCTCCAGTAACACCAATTAAACTCAGTCTCCTTCCTCATGTGCGTCGTCCTTCCACACCTCCAGTAACACCAATTCAACTCAGTCTCCTTCCTCATGTGCGTCGTCCTTCCACACCTCCAGTAACATCAATTCAACTCAATCTCCTTCCTCATGTGCGTCGTCCTTCCACACATCCAGTAACCACACACCTCTCCAAACTGTCTCCTTGGATACATGAATATTGCGAAAAAGAGAAGCTTAACTGGGCGCATTTTCATCGTGATGATCATAGTTCTGCTCTTTCCCATATTTTCCAGCTTTGACATAGCATTTTTCATCATTCCAGTTCTTCTTCACACCTCAGCCTCGCATCCTCCACTGTCGGCAATATTGAAGCCTTAGTAAATAGTCAGTCACCACTTCCAGACCATGATTCACATTATTTGGTTGCAGTTTGTTACTGCTGTCTTTTATTATTAACCCTTCCTTCCCTGTGATGTGTAACTAGTACACATTGCTTCTAAACACTTTAATATCTCTATACTTAGTTAACCCTTCCTTCCCTGTGATGTGTAACTAGTACACATTGCTTCTAAACACTTTAATATCTCTATAAATATAATAAATACTGGCTTCAGATTTTAGGTATTCCTCCGTAATACATTTACGCGTTGAATGAACACAATAATATTAATAATAATTAGCACTTATCGGCCACATCAGAGATATTTTGTGAAAATCGGGAATAAATTCACCGATACAATCAAACGTGTGCTAGTGTGTGACGTAGGTATATTCATTCTAAAAAAACCGTAATGGGTGAGGAAGCGACGCTATTCACGTCTCACTCTCACTCTACTTCGGTATATGGGAACGCAAGAAATAGAATCTCAATTCGCTCGCTTCAGTAGTTCTCGGGCATCTGTTTAAGGTGGTCTCTCCACCCGTTTTGTGAACGTCGGCCGATATTTTTTTCATGTTTTCAGCAATTAAATTTCAATTATTATCGCTTTTGACTTCAAATTTAATTAATTTAAGCGATAGGCTATAAATATTCTTATTTTTCCGATTTTAAATCGCTCATTTTTACATGTGTATTAAATACACAGCACCGGAACGCGCGGATTTTTTTTAGCACAGGAAGGGAAAGGTCAACTTAGTTTTTGATTTCCAGGCCCAGGAGCTTGCTCTCGTGTTTCACCTTTTTATGGAGCGTGTCCATTTTTTTTTGATGTGGCAATTAAAGTCGTGTCGTCTGCATATCTCAGATTTGAGAGCTTTCTTCCACCAATATCAATCCCACCGTCCCAATATTCAAGTGCTTTCCTCATAATATATTCTTCATATATGTTAAACAAATCGGGAGAGAGGATGTACCCTTGCTATACACCCTTTTGTACGTGAAACTATTTGAACTTGATGTTGTTGATTTTGACTGTCACAGAACTATGTTGGTACAGTGACTTAATGAAATTCACAAGGTGTGCTAGTACTCCTATCTCTAAAAATAGGTGCCCCAGTTTCTCCGATTTTTTACAATCAAATGCTTTTTTATAACATCTTCTCCCTGGCTCCATCCCAACTCACTGTCTGCGAAGACTGTTGGGGTCAGCTCTCCTTGTCCTCAGGTTGTATGCCCTTCTGTCCCGGACTACGTCCCGGGTTATCTTTTTGCACGACCCATGAATTCTTTGGTCTTCCTCTGGTTGTTATTCGAGGAAGATCCATGGAGATTGCCCGGTTCACAATGTGATCGGGTGCTCTGCGTCCAACGTGCCCATACCATCTCAATCCATCCGCCTCTCCTCCATCTTGCTGTTGATGTCTGTAACACCTATGCTTCCACGAAGGCGTGAGCTTTTTATTTTGTATCTTAGGGACATGCTTTTTATAACATATGTAGGGACTACGGTCGTCTCTGAATATTGTCAACACGCACGGTCAACGACCGACGAAACGACCTTCGGATATGTCCAAAGGTCGCATACCAGAACATTAATATTGTTTACCCGCAAATACTATTTACGATACATTCCACAGTAGAAAGAGAACGCATCGCGCTGTCTCGCCGTAAAACATAAAATTGCTGACATATATAATTCAAGACAATCTATCATAATAGAATATTTACCAATTATATAAATCCCCGTAACACGTGTTTCTACCTCCTCTCCCGAGGCTCTTTTCAGACGGAATGATTATATCCATGTAGTGTCATGTTGCTTTACTACGGACCACCCACATCAAAAATGTGTGTGCGTGTGTGTGGTATATTTACGTAAAAAATGACTTAAATTAACTGTTAAGTTCCCCTGAAGATGTGTCGCATATGACTTGAAACTAGTTGGGTTTAAAAACACATTTTTAAGTTGATTTGACTTTAAATGAAAAAAATTCGAGAATACATCAAATAATTCTTGACCGATGGAATTAAAGGCAAACGATGTAAATGTGACCGATGATATTTGAGGTAAATGATGAAGATTTATGTAAAGTGATGACATGGGAGCAAAATGATGAAATTGAAGCTATACACAGAGAACCGCTTTCTATACAAACATTTTATTGGTATCGCACCACTGTTAAGGGCTAGCTACAACTCAAAAAAGAAAATATAAATTGATGTAAAGTATCGACTAAGGTTTTATTGTCAATCAAAGTAATTTATAAACAAAACGACGACCTACGTGGCTTGGTTGGTAAGACGTTAGTCTTCTATCCGAGAGTTTTGGGTTCGATTCCCGATGGTTTTATTAATAAAATAAATGTACCTATCTGCTGATACAATTTGTCTCATAACAAAACTTGCAGGCACTAGATAAGTGCGAGTGTAGGGTAAACCGCGAGCTTCGTGCCTACTTCAGTGGTTATAAAACCGAATGCTCATTAATGGGGCCGAACACAATGTTGTTTCAAGCCACGCTCTTCAACATGTCTGCATCATATAATAATTTAGAATATGTTGAAGGCTCCATACTAATAAATGAATTTTTTTTTTGTAGTCAAATATGTTTTGAGGCAAATTTGTATACGGTCTTTCGAAGTGTTATAACGCGTGGTTTGACTTTTGATGTCAACATTTACGAAAACATTACACTTTTCATCTTCTGGACGTATACGTTGTAGTTGCTCAGTTGGCGAAGCCCTGAAGAGGAAAACTGCAACATTTTCGAAACGTCGGCATCATAAGTCAAACCACGTGGTATAACACTACGAAAGACCTTACACAAAAAATGGCATTTTCTTTGAAAATACAACACAATTTGTTGTATCTTTCGTTATTTAATTGAACAAATTCTAGTTTAAAAGATTTTATTTAACTTTCGAAGGAATTCAATAGGAAATGTTTATTTTTGAGTTGTATCCTACTCCTAGCAGTGGTGCGATGTGTTCCATAGAACGTGAACAGTAGAGGGAATTCTATTTTCAGATCGTTTCCTTTTACGAAACCAAAAGTAATAAAGTATTTAGGCGCTATTCACACATGACATCAGGCTGCCTTGTTACAGGATCCACTTCTAATGTTATCCGAACCGTATTGAAATATTCCACCTGAAGTTTGAGACGTTCCATGTAGAAATTACACTTTTTTTTTTTTTTTTTTTTTTTTTTTTTTTAAATTACTTAACGCGATATCGCGTGACGTAGGACGGGCACTAGGTATTATCCACGCGATATAGCGTGTTGAGCTACAGTCACTCGTATGAACCACTATATCACCTTGACGTACCTGTTTCTCGCAGTTATACATAGACGATATACAGGGTGGGTCAAAACGTTAAATTATGGAAATTTAATTCAGTAGAATTTCACAAATTTGACTTAACACTTTTAATGCTAATCACGCGATATTGCGTGGTGTACGCCACATTAGGTATCACCGTGGTGTATGCCACATATACAGTAACTCGTTTGATACAGTATAGCCCCCGTGAAATCGAGAAAATGATGTATTTTTCGCGGTAATACATAGATTATATACAGGATGGACCGAAAGTCAAATTTTAGAAATTTAATTCAGAAGCAGTTGCTTCACAAATTTAACTTAACACGTTTTTACCAATAACGCGATATAACGTGATGTGCGACTCTCACTGGGTACTACCCACGTGATACAGCGTGGTGATATATATGTTAGCTCGTATGAGCCGGTATACCCCCAGCGACATCGAAAAATGAACGTATTTTTCGTGGTCATTCAGAGATGACCACTGTGGACTTGTTGCTAAAACGCTTGTCTACCAATCCTAGACTTATGGGTTCGATCCCAGTTTTTTTAAAAGGATTCCATTCTGGTTTACATTTAATGCTTCTTTAATATGTATATCTCTTTAGTTGGTTTGAAGAGATTGCCATATGGCAATAAGCCTTCTAGGTTGTGCTGTATATTACTTAAGTGTAATATTATGCTGTCTCAAATGCATTATAACTCTCCAGTGGAAATTAAAGGCACAACTTTATTTTTAAACGATATTTTGAATGTAACTATTAGCCGCTAGTTGGAGGCAACGTTTATTAAAACTTGTTTCGAATTTTCTTAACCAGCTCTCTATGTTATTTATTTATTTATTTAACACTTTTATTGCAAATAAAATCTGGCGGGATTATTGCCAGGCGGCAATCTCTTCCAACCAACCAGACAAAAGTAAATGAACCAAGTTACGTGGTCGCATAAATCATTCAAATGACTATACCTCCCCACGAAATCCATAAACACACACGTGAGCATATGCCCACGGACCCCACAAAGACGGACAATCATCATATGTTACTGATGTATAAACGTCAAACTGATGTGACATCACAGTTTCTCTGCAATCGAGTCTAACAAAAAGGTAGCCTGTGATCAAGTGTGAATGCAGCTTAAGGAAATGTGACTGCGATCATTAGTGTAACACTGTCCTTATATAAATATTGTGTATATTCTAGGCGAGTACCATCGCTCAGTGTCCCTATGGAGTTTGTTATCAATATCCGTGTATTTATTTTATATTCGTGCGCTTCTTTACACGTGCCAAGTACCTGAACGAGTACCAAACTCGACCTGACCTGATCTGATTTAACCTACCGTGACCTGACCTAACCTAACCTAACCTAACCTAACGTGACCTAACCTAACCTAACCTAACGTGACCTAACCTAACCTAACCTAACCTGACCGAATCTAATTTAACCTAACATCTAATGAAACTCACACTTCGTCGTTATTTATGTTGCAAACACTAACCTATGTGAAAAGCAAACGTTAACCTCGTTCGCGCACTAAACCTAACTAACACTTTTTTGGATACCATCGGAAATCGAACCCAAACACTCTGAATGTTCACATGAACCCAATGGGTGTCGAATCACTGCGAATACTAACCGTTAGACCCAAGGGGCAAACAGAAAATGGATATCACCTTAGATGTGTGCTAGTAACGTAACGTTGTTGCAGTACTAGTTTACAGTGCAAGATAAATGCTCAGTCACTTTGAAATACATTACTATATCTTCCCCCAAGTTATGAAGAGTATAGAGCTATAATGGAAAGAGATAAAAATATCTGTTTAATGTAAGCCGTGCCCCTTTTTTTACATACGTATACAAATGGCGGGGCTTTTACTATGTTTTTTCTCTTTCACTTATAGCTCTGTACTCTTTCTTATTTGGGGAACAGTCCCGTGATTGATTTTCAAAGCGAAGGAACATATCGTCGTTGTTCTGCGAAAATCATTTATATGATGAAATAACCAAATATTGAGTTTTGAGATGAATGCAATTTAAGTTTCAGAAGTCGATGTAAAATCAAGTTATATAACTTTTTATATTTTCATAACAGCCAAACCATATAACTTTTGGACATAAATGGTTTTTTCCATGTGTAAATATTTTTATTTTAAGCAATATGGCGTCAAAAAGTCATTTTAAGCAAAAATGGACTTAAACGCTTTTCGTGTATATTATTCTGTTAGTCAGACCAATACGAAGTCTTTGACATGTGTGACGTCACAGCCTCCAGTGTATAGTTGGTAAGACGTTTAACTTCCACAGGGTTTAAGGGGTCAGTTTCCGATGATACTTAACTAAAAAAAGTGTCTTGACCTGGAAAAAAGGTTGATCTTAAAGCAATGCTTGTTTCATGAGCCGAGATCGTGCGATAGTGTTGTCGATACGTAATAATGACGAACTGAGAGTTAAGTGCCTACTCCAGTGGTTCTAAACCCCAAGATTCGATTACTGGAGTTAAAAACAATACTGACATACATTTCAGAATGTCCAAATAACCAAAATGATATGTTGAAAAGTACGAACAAAAAACAAACGTGACGGGACTGTAGGACAAAATTGAGAGATAGCCTTCAGTCAGATATGAGCTAAGGTTGACTCTATCCAAACACTGTATTGATGCTGGGCGATGAATTATTTTATATCATTTTCATCTGGCAACTATTCTGCGAACTCTCACCTGACGCGAGATGATCGAATTCAAGTTTCAAACGAACGTGTGCGAGGCGCAAACTATATTACAACAGTATTATATAAACGACTTAACTGAAATAGCGTTCTCTGTTAATTTTAATATTCTTTCTCGTGACTTGAATACTGAGAAACGTGACCCACAAATATTTGTTCTGTTTAATGTGGTTTTCTTGGGGAAAATAGTGCGGTGGTTTCTCATTGCCTTCCGCCCCGCAATAGACGTAATATTGTATACATGTTGTACATACTGTGAGCCCTGCTGTCAACACACTATATTTTAGTGTGTAGTACTAGAGAAAATGTGCTCTTGTGGATAATAAATATATATTTCTTTCTAAAATGTATTGAAATAATCAGATATCTGACATAAATCATAAAGTGAAAAATTTAGTGAATATTTTTTTTATAATTATCATTATAAATGTGCATAATAATAAGAAAAATAAAATTATAATTTATATAGCGCCTTTTAGGGAGTAAATTCTCCTCAAGGGCGCTTTAACTGCAGATTCGATCCCACTTTTATTGACAGATTAAAAATATAAGACCTACTCGTAAGTACCTGACCACCGCAGGCTGCACGACACCCGAATCTCGATATTAAAGCAGATTGCTCTACTCAAATATACGAGTATATGTACACTGTAACCATTCCCTCCCTGTGATGTGTAACTAGTACACATTGCTTCTAAACACTTAAATATCTCTATAAATATAATAAATACTGGGTTCAGATTTTAGGTATTCCTCCGTAATACATTTACGCATTGAATGAAAAAATAATATTAATAATAATAAGCACTTATCGGCCACATCAGAGATATTTTGTGAAAATCTGGAATAAATTCAGCGATACAATCAAACGTGTGCCAGTGTGTGACGTAGGTATATTCATTCTAAAAAACCGCTATGGGTGAGGAAGTGACGCTTTTCACATCTCACTCTACTTCGGTATATGGGAACGTAAGAAATAGAAGTTCGCTCGCTTATCTCGCTTCAGTAACTCGCGGGCATCAATTTGAGGTGATCTCTTCGCCCGTTTTGTGAACGTCGGCCGATATTTTTTTCATGTTTTCAGTAATTAAATTTCAATTAATATCACTTTTGACTTCAAATTTAATTAATTTAAATAAAAAAATCTTTTGAGTGTATTATTTACACTAAATGCAACATTATGTCGTGTCAGTTTATATAGATGGCGCACTAAACGTTCTAAGTCGATAATACAGAATCCTACACTTCATTTGTTATCATTGGGAACAGATATAATATACCATAAATATGTTTATAAAGTGCATATGAACCCTGTGTCCATTATAATGGACGCCAGGTCTGAATATATTTAAACAAGTAAATAAACAATAATAATTATTATAAAATGACAATGTATATAGCACCGTTTAGAAGGTAAACTTTCCTTAAGGGCGCTCTTACTCGGGACTCGAATCTAGTATTATTGACATATTAAAAAATAAATACAATTAATACGTCGAGTGTAAGGATAGGAAGGTGGTGACTGCGCCTATTAGATTATGAACTTCCCTGCATATGAATATGTTTAGAAAAACATTTTTGTTTAAAAAATCACAAAATCTTTTCAAGGGTAGACGAACTATAGAGAAATTGAGATAATACAGTTTGCGCTTCGTACAACGATATGCAAAAAGGACCTAACCCACATTTTTACCTGTTTTTAAATATTAAGGGGGCATAACTTCACTGTGTATAGGCTTGTATGTAAAAACATTTATTTAAGGCGGAACGAAATGATTTTTAAAAAATTAACTACACGACGGTGTAAAAATACTTTTAATAAAATTTTTGACTGAATTTTTAAAGATGGAATATTATCAAGAAATATACATATTCTGTTTAATACGAGGGTTGCTATTTAAGTTTTGAGATATGGCAACACCAGTGTACTCGTAGATACGTCAAATCTGACATCAGCATTGTAAAGTTTGACATTTTTAATGGTATACGTGCTCAGAAAGTTTTGTCATACGTATTAGGAGACGAAATATAACCAAAATTGTACCTGGCTTCTTAATGATGTAGACATTTTCTTGGCATTTTAATTGACATTTAAAAGTCTTTCGGCGCCACAAACGATTGAAAAATAAATAAAACTTATCAACCTTCTGCAAAATCTTAATATATTGTTGATACTTGACATCGCACAAATATTGTACTTGCACAAAGACGATTTTTTTTTTCAAGAAAATGTGTATTTTTTTTACTCCCCTTGATATTTCACACACTGATGGAGAAACAAGATAACCTATATGTGAAGAAATCTAATAATACTCGTATGTTGTACCATTTGATCTGATAATGCCCGCCGGGACAAGTGGTGGCCGAGTGGCCGGGGTGAGCGTCCACAGTGGTTGCCAGACGCGGGTGATGTGGCGGCCACACTAGATACAATAAGTTCTAGCCCTAGATAAGGTAAGCGTGCCGTACCTCCTAAGTGTAGACTAAGTATTTACTATCCGTAGCTTTGTAAGGACCAGGTTAAGTATAAGTGCGCGCCGTATTCCGTGTTCCGTATAGCGGAGGGAGGGGCTGCAGGGGCGACAGGAGCAGGGCGCGAGGCGCGAGGGGGCGCACACTGTCACAGCTGCTGTGCTAGATGTTTATTCTTATATCAAACTTACCTAACCTAACCTGACCTGACCTAACCTTACCTAACCTAGCATAATATCCCCTTTCTTCACCTAACCTAACCTTATGTTACCAAACCTAACACAACATTCCCTTTCTTCACCTAACCTTACCTTATTTTATCAAATTAGATAAAGTAAGTAAGATTATGTTGGGTAAAATGAGGTTAGGAAACCAAACCTCATTTTACCAAAACTAAATTAACGCAATTTAGTCTAATTGTAGTAAACCAAACCTAACCTGACCTTACCGTACCAAAAACAGTCTAATATAACCTTTCCTTACCTTACGAAATCTTCTTTTAACAAACCTAACCTAACTTAATCCAACCAAAATAAACCTAACCTCATTACATCAACCTAACCTTATTCAATTTTTTCCCTCTTCAACATGTCTTATTTTAGCAAATCTAATCAAACCTTCTGTTAATTTGTTTTCAATGTTTTTTTTTAAAACAAGATCCAGTATTTATGAACCGAGGGTCCGAAAGCTGTGTAAAAGGGGTGCAGTGTGAAGTCTGTCCGAGTCCGAGACACCTTGAGCTCCTGCAGCCATTATGATAAACACAACCAGCATTCGATTTGTTACGTACTCGTACGAGTGTGTCGCATGCGTGAGTCTGATGGCACTGTCTCGCATCTCGATGATGGCACTGTCTGACGGCACTGTCTGACGGCACTGTCTGATGGTACTGTCTGATGACACTGCCTGATGGCACTGTCTGATGACACTGTCTGATGGCACTGTCTGATGGCACTATCTGATGACACTGTCTGATGGCACTGTCTGATGGCACTGTCTGATGGCACTGTCTGATGGCACTGTCTGATGGCACTGTCTGATGGCACTGTCTGATGGCACTGTGTGATGGCACTGTCTGATTGCATTGTCTGATGGCATTGTCTGATGGCACTGTCTGATGTCACTGTCTGATGTCACTGTCTGATGGCATTGTCTGATGGCACTGTCTGATGGCATTGTCTGATGGCACTGTCTGATAGCACTGTCTGATGGCACTGTCTCATGGCACTGTCTGATGGCACTATCTGATGGCATTGTCTGATGGCATTGTCTGATGGCACTGTCTGATGGCATTGTCTGATGTCACTGTCTGATGGCATTGTCTGATGGCACTGTCTGATGGCATTGTCTGATGGCACTGTCTGATAGCACTGTCTGATGGCACTGTCTGATGGCATTGTCTGATGGCACTGTCTGATGGCACTGTCTGACGGCACTGTCTGATGGCACTATCTGATGGCATTGTCTGATGGCATTGTCTGATGGCACTGTCTGATGGCATTGTCTGATGTCACTGTCTGATGGCATTGTCTGATGGCACTGTCTGATGGCACTGTCTGATAGCATTGTCTGATGATACTGTCTGATGGCACTGTCTGATGGCACTGTCTGATGGCACTGTCTGATGGCACTGTCTGATGGCACTGTCTGATGTCACTGTCTGATGGCACTGTCTCGCATCTCGATGCGTGACTCTCACTGCAGATATTTTAGCACAAATTTATCTCATTTCGATTTGTATGAACGCGCAACATTTGTCTATTTTACTTTATTTTTAATTAATTGAATGCACTCATGACGTCACTATGAGGAATCTCGTCTGGAACGTGTTCAATTGAAACTGGACTTTGCCGAGATTTTGTGAAATAAAATAAAATATTCAGGTCTGCTGTTGATGATGATGATGCTAGTTGATTAGAACAATTCACAATGTTTTGATTTTTGTTCGATTTTATATACAGTTTATTTATTTTTACGATCTAAATATGTTTGTTTGTTACTAAATACTTTTATGAATCATTTATTTATTTTTACGATGTTATTATTAAGGCTTTTTTGTTTGAAATTACTTTGATTATTCGTAAATTTTATTGATTTACAGGGTAACTAGTACATACATATCATCACGCCATTTACCTGTCGGGGTAGGCAGAGAGGACAGAGTTACAAATTTGCCTATATCGATAAATACCTTTAGCCTATTATATAATCTTTCCTTACCTTACGAAATCTTCTTTTAACAAACCTAACCTAACCCAACCTAACCTAATCTAACCTAACCATACTTTACCAAATTTAACCTAACCTCATTTCATCAACCTAGCTTTGCATTGTGTTGTATTACACTTTCGCTGTATACAGTACAGCTTGGCAGACTTATTGCCATGTGGCAATCTCTTACGACCAACCAAAAATATGTCAAAGTGGCTTTAAATGAAAATCAGATTGGAATTCTTCTTTTTTTTATATGTAGGTTCCAGCGGGATTTGAACCCGCGACCTCCGGGTTGGGAGACAGGCGTCTTACCAACTAGGCCACGGAGGTCGTCTATTCTACATCCATTTATTTTTTTATTTATTTTTCTGTGTACCTTAAAAGGGACATGTCGGAAGGAGTACCCCAAAGGAAAGAAGGCGTAGATCTAGAACAGAGTAGAAAGAGAGAGGTGGAGAAATTCGAACTGAGGGAAAAGTAAGAAGTATGAAAAACAAGAGTATTTGTGATGAGATGTATGCACGTGAACGAGGCGAAAGCTGTGTGCATGGATAGAATGGCGTGGACATCTGTCCTCTCTGTCTACCCCAAATGACATGATGGTGACAACCTGTTTATAATTTTAATAGTTTGAACATTAAAAATACTATATTTTATTTATTAAGGTATTCTGTTTATCATTGTAACATTATGCCATTAATAATCGTGATTATTTTAACAATCTGTTTATTATTGTAACATACTATACGTTACAATGATTATGTTTTGTTTATTATTAAACTATTCTGTATATCATTGTAACATTATTCCATTACTGATGATTTTTATTGTTAACAGTCTGTACATTACAGTGATTATGTTTTGTTTATTATAAAGCTATTCTGTTATATCATTGTAACATTATTCCATTTATAATAATTATTATTGTAACAGTCTGTACATTACAATTATTATGATTTGTTTATTATTAACCGATTCTGTTTATCATTGTAACATTACTCCATTTATAATTATTATTATTGTAACAGTCTGTACATTATAGTGATTATGTTTTGTTTATTATAAAGCTATTATGTTTATCATTGTAATTATTCCATTTATAATAATTATTATTGCAACAGTCTGTACATTACAGTGATTTATTATTGAACTTTTTTTTATTATTGAACTATTCTGTTTATCACCGTAACATTATTACATTTCTAATAATTATTATTGCAACAGTCTGTACATTACAGTGATTTATTATTGAACTATTCTGTTTATCATTATGGCATTATTCCATTTATAATGATTATTATTGTAACAGTCTGCACATTAGAATGATTTCATTCTCTTTATTATTAAACGAATCTGTTTTGTTATTGTAATATTCTGTTAAAAATAATAATGAATAGTTAATTCTGTTTATAGTTGTGACAGCGTATTTATTTCATTAGTCTTCATATTATTATATTATTCTTATTGAGAAATTCTGTTTTTTTATTGTAACATTTAGTTAGTTAAAATAATAATGGTAATATTATTGTGACAAACTGCATTTTATTTGAACAGTCCGTTTATGATAAAACAAATCAACACTAGAATACTTAACAATAAATTACTTCGTTATTCCACTAATGTCATTAATCTCCGCTACACATGTTTCTACCTCCTATTTCGAGGCTCTCTTTAGGCGATATGATCTCGGTTTGTTACGAAAGCAGTGCTTGTATACTATATGATGTCAGACAGGTGTCATGTAATTTTACTATGGACCATCCAAATCGGAATACACCCATATCTTTTGCGTCAATAGACCACACACACTTCCAATGTGACTGTGGTCTATTGATGCAAAGTCAATATACAAGTCTGGCATTGCTCTCATAACAAACCGGTAACATTCTGCCTGAAGAAAGCCTCGAAATATGAGGTATGAACACGTGTAGAAGGGACTAATTAATGTTATTGGTGGAATAACAACGTAATTTGTTGTAAAATCGGTAAAATATTTTTTTTTTTTGTAAAATTTTTGTTTTTTTGTTGTTATTGTAATAATCTATTATTATTATATAATGTATTTTTTTTTCATTGTGACAATCTTTTTACAATTGTTACATTTTGTTTATAGTTGTAACATATTAATTATAAGGAATCTGTTCGTTATCATTGTAACATTCTGTTTATTTAAGTGACAATCTTTGATTATTGTAACGATTTGTTTTTTTTATTGTAACAATCTTTAAACGATTCTGATTTTATGTGTAACATTCCGTTAATTATTAAAACATCCCGTTTTTATTTAACTCACAATCTGTGGATTGTAGCAACCGTCTCGGAATGATTCTGATTTTATTCTGATTATACCCGTAACGTCCTGTTCATTATTATACTCGTAACATAACGTTCTGTTTATTTGGGAATGTTTGTGTCGCATTGTTCACGGTATGTTTTGTTTTCCTGTAAATGTAACATCTCTTATATTTATTATAGAATTACATACTCGTATGATTCTTCTCTGATTGTTATTTTTGTGATATATTACTTTTTTTATACAACTTTGTTAGTTTAAAAAATAAATACAAGAAAGTGTATGCTTCGTAAAGAATATTTGTGTTTTATTGTTCTTTTTTGATACCCATATCGGGGCTATAAGAGTTACCACTCTTAAAGTTATGGTTCACAACATAACATAGCATTAATACTAACCTAACCGAACCTAACCTAACCTAGGGCTATAAGAGTAACCACTCTTGAAGTTGTGGTTCACAACATAACATAGCCTTAATATTAACTTAACCTAACCTAACCTGGGACTAAAAGAGTTACCACTCTTAAAGTTATGGTTCACAACATAACATAGCATTAATATTAACCTAACCTAACCTGGGGCTATAGGAGTAACCACTTTTGAAGTTATGGTTCACAACATAACATAGCCTTAATATTAACTTAACCTAACCTAGCCTAATCTTACCTAACCTGGGGCTATAAGAGTTACCACTCTTAAAGTTACGGTTCACAACATAACATAGCCTTAATAACCTAACCTAACCTAACCTAACCTGGGACTATAAAAGTTACCACTCTTACAGTTATGGTTCATAACATAACATAGCCTTAATATTAACCTAACCTAACCTAATCTTACCTAACCTGGGGCTATAAGAGTTACCACTCTTGAAGTTATGGTTCACAACATAACATAACCTTGATATTAACTTAACCTTACCTAACCTAACCTAATCTAGGGCTATATAAGTAACCACTGTTAAAGTTATGGTTCACAACATAACATAGCCTTAATAACCTAACCTAACCTGAGGCTATAAGAGGTTAGTGTTCGGGGATATATGGATACCTATGTATTCGGTCATACTATATATATATTCTTTTAAAAAGATAAAAGAAATCCGGTGTGGTCCGATCATCGGATCCAGTACAGTGGTGTGACCAGTTCGTTTGCTAGTGTGCAACGGCTCACTCGTTTAAAAAAACTGAACAAACTCCACGATACAGCTTCCTTCTCCAACTAACGGACCACCGTTCAAATGGTAAAAGGGGGTCCTCTTCTATGAGGCCCACCAACGAAAAACTGATCTTTAAACTAAACTTGCTTAATTTTTTTGGTTATATATTTAATCTGTTAGTAATAATGGGTTCCAATCCCGAGTTAGAGCACCCCTAAGGAGATTCTGATCTCTGAAATGGCGCTATATAAATTGTTCTTTCATTATCAGAAATGAAAGAAAAATCAGGAATGAAACACGTTATATTAGTGACTAGAAATTAAGAGTTTTTTCAGTCACTTCTTAAATCATGCCAAGGACGGAGCGAGTCTTATATTGGTTTGTAACTGGTTCCAGAGTCTCACTGCATGGACAGTAAAAAGCGACGTAAAAAAGAAGAGCGGGGAGCTGGAAAGGTCAATAAACAATCTCTGTTTGAGCTTAGTGCCAGTCCATGATCGGAAAGACGCTGAAAAGTTTCGGCGAGATAAGAGGGGGTGGCGGGATAGTTAAGGATATTATACAATAGATACAGTATGTGAATTTGGTGTCTATTTCTAACATTTAATCAGTTTAGTGCCTTCTGTTATGAAGTTATATGATTGTCTTTATTTCTGAATATAAAATGAGATATCATCAATCAAAGGAAAATGAAGGGATGGTGGAGAGGAAAGGAAAAGGAAGAGATGGTGGAGAGAGAAGGAAAAGGAAGGGATGGTGGAGAGGGAAGGAAAAGGAATGGATGGTGGAGAGGAAAGGAAAAGGAAGAGATGGTGGAGAGGAAAGGAAAAGGAAGGGATGGTGGAGAGAAAAGGAAAAGGAAGAGATGGTGGACAGGTAAGGAAAAACAAGAATGAAACATGTTATAGTCCTGACTAGAAATTAAGAGTTTTTTCAGTCGCTTCTTATAGCGTGCCAAAGACGGAGCGAGTCTTATATTGGTTTGTAACTGGTTTCAGAGTCTCACTGCATGGACAGTAAAGGACGACGTAAAAAAGAAGAGCGGGGAGCCGGGAAGGTCAATAAACAATCTCTGTTTGAGCTTAGTGCCAGTCCATGATCGGAAAGACGCTGAAAAGTTTCGGCGAGATTAGAGGGAGCGGCGGGACAGTTAAGAATATTATACAACAGAGACAGTATTGGAATTTGGCGTCTATTTCTCACGTTAAACCGGTTCAGCGCCGAATCTCTCGGGTGTAAGGCAAGCATCTTACCAATTAGACTACGGAGATCGTCTACTATATTTGTCAATTTTTTTCCATTATATTTGTGAAACGAGTGTTAACTCGTGAGACTCAATGTATAATACGTAATTATGGAGTTAGTTTCTTTTTGATTGGTTTAAAGAGATTGCCACGTTGCAATAAACTCAGCTGGTTATACTTTATAAAATGCAATAACATACAATGTTCATTTGAATGGCATTAAAATTTTAACATAAATAATGGCCTATGTTTTAAATTCTATCAAAATCACAACGTTGATTAATTAAGAGGTCTCGGGATGGCGTACAAATGTAATGATGTGTAAAAAAGTCATAAATACAGGCGGCCCTCGACTTTCGCACATAATTGGTTCCTGAAAATGTGTGCGAATGTTCGAAAGTAGAGGGATGTAAAAAAAAACATCAAAAATTCTATTTTACAATATTTATTTATCAATAATAATATTTATCAATACACATGATTAAGTTTTTTATTTTTTAGGCGGCCTTCGACTTTTGCACATAATTGGTTCCTGAAAATGTGTGCAAATGTTGAATGTTCGAAAGTAGAGGGATGTAAAAAACATAAAAAAATGTTTTTTAAAATATTTACTTATCAATAGTAATATTTATTTATCAATAATAATATTTATTTATCAATAATAATATTTATTTATCAATATACATAATGAAGTTAACGAGGCGTGTTTAAGTGCTTTCAGGTGTTTTCTTTATAAACTTGTCAAGAGTTAGGTTGACTACCACCTTTTTATACTCGTAACATGCTGTGTCTTTCTCAATCGCCCTACGTACTCGAGATATACGTTCTCCATTGGTCTTCCGTCACATTCTTCCATGATAGTCACAAATTAGTCAGATTGTCTTGACGATTTTATCAGCTTCTTCTTCCTCACTTCCATTGTGTATTCCATTTAACTCTTGTTGCTCAATTAAGTATTCACTTGACAGAGGTACTGAGTGAGATTCAATCAACTCATTAACATCTCCGTTGTTGACGTCCAAGTTTAGTCCATTCATTAGGCTGACTATTTCATCTGTGACAGTTTCCGGAGTTTCTTCAGAATTTATAAAACCACTCGTCATTTGTGGGCATAATTGTTTCCAGGAACCTTTCATTGTTGACTCTTTTATTCCACGAGTCTTCAATATTGTCTATTGCGTTCCATATATTAAAGTTCTTCAAGAAAAGTGGGAGCGACTGCGTGGAAGCGAACAATTTTGCATTATCGATAAAAATCTTTTAAAAATAACATTTTTTAAAATGTACGAAATGGCGAATTGTGCGAAAGTAGAATGTGCGAAAGTCGAGGGCCGCCTGTATTGTCATATTCAAATAATTCTTTGAGTGAAATAAAATATAATAAACAAACACGTATGGAAAAATATCAAGTTGACCACTTTCCTGTTAACCCATTGTATTCGGAATACTATACGAGTATATCTCAATAATACCTTACAAACTAAGAGCTATTTAAATTAAAAATAATTTAACTTCAAACTGCAGATCCCAATAACAGAGTTGAATAACAGATAATAATACAGAACAACAACAGATAATGATAAAGAACAATAACATATAATAATATAGAACAATAACTGATAACAATATAGAACAATAACAGACAATAATATAGAACAATAACACATAATAATATAGAACAATAACAGATAATAATATAGAACAATAACAGATAATAATATAGAACAATAACAGATAATAATATAGAACAACAACAGATAATGATATAGAACAATAACAGATAATGATATAGAACAATAACAGATAATAATATAGAACAATAATAGATAATGATATAGAACAATAACAGATAATAAAATAGAACAACAACAGATAATAATATAGAACAACAACAGATAATGATAAAGAACAATAACATATAATAATATAGAACAATAACTGATAACAATATAGAACAATAACAGACAATAATATAGAACAATAACACATAATAATATAGAACAATAACAGATAATAATATAGAACAATAACAGATAATAATATAGAACAATAACAGATAATAATATAGAACAACAACAGATAATAATATAGAACAACAACAGATAATGATATAGAACAACAAAGGATAATAATATAGAACAACAACAGATAATAATATAGAACAACAACAGGTAATAATATAGAACAACAACAGATAATGATATAGAACAATAACAGATAATGATATAGAACAATAACAGATAATAATATAGAACAATAACAGATAATGATATAGAACAATAACAGATAATAATATAAAAACAACAACAGATAATAATATAGAACAACAACAGATAATGATATAGAACAACAACAGATAATAATATAGAACAACAACAGATAATAATATAGAACAACAACAGGTAATAATATAGAACAACAACAGATAATGATAAAGAACAATAACAGATAATGATATAGAACAATAACAGATAATGATATAGAACAACAACAGATAATAATATAGAACAATAACAGATAATGACATGTGGAACAACAACAGATAATAATATAGAACACAACAGGTTATAATATAGAACAACAACATATAATGATATAGAACAATAACAGATAATGATATAGAACAATAACAGATAATGATATAGAACAACAACAGATAATAATATAGAACAACAACAGATAATAATATAGAACAATAACAGATAATAATATAGAACAACAACAGATAATGATATAGAACAACAACAGATAATAATATAGAACAATAACAGATAATAATATAGAACAACAACAGATAATGATATAGAACAATAACAGATAATAATATAGAACAACAACAGATAATAATATAGAACAACAACAGGTAATAATATAGAACAACAACAGATAATGATATAGAACAACAACAGATAATAATATAGAACAATAACAGATAATAATATAGAACAACAACAGATAATGATATAGAACAATAACAGATAATAATATAGAACAACAACAGATAATAATATAGAACAACAACAGGTAATAATATAGAACAACAACAGGTAATAATATAGAACAACAACAGATAATGATATAGAACAACAACAGATAATAATATAGAACAACAACAGATAATAATGTAGAACAATAACAGATAATAATATAGAACAACAACAGATAATAATATAGAACAACAACAGGTAATAATATAGAACAATAACAGATAATAATATAGAACAACAACAGATAATAATATAGAACAACAACAGATAATAATATAGAACAACAACAAATAATAATATAGAACAATAACAGATAATGATATAGAACAACAACAGATAATAATATAGAACAACAACAGATAATAATATAGAACAATAACAGATAATAATATAGAACAACAACAGATAATGATATAGAACAACAACAGATAATAATATAGAACAATAACAGATAATAATATAGAACAACAACAGATAATGATATAGAACAATAACAGATAATAATATAGAACAACAACAGATAATAATATAGAACAACAACAGGTAATGATATAGAACAACAACAGATAATGATATAGAACAATAACAGATAATGATATAGAACAATAACAGATAATGATATAGAACAATAACAGATAATGATATAGAACAATAACAGATAATGATATAGAACAATAACAGATAATGATATAGAACAATAACAGATAGTGACATGTGGTTAAAAGTGACGGGACTTACGATCTTGTCAGACAGAAGAAATATGTTTGACCTCGCGCAATAATTGTTTAACATTCTTCAGCTCGTATTTCAATAGTTCGGAACTAGCCCAGCTTGTCATGTTACACGTTCCTAGGAGGCCCACTCGGCCAAAATATTTTGTCCCATAGTCAAGTGGTTGTAACCAGCGGCGGCTGGTCTGGAATGCGTTGGTGCGCTGAACTGGAGAAATACTCGTAATTCGTAATAATTAAATGATATATTCGCAAACATGACTTCCAAAAATGTGAAATATTTGTATAGATTAAATATGTATAAAAATACTGACAAATAGTACGAGGAGTTTTATTTAAGTGGAAATTCAACAAAATTAAAAAAAAATATTCCTATATTTAAATAAAGTTGGTAGTATGAACCGACTGGAAGCATTCGAGATGTGGATGCACCGGAGAATGCTACGGATACCCTGGACGGATATGGTCAGCAACACGAGGGTTCTTCAAAGAGCCAAAGTCGATAGAGAGTTGCTGACTAATATTAAAATCCAAAAGGTGTCCTACTTGGGTCATGTACTTAGAGGAGCAAAGTACAAATTACTGCACCTGATCATCCAAGGTGAAATAGAGGGTCGAAGAGGTGTTGGCAGGAGGCAAATCTCCTGGTTCCGCAATATACGTGATTGGACTGGCGTAAGGAGCGTTGGGGATCTTTTTCGGGGTGCTGGGGACAAAGGTGCTTACTATCGGGTGATAGTCAACGTTGGGGGACCTGACATGACACTGGGAAGGAGAAGATATAATATAATTATATTATATTAATTATATTATATTATTATAAATATATTATATTAATTATTAATATAATATAAATAATAATATAATAATAATATAATTAATAATAATGTAATATAATGATATTAATATATATAATATAATATGTATAATATAATATATATATATAATATTATTATATTTATAATGCTAATAATAAAAAAAAGATAAGCGTTTCACTTTTCGTGACGTTCAGACCAATTTGTCCGCGCCTATAGAACTTTCTCTTCAAAAAGTATTATTTCCAATGTCGCCACATCGGCGGAGTCCCGTCCGAATGAAAGGGGTTAAGGCGATAAGACCAAGCGATCCAATGTTAAAGGTCGAATACAGGCAGATTTGAAACCAGTCAAACTAAAGACCGTGAAAAGGCAAAGACATTTGTGAAATTAACAAACATGAAGTTCAAATTATTACTCTATGCATTCATATTTGTTGTCATTGACAGCAAAATGCAAGTGAGAGCTGCGAATTGTTCAAACATCGAAAGAGAAAATATTGTCTATACGGATGGAGTTATAGAAATTGTTCCAAATGTGATGATGGAAGAATGTGACGACGACGAAGAAGAAATGAACGAAGATGGTCGTGGTGAAAGTGTAGAAGCTGACCTCGGCGGTAACTATGGAGTGACCACGAGTCCGCAACACCCGAGAGTAAAGCGAGATCAAAACTCCGGGGAAGATTCTGGAGAAAGACACGTACACTATAACGCTAGATACCGTCGTTACTCAGGGAGGAGGCTACGCAAATTCAGAAGAATCGGTCCCATCCTTTCAGAGTTTGCAAGAACGCCGTTGAAACGTCCCTCTAATGTTGGATCTAAGCGTAACCAACGACCGAAATCTTCACCGCAAACGTATAGAGAGACATCGTACGGAAGGGATGGTGAATATCGTATTGATGAGAACAATGGTAGAAATGGTTATGATAATGACAGAAATAATTATAATGATAGAAATGGGAATTATGACAGAAATGGCTATAATAATGACAGAAGTCATCGTAATAACGATAGAAGTCATCAGAATGACAGGAGTCATGAGAATAATGACAGAAGTCATCAGAATAATGAAAACAGTCATCAGAATAATGACAACAGTCATCAGAATAATGACAGAAGCTATCAGAATAATGACAGAAGTCATCGTAATAATGATAGAAGTCATCAGAATGACAGAAGTAATGAGAATAACGACAGAAGTCATCGTAATAACGACAGAAGTCATGAGAATAATGACAGAAGTCATCAGAATAATGACAGGAGCTATCAGAATAATGGCAGGAGTCATCATAGTGATGATAGAAATGATTATGAAAGAAATCATAATGATGACAGAAATGATAGAGATGGTGGGCAACCTAGATTGGACCAGCCTAAGGGTGAAGATTCTCCCTTCCGGCAGAGACCTGGCATTTTAAGTGGGAAACGGCATGTGCTCCATTTGAAAGGAGGAATCTATGTATAAACCCCATATATCTTACAACCGCATCCCACTTAACAATCCCATCTAATTGAATTCCAATAAATCTCCCCGCAAAGATAACGATACACACACGGTCTGAGGATACTTGAAGCATATGCAGAGAAGAGCAAAGATAAGGATACACACACGGTCTGAGGATACTTGAAGCATATGCAGAGAAGAGCAAAGATAAGGATACACACACGGTCTGAGGATACTTGAAGCATATGCAGAGAAGAGCAAAGATAAGGATACACACACGGTCTGAGGATACTTGAAGCATATGCAGAGAAGAGCAAAGATAAGGATACACACACGGTCTGAGGATACTTGAAGCATATGCTGAGAAGAGCAAAGATAAGGATACACACACGGTTTGAGGATACTTGAAGCATATGCTGAGAAGAGCAAATATAAGGATACACACACGGTTTGAGGATACTTGAAGCATATGCTGAGAAGAGCAAAGATAAGGATACACACACGGTTTGAGGATACTTGAAGCATATGCTGAGAAGAGCAAAGATAAGGATACACACACGGTTTGAGGATACTTGAAGCATATGCTGAGAAGAGCAAAGATAAGGATACACACACGGTTTGAGGATACTTGAAGCATATGCTGAGAAGAGCAAAGATAAGGATACACACACGGTCTGAGGATACTTGAAGCATATGCAGAGAAGAGCAAACTATATCACATATCCTTGTCAACTGTCCAGCATTGCGCATGCTCACAGCGATTTACTGAAGGCAAACAAAACCATTGTTAATGTGGCCAAATTTCAGAGTGAAATAATTTAACACAAGCTTATTAATCCCCGCGACACGTGTTTCTACCTCCTATCTTGAGGATCACTTCAGGCGGAGTGATTTCGCTTAGTGGACCTTAACATTATTCTTTTTAACAAACCGGGATCACTTTTCCTTGAAGAGAGCCTTGATATAGGAAGTAGAAACGCATGTTGTGGGGGTTGATATTATTGGTGAATTAACTAAGTAATTTATTATTAATTATTATAATATGGAGTGTCACATATAAATTAAAACAACGGGTTTAACACAGTTTAAATATAGCTGATTTAAAACAAGCAACAAAAATTGTATTACGCATGTATGTCTGGCTAATCTGACATGCCTTTATTAAAGTTGTTTACTCTGTAACAAAGTCTAAATCTTTATTTAAGTTGCTTAATCTTTAACAAAGTCTAAATAATTACTAAAGTTGTTTACTCTGTAACAAAGTCTAAATTTTTATTTAAGTTGCTTAATCTGTAACAAAGTCTAAATAATTATTAAAGTTGTTTACTCTGTAACAAAGTCTAAATATTGGAGATTTTATTGAGCATTATAAGATCTTAAGCAGCCATTGCGATTGCACAGTCTTTTTATAAGAAAAACGGTTATTTTTAACACGTTAGAGAGGACACAAAATTAAAACTTTGCAAACTAAATTCCACAATACTCCAAAGAAACAATGTTTTGCTAATTGAGTTGTGGAATCTAAGAAACTACTGCTGTGTACTGTAGTGAGCGCTGTTATATTGCACAAATTTAAAAACCGTTTGGACAAGTTCCTATAGACAAGCTCAGAAACGCTGTTTTGTTACCTTTGAGTATTCTTTGCTTTTTCTTTATGAACATATGACAATTCTTTATGAACATATGTCAATTCTTTATGAACATATGACAGTTCTTTATGAACGTATGACAGTTCTTTATATAGATAACAACAGCATTCATGCTGCCTGTCTACAATATTATTAATACAATAGTTATTATATTGTGAATTCTTCCAAAATTACTATTTTAAATATTGTAATATACGAAATAGTAAACTTTCCCCATTATTACTTTTAGAATAAAAAAAAATGTTTTTTAATTATCTCGCTATACGAGAATGGGTATAAAATTATTTTTAATATATTTTAATTATCTTATTATACAGGTATAAAATTATTTTTAATATATTTTAATTGTCTTATTATACTGGTATAAAATTATTTTTAATGTTTTTTTATTATCTTATTATACTGGTATAAAATTATTTTTAATATATTTTAATTGTCTTATTATACTGGTATAAAAAATATTTTTATTATATTTTAATTATCTTATTAAACATGTATAACATTATTTTTAATAAATTTGAATTATCTTATTATACTAGTATAAAATTATTTTTAAAATATTTTAATTGTCTTATTTTACTGGTATAAAATTATTATTAATGTTTTTTTATTATCTTATTATACTGGTATTAAATTATTTTTAATATATTTTAATTATCTTATTATACTGGTATAAAATTATGTTTAATCTATTTTAATTGTCTTATTATACTGGTATAAAATTATTTTTAATATATTTTAATTGTATTATTATACTGGTATTAAATTATTTTTAATATTTTTTAATTATCTTATTATACTGGTATAAAATTATTTTTAATATATTTTAATTATCTTATTATACTGGTATAAAATTATTTTTAATATATTTTCATTATCTTATTATACTGGTATAAAATCATTTTTAATATATTTTAATTATCTTATTATACTGGTAAAAATTATTTTTAATATATTTTAATTATCTTATTATACTGGTATAAAATTATTTTTAATATATTTTAATAATCTTATTATACTGGTATAAAATTATTTTTAATATATTTTAATTATCTTATTATACTGGTATAAAATTATTTTTAATATATTTTCATTATCTTATTATACTGGTAAAAAATTATTTTTAATATATTTTAATTATCTTATTATACTGGTATAAAATTATTTTTAATATATTTTAATTGTCTTATTATACTGGTATAAAATTATTTTTAATATATTTTAATAATCTTATTATACTGGTATAAAATTATTTTTAATATATTTTAATTGTCTTATTATACTAGTATAAAATTATTTTTAATATATTTTAATTATCTTATTATACTGGTATAAAATTATTTTTAATATATTTTAATTATCTTATTATACTGGTATAAAATTATTTTTAATATATTTTAATTATCTTATTATACTGGTATATAATTATTTTTATTATATTTTTTTTAGATATATTTTCCATATGTATTCTTGTTTGGTTAATAATTCAATGCTAATATTTGTTTGTTTATGAGCGTTATTTTACATTCTTTTTTGTAAAGAAATTAATATTTTTCATTCCCTTAAATTGTTCAGATTTACATCTCGTGAAAAGGGAAAACTTGAATTAAATTGATAAAACATTAAATTTATATTTTTAATTCTTACAAATATTGAACTAACGCTCATTGTAATATTGTACTAACGCTCATTGTAATATTTTTCTTTTTACAATAAAAGTTTTTTTCACGAAATCTTTAAATTTATTTGATAATGGGACAAACCAAAAACATACGAAGATTTATTTGAGATAGCGAATGGAGAAATGGCATAAATCACAAACATACAAATTGATTGATTCGTATGGAATACTTCAACATACCATCTCCGAATTGACCACGCGAACATGTGGGCGACCCGGCACCGGGTCGCCCTACGCAACATATGACACACAAGTCAAGTCTAACGAAGTCGCCTTTCTGTGTGCGTGGGGATATTCAAACCACGGACTAGAAAGCAAACAGTTGCCCGCTGTTTCCTGCGTTTCCTCGAGTCTTGCAGGAGCTGCACAAACTACAACAGACAGACCTGGTCGAAGACGACACATTGCCTGTGAGGGTCGCACACAGCAGAAGAAATTAAATATATCTCCAATAATAGATATTCCACCATGAATTTGATTTCCTTAACTTAGAACCCATTTATCTCGTTTATGTATGATACATTTACACCATTCTCCACTAACTGATTCATTCTTAACCCAGCCATGCCGAAAGGGGATATAGAAAGGGGGTACAGAAAGGGCTCAATAACCTATTTTATCGATAACTCGATAAATACCCAATAAATTCATTCTTTACATGGTGTAATCATAAATCGAATGATGAAAAATATATTGTGCTATGGGTTTTTGCTTAAACTACGATAAAAAAGTAAAAAAAAACAGATGTGTGAGAGTCTCGCGCGGTAGAAGTGAAACTTCTTAGCTCCTAGGAAAAGTTGATTTCATGCATTGCTTCTTTTTCCATTTGTTAACCATTTTTTTAGGATTAGGAAATGGTTATGTGGAATTTAATTCAAGAAAATATCTCTTAATTAAATAAAAAAATATTATTATTTTTATTTTTAATAATAATTTGAATAATAAATAATACATAGTTTATAGTTAAGGCATTAACGTTGTGGAGGTTTAAAGACATTGTCATTTGTTTTATCAAACACTGTTTATTCCACTTTTTGTAACGGTGTAACCCTACCGGTTTCAAGGTGCACACCTCATCATCAGGGAGCACAAACAAGACTCTCACAAGAGCACAAACAAAAGTCTTGTTTGTGCTCCCCTGAAGATGAGGGGAAAACAACGTACCGCATACTATCGCAGTGGCCACACTGCACGCTTCGCGCCACGTTGCATGACGATTAGTCATCGAGTGAATCTCCTAGCGAACAGACGTGTTGGTTAATTTACAAGATGGCGGAAGTTTTAATGACAGCTGTGTATGAAAGGGACCCTTTGTGGAACCCATCGAGCAAATTATACAAAAATGTACCTGTAATAAAATCACTTTGCAATGAAGTTGCGCAGGAAGTAAATAAAGATAAGGTAAGTTGTAATGGAATTGGTTAGTTTTGAGAGTGGCATCGTGTGTTGACTCAACCGCTCCCAACTGTCTAATGAATTTGTTCGTAGCACTTTGGTGTGGCCAGGCATGAAGTCACCTAGTATATGAGTCACCTACAATCTACCTTAGCATGTAACGATGCATTTTGGTGTGGCCTCAGCCTTTATAATATTAAATTTATATTTTTTAATATTAAATATATTAATATTTTTACGTTATTATTAATGATTAAATTAATTATTTATAAATAATTATTTAATTATTTATTTATTATTATATTATTCATAATATTGTTATATTATATTATTAATTAATTATATTATAATTAATAATAATATAATTATCAATGTTGTAATATGATAACATATCTTATACACATATATTATTATAATTATATATTAAATATAAATTAAATATTAAATAAATATTAAAATAAAAATTAAATAATTTAATATACAATAAAATAAAATTAGTAAACGTTAAATATATTAATATAAAAACAATGTATAGCAAATTTTTTTTTTAATATTTTTAATTATAATTTCAAAAACTATTATTTATTGTCAAAACTCGTCCTTCTTTGTGATATTCTTTGAAATTTTCCAATAGGAATTTACCAATAGGAATCTCCCAATAAAAATATACCCAATAGGAAAGAATCCATAAACAATAGGTGAGATCTCGCGCATTAGCGAAAGTGTTATATTTTGTCACTCGTACAAATGCATTGAATACACGTGTGTCAAATGTGTGAGAACGAGACAGCAAAACACTTACAGTTCATAAAAAAAGGCAAAGGAAATTTCCTTAGATGCGAGTATTCGCTCCGATAAATCGAAAAGCTGAGAACCGACGAGCTCTTACGAGATTATTTCAAATTCACGTCAAGGAAGTGGTTCATCCCTACTGGCGAGCTCCCGGCTTAACTAATTACTTGACAATTAGAAGACGGTTAAGCTACGGTTTCTTAAGAAAGCGGGTTCGTTATATAGCGCACGTTACATGACGTGATGCTGGCGCGCCGCCAGACGGCAGAAATGAGAACCCGCAACTGTCAGTGGAAACCAAATCTGATTCCTCATATTTCGTTTCAACTGGGCTTATCTTTGCTCTTCACATTATATAAAGCTTCATTATTTCTTACAAAATCAATCAATATTTTGTCATTTTCGCTGGTCCTGTCTGCTGTCCGCTGTCCGCCGTCTGCTGTCCGCCGTCTGCTGTCCGCCGTCTGCTGTCCGCCGTCTGCTGTCCGCTGTCTGCTGTCCGTTCACCAGTTCCTAAACGCTCGTTGTCAGTAGTTCTGTTTCTTTATTTCTACGCAATTCTAAGAAATATTCCCCTTCCCCTGTTCGGAACGCTCGTAACTTTTAGAACTTCCGTACAGTAAAGGTTAAAAATATAATAATTTTCTACATAGTGGATTAAATATATAAACAAACGTTGGACCTTATTAACCTTTCTCTTCCTGTGCTAAAAAAATCCGCGCGGTCCGGTGCTGTGTATTCAATACACATGTAAAACTGAGCGATTTAAAATCGGAAAAATAAGAATATTCATAGCCAAACACTTAAATTAATAAAATTCGAAGTCAAAAGTGATAATAATTGAAATTTAATTGCTGAAAACATGAAAAAAAAACATCGGCCGACGTTCACAAAACGGGCGAAGAGACCACCTCAAATGGATGCCCGAGTGCTACTAAAGCGAGAGAAACGAGCGAACTGAGATTCTATTTCTTGCGTTCCCATATACCGAAGTAGAGTGATACGTGAATAGCGTCGCTTCCTCCTCCACTTCGGGTTTTTAGAATGAATATACCTACGTCACACACTGGCACACGTTTGATTGTATCGGTGAATTTATTCCCGATTTTCACAAAATATCTCTGATGTGGCCGATAAGTGCTAATTATTATTAATATTATTGTGTTCATTCAATGCGTAAATGTATTACGGAGGAATACCTAAAATCTGAACCCAGTATTTATTATATTTATAGAGATATCAAAGTGTTTAGAAGCAATGTGTACTAGTTACACATCAAAGGGAAGGAAGGGTTAACTAAGTATAGAGATATTAAAGTGTTTAGAATCAATGTGTACTAGTTACACATCAAAGGGAAGGAAGGGTTAACTAAGTATAGAGATATTAAAGTGTTTAGAAGCAATGTGTACTAGTTACACATCAAAGGGAAGGAAGGGTTAACTAAGTATAGATATATTAAAGTGTTTAGAAGCAATGTGTACTAGTTACATATCAAAGGGAAGGAAGGGTTAACTAAGTATAGAGATATTAAAGTGTTTAGAAGCAATGTGTACTAGTTACACATCAAAGGGAAGGAAGGGTTAACTAAGTATAGAGATATTAAAGTGTTTAGAAGCAATGTGTACTAGTTACACATCAAAGGGAAGGAAGGGTTAACTAAGTATAGAGATATTAAAGTGTTTAGAAGCAATGTGTACTAGTTACACATCAAAGGGAAGGAAGGGTTAGCTAAGTATAGATATATTAAAGTGTTTAGAAGCAATGTGTACTAGTTACATATCAAAGGGAAGGAAGGGTTAACTAAGTATAGAGATATTAAAGTGTTTAGAAGCAATGTGTACTAGTTACACATCAAAGGAAAGGAAGGGTTAACTAAGTATAGAGATATTAAAGTGTTTAGAAGCAATGTGTACTAGTTACACATCAAAGGGAAGGAAGGGTTAACAAAGTATAGAGATATTAAAGTGTTTAGAAGCAATGTGTACTAGTTACACATCAAAGGGAAGGAAGGTTTAACTAAGTATAGAGATATTAAAGTGTTTAGAAGCAATGTGTACTAGTTACACATCACAGGGAAAGAAGGGTTAACCAAGTATAGAGATATTAAAGTGTTTAGAAGCAATGTGTACTAGTTACACATCACAGGGAAGGAAGGGTTAACTAAGTATAGAGATATTAAAGTGTTTAGAAGCAATGTGTACTAGTTACACATCAAAGGGAAGGAAGGTTTAACTAAGTATAGAGATATTAAAGTGTTTAGAAGCAATGTGTACTAGTTACACATCAAAGGGAAGGAAGGTTTAACTAAGTATAGAGATATTAAAGTGTTTAGAAGCAATGTGTACTAGTTACACATCGCAGGGAAGGAAGGGTTAACGTGACTGGATGGCACGGGTATGGGAGTAATGGTGACAAACGGGGTGATAGAAACAGTCAGAGACGGAAGATCATTGCTGCGACCACTCGCATTGGTTCCTTGAGAATTCTGCAATGAGATAAACATTCCATGGTACAGACGACCCTTTGACTTACAATAGCTTTGATGGTTCCAGACCAGGTGTCGACTGGAACTTGAAAACTATTTTAAAATTCTGGACACTGATTTTTTCTCTCATCAATTCATGAATCGCACTTCATCGCAATCCTCCACATATCTGTATTGATGACGTCGACACCTTGAAAAACATGTTCAGGAGACTATTTGTTTGAAATTTTTATTTACACATGACTAGAAATATATAGGGTGTTAACATAAGTTGAGTCCGTTTTTTTTTTCAAATTTAAAAATGAGCACAAAAAGTAAAACAAAATGGTAAATGTTATACGTTATTCGAAAGATAATTTTTTGCTCTACAAGGTATTGTGTTTGTTTTTACGTTACATATATTATTTTATTTGATTACAAGCCTTCAACATGGAATGTCAAGTGGACGAAAGTGAGCATTTTCGACACCTCCTTCTGTTCACGTTCAATCGAGGGAATAAAGCTGCTGGCGATATTTGCGAACTGTACGGTGAAGATGCTATGAATGAAAGGACAGCTCGTCGATGGTTTTTGCGTTTCAAAGACGGTAATTTCGACCTGAAAGACATGAAGCGTTCCGGATGACCAGTGGACTTCGATGAGGACCCCTTAAACCATATTATTCATGAAGATCCCCTTCAAACCACCGTAGAATTGGTTGAGCAGATTGTAGTCACATGACTGTATACCGCCATCTTAAATCAATGGGAAAAGTCCAGAAGTTCGGCACTTGGGTTCCACATGTTTTGAGTGAAAACAACAAAAATCAATTGTCGAACGTTAAATTAAAATATCAGAACAGATCCATTAAAATTGTGTGTCCAAATTAAATTATCTGTTGTTTTTTCGCAAATTATGTGCATTTATTGTCATGCGTAAAATAAATGATTTGCATAATTTAAGGGTGAAATGTTAAGGGCCTCAATCTATATGGATACCGAGTGCAATGCATTTTATTCTGTTCAATGGGTGACCCCCGGGTGTCCTCGATACCATAGATAGCGTTGGTGCAAGCCGGCCTTAACTCTTTCCTCGCGGGGAGCACAAACGCCTGTGATCTGACGACAATCCAAGTTTCAAATCACAAATACTTAAAAAAAATGACACAAAACCGGAATAAAAATTGAACTAAAATTTAAAATAATCTTTATTCTAGTGACATCTCTGAAAACCTTGTCAAATAATATATTAGTTTATGAGATATTGTTGAATAAACAGAGCGCCGATTTTTTTTGGTTTCTCAATATTTCCAGCATTAACGACCTGTCGCGCGGATCGAGTCCTGCGATGAGTCTCTCTTACGTAAATAAACATAACTAAGTCTCTCTTACGTAAATAAACATTACTAGTGCTATATGCATTTGATTGGGTGAGTGTCATGAAGCATTGATTTGATCGTAGCATTCCTTTGTTTATTTTACGTAATGTTAAGTTTATCTCCTTTATTTAATGAGTCTCCTTAAGAGTAATGACTATTATTTATTATCAGAAAATTACTTAAGTGTCATGTTTACTTGGTGTTGTAATCAAATATCAGTGGTTCTAAACAAAATATGTGTTTAAACTTAGAAATTAAAAAACGCTGAAATTGTGCCACGCACAGGATTCGTGGAATTTGATTTTTAACGCGGTGAACAGGTTAATATGTTGCTGTCAATTCTGTTGACGTTTCGTGGATCTTCAGTATATGGACGCTCTCTTGCTGGGGAACCATTAGACTGGGGCTCGCGTACCCCTGATGGTCACTCGCACCATAGTTTGAGGACCGTTGATCTTGGCAGAAGGGGGCGCATACTAAAACAAGAGGAATTGACTGTTAGCTTTGTATGTTGAGATATGGAGGTCAAAGGTGTATCGGCGGGAGATGTCTCGCTACAGGACCGCTTCAGTTCTGGGGTGAATACAGTTATCTTGCGAAGTGTATATTTTCTTGAGGCGCTGATTTAAAAAAAATCAGTGTCCAAGGATTATGATTCAGTCGATTAGTCAGCCAACCCCAGCCAACTTCATGCTTGTCTTGCCTCCATCTTTCCCAGCTAACTTCGCGCTTGTCTTGCCTCCATCTTTCGTGGTATCCTGCTTTAAAATAACAATAATAATACAGTGATAATGATATTAATAATACTGATAATGACAGTGATGGTGATATTGGCAGTAAAAATTAAAATAATATCGATAATGATGAAGATATTGATATAGATATAGTAATGGTGAAATTGATAATAATAAAAATGATGATACTACTATATGATGGTGATGATAATGATATTATTGTTTATTGTTACGGTGATATTGATAACAATTATTACAATTTTGTCATTTGTTTTATCAAACACTGTTTATTCCACTTTTTGTAACGGTATAACCCTACCGGTTTCAAGGTGCACACCTAATATTCAAGGGAGCACAAACAAGTCTTGTTTGTGCTCCCCTGGTGATGAGGTGTGCACCTTGAAACCGGTAGGGTTATACCGTTACAAAAAAGTGGAATAAACAGTGTTTGATAAAACAAATTACAATGTATTTAAACCTCCACAACGTTAATGCCTTAACTATAAACAATATAATAATTAAAATAGTGATAATAACGATGATAATGATATAAATAGTTATTATAAATATCACAATCATTTCATAATCATCGTTATTATCATCATCACTATTATAATTGTTTTTATAAATATCACAACCATTTCATTATCATCATCACTATTATAATTGTTATTATAAATATCACAATCATTTCATTTTCATCGTTATTATCATCATCACTACTATAATTGTTATTATAAATATCACAATAATTTCATTATCATCGTTATTATCATCATCACTTTTATAATTGTTATTATAAATATCACAATCATTTCATAATCATCGTTATTATTATCATCATCCCTATTATAATTGTTATTATAAATATCACAATCATTTCAATATCATCGTTATTATCATCATCACTATTATAATTGCTATTATCAATATCACAATCATTTCATTAACATCGTTATTATCATCATTACTATTATAATTGTTATTATAAATATCACAATCATTTCATTATCATCGTTATTATCATCATTACTATTATAATTATTATTATAAATATCACAATCATTTCATTAACATCGTTATTATCATCATCACTATTATAATTGCTATAATCAATATCACAATCATTTCATTATCATCGTTATTATCATCATTACTATTCTTATTGTTATTATAAATATCACAATCATTTCATTAACATCGTTATTATCAACATCACTATTATAATTATTATTATAAATATCACAATCATTTCATTATCATCGTTATTATCATCATCACTACTATAATTGTTATTATAAATATCACAATCATTTCATAATCATCGTTATTATTATCATCATCACTATTATAATTGTTATTATAAATATCACAATCATTACAATTATAATAGTGATGATGATAATAACGATGATAATGAAATGATTGTGATATTGATAGTAGTAATTATAATAGTAATGATGATAATAGCGATGATAATGATATTATTTATTGTGATGGTGATATTGATAATAATAAATATTAGGTCCTTACATATGAAATTGGCGTTTTGTTTGGGAGGAACATAAAGTTGATTTTTTTTAATATAATATATTTATTTAATCAAAGTATGTACCATTGCTATCTATGCACTTTTGCCATCTCATAGGTAGTTCATCGATCCCTTTACTAAAAAAACCATTCGGACGGGAATCAATAAAATCTTTGAAGTCGGTTTGGACTGCCCCATCGGAGTTGAATTTTTTCCCTTGCAAGAAGTTATCCAAATTTCGAAAAAAATAGTAATCTGTCGGGGCAAGGTCCGGAGAGTACGGTGGATGTCTTAGACATTCCAATTGAAGCTCTTCTAATTTGGTAGCCGTCTGTTGTGCAGTGTGTGGTCTAGCGTTATCATGATGCAGCAGTGGCCTAGAGCGATTAACTAGCCTCGGTTGTTTAGCAGCTAGCTTTTCCATCATGGTTTGCAGTTGCTGACAATAGACATCTGCCGTAATCGTCTGGCCAGATTTAAGAAAGCTGTAGTGAACGACACCAGCACTAGTCCACCAAACGCTCACAAGTAACTTTTTTGGAGTCAATTTTCGCTCGGGGCATGGTTTGGCTGGTTCGGCAGGGTTCAGCCATTGCGATGAGCGCTTCCGATTATCATACAGGATCTACTTTTCATCACAGGTAATGATTCGATTCAAAATCCCTTCATTATTGTGCCGGTTGAGTAATGCAACGCAGCAGTCAACGCGCGTTTGTTGATTTGCTTCACTCAATTCGTGAGGTACCCACCTTTCAAGCTTTTTCACCTTCCCAATTTGCTTCAAGTGGATTAAAACAATTTTATCACTAACACCGCAGCCTGCAGCTAACTCGGACGTGGTTTGCGATGGATCCGCTTCCACAATAGCCTTCAATTCTTCATTATCAACTTTGGTCTCCGGCCGTCCACGGGGCTTTTTCTGCAGGTCGAAATTTCCAGAACGAAAACGTTGGAACCGAAAACGCACTGTGTTTTCTTTTGCGGCACCGTCGCAATACACATCATTAATCCTTCGAGCCGTTTCTGCAGCACTGGTGCCACGGTGGAACTCGTACTCGTAAATAACGCGATATTTCAAGTTTTCCATTTTGTAAACTGAGTGACGCAAAGAAAAAAAACAATTGAGGAAAAAACAAATGAATTATAATTTTCGAAACACAAATACTTGAGTAAATAGCTGTATAAATTTTAATTTGGAATTCCTAACCAAAGAGAAGATATTTGAGATCAAAGTTGCCAGTACGGCAAAACGCCAATTTCATATGTAAGGACCTAATATTACACTACTATAGTAATGTCTCATTATCAATATCAGCACAATGTTTACTATCAACTTTATCACGGTGATAATAATTGTGATGGTGATATTCATTATGATATTAATCATAATAATGATATTCCCCATACTTGGGGTGTTATTAACGTTTGACATACTCTCCCAACGACTATCTTAAACAATACTGTCAACAACATTATTCTAAAACTTTGTGAATATACTACAACAATAATGAGTCATATTATCATAACATGCGCATGCGCACTACTTCCCCCTCCCTTAACCCCTTCATTCCGCGAATTTATTGATCTCTCCTCGTAATTCAAAGGCGGTGCAATCCTCGAGGCCGCCCTGCTCAGCCATTATAGATAAAGGAACTAAGAAGAGAGAGACATTGTGTATCGTGGAATGTCCCTAAAAGTTTGTAAGTACCTGAAATATGTTCAATATACGTAGAAAGGTCCAAAAGTTTCCACTCCAAGGATATAAAAGAGGTAATAGAACGAAACAGTATTTTTATTTATTTCCCTATAGTCTCCCACAGTAGTTCAATACATTGTTTTACAAATATGAATTTATTTTAAAAGTTTTACAAATAAGATTTTTTTAGTCTCCCATAGTAATCCAATACATTGTTTTACAAAGATGAATTTATTTTAAAAGTTTGACAAATATGATTTTGTTAGTCTCCCATAGTACTCGTAGTTCAATACATTGTTTTACAAAGATGAATTTATTTTAAAAGTTTGACAAATATGATTTTGTTAGTCTCCCATAGTAGTTCAATACATTGTTTTACAAATATGAATTTATTTTAAAAGATCACTGATAAAATATTCTGAAGTTTCGTTCTCAAAATGGTGATCACTTCTTCGTCACTTTTGACACTTTCAGAATCTGTAAAAATCAAGATAATATCTCCCAGTTTCTGGTTTGTTTTTGAGAAATTCTGATTGTTGTGAAAGGTTTACTAAAATTGCTATATTTAAGTAAATATTAAAGAATATTGCAATTATACTTTGTGTATCGGACGTGTGCGGTCACCCTTGCATGTGTATTGATGTAGATCCTTATACTTGATATGTGGTAGAATATGTAAACCTTTATAATTGTATATGTAAATTCATTGTATATGTAAATTCTAGATCTGTATGTGAAAATGATGTATAATGTTTGATATATGTTATTATAAATGTTTGTTGATATGTTTGTAAATTTATGTTTGTTTGACTCCGATCGCGTTCGCGACCGCAAGGGAAATAAATGACTTGCGGGCGAAGCGTCGTGAGTAGGTCACGGGCCGGTCGACTTAAGCGGCGCTCAAAACCCCGAAAATTGTTTTGTATTTCGCGGGTAATGGGCGCTTGCGATGACCGATTGACCATTAATATAGAGGGTTCCCCGTTAGCGAAAAATATATTCTCAGTAACAACCGATTCCACTGTGTTTTACTTTGAGACTCGCTACTTCGACCTGCCTGAGAGGAATCTCTCCACCCCGCTACCTTCTTCTTCTTCTGGATCTTCGTTTCGAAATTCACTACCTCGATTCTCAGAGCGCGGCGCAGCAACCAACGTGTCTATGCTACAGTCTATTGGTACCCTGTGCGGTACACTTTGTATATCTGTTTAAAGTACTTTAAGAATTTAGTTCAGTTTAGTAATTCTGTCAACATTCCCCTTTGTGGAGAGCTACACCACGCTCTTTACACATGTACCTGGTCTCCCCTCCCTTCTCTTCTTGTGTGCAGCACACACCTTGCAAGTTCTGTGGAGAGCTACACCACACTCCTTACTCATGTACCGGGTCTCCTCTCCCTTCTCTTCTTGTGTGCAGCACACACCTTGCAAGTTCTGTGGAGAGCTACACCACACTCCTTACACATGTACCGGGTCTCCTCTCCCTTCTCTTCTTGTGTGCAGCACACACCTTGCAAGTTCTGTGGAGAGCTACACCACACTCCTTACACATGTACCGGGTCTCCTCTCCCTTCTCTTCTTGTGTGCAGCACACACCTTGCAAGTTCTGTGGAGAGCTACACCACACTCCTTACTCATGTACCGGGTCTCCTCTCCCTTCTCTTCTTGTGTGCAGCACACACCTTGCAAGTTCTGTGGAGAGCTACACCACACTCCTTACTCATGTACCGGGTCTCCTCTCCCTTCTCTTCTTGTGTGCAGCACACACCTTGCAAGTTCTGTGGAGAGCTACACCACACTCCTTACACATGTACCGGGTCTCCTCTCCCTTCTCTTCTTGTGTGCAGCACACACCTTGCAAGTTCTGTGGAGAGCTACACCACACTCCTTACACATGTACCGGGTCTCCTCTCCCTTCTCTTCTTGTGTGCAGCACACACCTTGCAAGTTCTGTGGAGAGCTACACCACACTCCTTACACATGTACCGGGTCTCCTCTCCCTTCTCTTCTTGTGTGCAGCACACACCTTGCACGCTCTGTAGGGTATTTATTATATATCAACACATGTTTAGGCGTGCTCTATGACAACTTGTTTTGAGAATCCTGAAAATGCTCTGACTCTCAGAGTTAGAGCGCCCTTGAAGATAACACAGTTCTTTCATAGATTTGATGCAGAGCTATAGAAATCCCAACCCACAATTTGCTGACAGTTTTAAGCAGCTGCTAACGTTATTTATCTTTAGAATATTGTGTTGTATGGTATTGTAGTGTCGTATATACAGTACGACCGCCATGGTGGGCGTTTTGCCACGAGGCAATCACTTCTAACTGATAGAAAAATGTTAGAGACTCGAATATTTTTTGAAAATATCTGAGTTCCAACGGGATTTGAACCCGCAATCTCCGGCCTGGGAGACAGGCGTCTTACTAACTATATCACGGAGGTCGTCACAGTATATTCTGTGTTATGTAATGTAAAAATGATGTAAGGTCTACACAGTATATCCTGTGTCATGTAATATAAAGGGTGATGTTAAGTCTACACAGTATATCCTGTGTCATGTAATATAAAGGATGATGTTAGGTCTACACATTATATCCTGTGTCATGTAATGTAAGGTCACGTCAGTTTATATAGTGTGATATCATGTTAGGTCATCTCAGCTTATCTCGTGTTGTGTAATGTAAGATTATTACTTTTATCCTTGTGGCGGGCGATGTGAGATCGTCTGTTTATCTTGCGTTATATTATTTAAAGCACTTCAGTTTATATACTGTCATGTTACGTTAAGTTACCTTAGTTTATTTCGTGTCTAATAATTTAAGGTAACCTCAGTTTATTTATATATTGTCATATTCATGGTTAACACGTTTATCATGTATCTTGTAATGTACCTCATTTTATACAGTGTCATATAATGTTATTTCCCCTCAATTTGTCAGGTGTCGGGAATCGTAGGTTACCTCAGTTTATATGACGTTATGTTGAGTCATCTTAGTTTATTTCGTGTTATATTTGGTTACCTCAGCACGAGTATACATAAAGTCATGTATGGTAATGTTCGGTTACTATAGTTTACCCTGTATCGTGAAATGTAAGATCGCTTCAGTTTATATAGTGTAATGACATGACATGACATGCTAGGTCATCTCAGTTTGTTTATTTCGTGTCATAAAATGAAAGGTCACCTCAGTTTATAAAGTGTCATGTAATGTCAAGACACCGCTATTTTTAACCTGAATTATGTAAATTGATATAGTGTTGTGGCGGTTGCTCACTCGAAATACTGTGGGCGTTCATACATACGGTCAATGACCGATGAAATGACCTTCGCATTCCTCGACAAATTTAAATAAACAAGTCCGAAGGTCACACGCCGGCCATTCAACCCATAGCCGAGCGGACCGCATTCCATACTAGAGAGAGAACGCACCACGCTTGTCTCGCCAGTTCCGTATTTGAATGATACCTACATACAACAATTAATCGTTTTGCATTCGCAGAAACGAGACGTAGGCATATCGCGAGCGCATTCCCGCGCAAATTCTAAAAAGATATAAATACCTACGTTACTAATAAAATTGGACTCTCTTTCCGCATTGCGATCTAACGTGTTTTATTATTTATCAATAAATCATCCACATCATCTCTTCCCTTAAGGACTAGTTCCTAAAGTGTCATGAAATGTTAGCTCACTTCAAATCATCAGGTGTCATTTATTATAAGGTCACCTAAGTTTATTTAGTGTCCTGTAATCAAACATTCAACTGTTTTGTATAAAAGATAAAAGTTTTGTAAAAAAGTTTTCATCAGGCCACGCTCTTTAATACGTCTAAATCACAAATTCGGACGTATTTAAGAGGAAGCATACGATTAAATAATTTAGATTAAATGAGTGACTTTGCAGGGAGCCGTTCGAGTCAGGGCGGACGCCACGAGGGGGCGGGGAGGCTGACAGGGTGCTGTGTGGGGCGGGCTCTGGGAGCGCCGCTCCCGCTGTGGCTGCTACTGCCTCTCCTACTGCTGTTGGGGGGCGCTGTGTGGGCGAGAGAATACGACGACAGAGGCCAGTGTTTATACGTTTTATTTTTTTTTAATCATTAATTTTTGAAGTGAAACTTGTATCTATGCGGTAGGGCAAATTGGCCTGAACGTCACGAAAAGTGAAACGGTGTATTATGTTTTTATTATTAAATATTTTATTTATCTTAATATTAATAATTATTTATTATCAATAATAATTAATATTATTTAATATTATTATTAAAATTATTATTTATTATTAAAAATATAAAAAAAATTGTATGTTTTATTTTTATATTAATATATTTAACATTTATTAATTTTTTTTTATATTAAATAATTTTATTTAATATTTATTTTAATATTTATTTAATATATAATTTATATTTAATATAGAATTTTAATAATATATACATATATGTTATTATAATATTAATAATCATATTATTATTACATTATAATTAGTTATAATATAATTAATAAATAATATAATATAATAATATATTATTAATAATGTAAAAAAAATAATATACAAATAATTCAATAATTATTTAAAAATAATCAATTTAATAATTAATAATACCACAAAAATATTAATATAATATTGAAATATATAAATTTAATATTATTAAATGTATTATATTATTATTAAAATTATTATTAAAATTATTATTATTTGTAATTAAATTTTTTATTTTATTTAACTAAGATATAAAAAAAGCAACGCATAAAATCAACTTTTCCTAGGAGCTAAGAAGTTTCGCTTCTACCGCGCGAGACTCACTCATCTGTTTTTTTTTCATATTTTTTTGCATTTGAATGTGTATGGACGTAGAAGATACGAGGATAAGAGCAATATTAATATTGTGGAGATGCGTGCACTAATGATAATTTGTGGAGTGTCAATGTATGAAAGAAGGCGGAATAAAGACATCAGATATTAATAGGTACATGCAATAAATGGATTTTTTTAGTAAGGTAAGATGACGAAAGGAACTTTAAGATGGTTTGGACATGTGGAGAGAATGGATGACTAATATACAAGTGCAAGGTGCGCGGGGAAGAGATACACCGAGGAAAACGTAGCTGGACCAAGTGAACCAGATTTTGAAGGAAGGTTAAGTATGAATAATAGAAGATTGGGGATGATGAGATGAATCTGGAAGAGACGAGTGTTGTGTGCTTGTATATAAAAGTTTGGAGATTTATTATTTCAACCTACCACACAAGGGACACGTCGTGGTATGTATGTTAAACGGTAACATGATTCATACAACTTTCTGTCAAATAAAAAGTGCATACGTACTGTACTAGTTGACATAACAGGCCAGGGCTCAGGAGGGCCAATACCATATACAGTACCCGGCTGAAAGTAATACACATCAGGCTTCAGAAAGAGACTGTCGGCCATAATCGGCTATCTTCGGTTTTGTAGAGCGTCGTCTTTGTCATTCATACACGTGTTCCGTCGCGATTTGTCAGTCGTTGTCAAGCGTTCTAGAGTGTCGTCACTCGGTGAGACGACGCTCTTCGAACCCGAAGTTAGCCGATTATGGCCGAAAGTCTCTTTCTTAAGCCCGATGTGTATTACTTACCGCCGGGTACTGTATATAATACTTAATTAAATATTTCAATTGACATGCCAATATTTACTCTATATACACATAACATATATTCTTCCTTATACAGCTTGTTGTTTTATGTTGTAGAGGATGGACCGCGGTTCCTATCCCGGGGACATACCTACCGCGCGAATATTGGCGACACCCTGCTGCTGCCCTGCCAGGTGCAGAACTCGGGTAAGTGATTCCCGAAACCGCACAGTGATAGAGATTCCACTTCAAATATATTTATTGAATTATACAGTATTACATTTCGGTCATTTACTATAATACAGCTTGGCGAAATATTGCCATATAACAATTTCTTCCATCCATAAAAACGATCTCGGTAGTCTAGTTGGTCCGGCGGTTGTGGGCTCGAACGAATCCACCAAAAAGCGATTTACTTTGTTCTCCGTATAAAATCCAGTTGTTGTAAGAGTTGAATCCGAGATCTACAATAACGTCTTAAATTGTAACAATGTAGCGTCAGTTATGCATGGGTCACTTGTAATCATTTCAATTACATAGTCCGTAACTTAAAATGATGGGTGTTCCCCTTTCCAGATTCGCTGCTTATCCTGTGGAAGCGCGGTGCCGTTGTGCTGACGGCCGCCAGTATCATCATCACCAGGGACAAGCGCATCGTCCTGGTGGATGGGTACAACCTGCAGATCACGCAAGTCGGCCCGCGGGTAACTGTTTGTGGGGAACCACGGTCGTCGCATGATATTGTCGCATACATACGGTCAATATCACGTCGGGGTCACCACTTTAGGGAATCGTTCCCAGTGGGACGAGATGATGATAGTTGTTAGTAAATAAATAAACTCGTTAAATCGCAATGCGGAAAGAGAGATTGTTTATTTTTATAGTAGCGTAGGTATTTATATGTTTTTGGAATGTGCACGAGAGTGCGCTCGCGATATGCTTCTGTCTCGCTTCTGTGAATGCAGAAATGGTTTATTGTCGTATGTGGGTATTCATCTAAATACGGAACTGGTGAGATAGCCGTGGTGCGTTCTCTTTCTCTGGCGTGAGGTGCGAGAGCTCGGCCGGCGTCAATGGCCGGAATGTGACCTTTGGACTGTTTACTATAATTTATCGAGAAATCCGAAGGTCGTTTCATCGGTCATTGACCGTATGTATGCGAGAATATCATGCGACGACCGTGGTTCCCCACATGTTCATTGACACCTTGCGCGGTCCATCGGGAACAACAGCATCCGGCCTCCATCCGGGTCGGTCAACAGTCCGGCACTCTATATCCTCTCACGTTATGCCGAGACATTTACAAAACTTTGACAACTGTGTGTCTTCATCTTAAGGCTTCATAGCGTACTAAACATCACAGTGTAGATATAATATACGGGTGGCGTGTGCAGCTTTAGGATGCATATGAAGACAACCCTTTTTGAGAGGTCTTATAAAAAAAATGTGACCATGAATCGAATGCATATTCATTTATTACACAACCTTCACAAAAATGAACATCAATCTTATAGAACAATATTAGGAAGCAGTGCGCTCATGCTTACCATCTACTCGTGTCATAGTAATATAAACATGAGACAGGCCAAGGTTCAGATAACCCAAGGCCCTAACAAACAAAAAAAAAACTGAGAAAATAAAAACAAAATTATAAAGGGTCTTTCAAATTGAGCGATTTTTTAAATTCTTGGATAAAACACAGATGGCGTCGCGAACTTGCCTAGGTCTTGTGACATTAGAGAAGTGTAATGTATGATATTTATAAAAATGGAGTCGTATTGTGAATTATTTTATGTATTGTAATTCAAATTTTTGAATTATTTTATGTATTGTAATCTCCGGAAACGGTGACGTCAATTGCCCACCAAGATCATGTGATCTGACACCGTTGGACTATTTCCTCTGGGGTTACGTGAAAAGCCAGGTCTATAAGAATGACCCCCGATCAGTTCCTGAGCTGAAGGACGAAATTATTCGCGTTATTGCTGAGTTAGAACCGCAATTATGCCAAAATGTAATTATGCCAAAATGTATTGAAATCAAAGCAAATTGTGTGTTTTATTCATGAATTTAAAAAATTAGAATAAAAAAATCCGCTCAATTTGAAAGACCATTTACTCGTACATACGCTAAATTCATCCACTCAAATAAACAAAAAAAATCGAACGTATATTGAAACTTTAACTCGAAAAGTTTGAGAGAAGCAAAAACAACAAAAAGGAAAAGGAAAAAAAAACAGCGAAAGTCACGTCGTGGTGTCATTTATATGTTGTATGAACACTACACCTAAAGCCGAATGTTACTATCACATATCGGAAGATCTACAAATGTTTCTTTGTAGTTCGTTTTCCCTTGGTAAGGTTTCCGCGGTTTTCTTACCAAATATGTTTTACTGAATATATATGCATTTGCAAAGATTTCCTTGCTTACACTCAACTTAAGTATATTTATTTTGTAATACTTTTAATCTGTTAATAATAGTGGGTTCAAATCCACAGTTAGAGCGTCACGGCCTTGACGAGAGTTTGCTCTCTAAAAGGCGCTTCTACACAATTTGAAGTTTCCTCAATAGAGTTTCGTGGTTCAGAAGCAACACTTGAACAAGTCAATACTGTTGATCCCATCCCACCGAGGAGTGCAAATTGTCTTTTTCGTGTGAATGCATTATGTTAATGCGTGTTGTTGCATTACAGGATGCGGGCGACTACGTGTGCCAGATTGGCACCGAAGAACCTCTAGAGCAGGTACACACAGTGGAGGTCTTGGTGCCGTCCATGGTGCGCGCCATGCCCGAATCTGGCCACGTGGAAGCGCAAATAGGCCACGGTGCCTCGTTAGAGTGCCGCGTGGCCGGGAACCCGCTCCCCAGCATCGTGTGGACACGACTCGTGAGTAAATATTTTAAAACAGGTAGAACTAGATCCCTCAAAGATGGATTGAATATGTTAAGGAATGCCACAGGGTCTTCTGAGTGGACCAAATAAGCACTCTGAGAGGTTTAAAGTATGGAGAGAGGGGAACATTCTCGTAAGCTGTGTTGGGTAGATGGACCTGAGAGATCACGGCGATCAATTATGATGAAACGAATAAGAAGAAAGAGGAATCATCTCGTCAATTCTAGTGTGTTTACTTAATTTAAAAATATTCTACATTAATTGGTTCCAGATTTAACCTTGTGTAGGGAATACCTACGTCCCTAAATAAATTGTCAAACATACAGGGTCAACGACCGATGAATCAACCTCTGGACATCTACAATTGTCACATACTAGAAACGTCAACAATGTGTTTTGTTGACGCCCGTTGACAAAAGTCAACCGGCAGAACAAATTAACCCCATTTCCTTAATACTTCTCTATACATGAAGTTTTACGTTATTCTTTAAGAATGTAGATAAAAATAGCTCTATATTAGAGTATTTAATCAAGAAATTGCTTTGTTATTACGCAAATTACATTAATCCTCACTACACGTGTTTCTATTTCTTATGCCGAGGTTCTTTTTAGGTGGAAAGTTCCTGATTTGTTACAAGAGCTGTGCCTATGGCCAGACTTGTGTCATTTTACATCGAGAAGGGTGTTTCAGAGGGATGAAACCTACACATATAGCAATCATGGATTCCAATCATGGATTGGCGCTACGCTCAAAAACAGAGATTGTCTATTGGCCTTTCCAGTTCACCGCTCCTCTTTCTTTACGTCGTCCTTTACTGTCCATGCAGTGAGACTCTGGAATCAGTTACAAACCGATATAAGACTCGCTCCGTCCTTGACACGCTTTAAAAAGCGACTGAAAAAACTCTTAATTTCTAGTCAGTAAAATAACGTACTTCATTCCTGATTTTTCTTTTCCTTTCCTCTCCACCATCCCTTCCTTTCCTTTTGATTGATGATATCTCACTTTATATGAAAAATAATGTTCGGGTGATTGTCCGTCTTTGTGGGGTTCGTGGGCATGTGCTCACGTATATGTTTATGGATTTCGTGGGGATGGATAGTCATTTGAATGATTTATGCGACCACGTAACTTGCTTCATTTACTTTTGTCTGGTTGGCTGGAAGAGATTGCCGCCTGGTAATAAGTCCGCCATATTGTATTGCAATAAAAGTGTTAAATAAATAAATAGCATTATTCAGTTAGTTATTAATTACATCTTGGTTTGGGATTTCGACTTTGTGTATCTTTAATGGTTTTAAATTCATTATTTTATATCATTTTTGTGCCTTATTAAAAGTTCGAACCTTACTTTCTTTGAAATGTTGATTTGTCTCTAAGTATGTGGTTTGCGAATTCTGAAACATTGTTATTAAATAGACAAGGCTCGTGTTCTTGTTATAACTGTCCTGAAATCAATCGAATAGAGCGCACTGTGTGCAGTTGGTACTGCTGTGAAGTGCTGTCTCCCTGGAATCACTGCTTCCAATTTTCATAATAGCCCTCTGCTTAATATGTTCCCAATTTAAAATCCCCCCCTGTCTTAAAGATTCACATTCACTTTCACATATTTTTTCCCCGCCCCATTCACCATTGTATTACATCTCTCCCCACTTCACTCCCCCTACCTCACCTCTTTTATATTAGGTTATTTACACTTGTACAGAATATATTTTAGCAATTTAGTTTATATTCACCTGATGAAGAAGACGGTGGTCTTCGAAACTAGTTGTGAACCTAAATTAAACCTGTGGTGAACACAACACATATAAAATAAGTTTTTTATTTTACTTATTTTTTCCTTTTGTGTAATGTCTTTATCAATCAGATATATATAAAAAAATAATGTTTAAGTTTACATACTCGTAGGACAAACTGTGACGTTTTTTTCTCTCTCCTGTAAAGTTACTTATAAGGAGTTACGTGTTCTTTTAGTTAGGCTAACGATGTCTGATGATGTATGCATTTAATATATAATATACTACATAGTGTATATAAACATGTGCAGGCTTTGTTTTGGCAGTTGAGGTTTCACCTTATTCTCAAACGGCACTCAGCTTACACAGTGTGTAAGGGGGCGTAGATCTTAACATATACTCGTATATTATAGATCTATCGTACATCCCCGTTGCATCTGTATTTCAAGATTAATGTTACAGTCGAGGTTTTGTTCTGAAGCCTCTGGACTTATTCAGGAAATGTGTTTTCTAGAATGATAGCGCCCGAGTGGGCGATGGTCCGCAGTTGGTTCTGCAGGAGGTGGAGCGCGGGGCTGCGGGCCGGTACCGCTGTACTGTTGACAATGGGGTGGGCGCCCCATTACATCGGGATTTTGTTCTGCAGGTCCTATGTGAGTATCAATCTTTTATATATTTGGATTGTCTGGAAAGAAGTATTAGAAAAAAGTGTTATCAACCTCATTACAAATGTTTTAAGGTGTGTTTTATTATAAAAGCTTATAGATTGGCGCATTTTTTGGCCACTGTCTATTCAAATTGCTGATCGATTTTTCGCATTCATTTAGATATAAGATGAAAAATATATGTATACTGTATGGCGAGAATGCAGTAAAAGATCATGTGGGTCAAATTTGGTTTAAAAATACCCGCAATTGTGATTATACACCTAAAAAACTGATATCTTCTCTTAAACACTGATTACCACTGATTAAATTAAGATATGTACAGTGTATAGCGACGATGCAGTAAGCGATTGGGTGTGTCAAAAGTCGTTTAAAAAATCCGTAATATTGATGCGACACTCTTAGGTGGTGTATTGTACTACCTTGATCAAAAAGTTTTACGACTTTATTCATAAAATCGAAAATACAAGTTTATTCATCAAAATCGATATGGTCCCCTTCAAAGTACTCCCCATCGACTGCAACGCACTTACGCCAGCGCTTGATCCAATCCTCGAAACACCGCTGGTACTCAATTTTCGGTATGTCCATCAGAGCCGTCTTCGATTTTTTCATGACATCCTCTCGGGTGCTGTAACGCGTTCCGCGAAACGGTTTTTTAAGTCAGTTGAACAGGAAAAAGTCGCAGGGAGCCAGATCAGGTGAATTCAAAGGCTGCTGGATAGTAGTCGTGTTGTTTTTGGTAAAAAACTCATGGAAATCATGTCTTTCGCGATTTCAACGCGGTCCTTTTTTTGCATGAAATTGAGGTTTTTCGGCACCAGTTTTGCAGCGACACGTCTGAGGCCCAAATCACTAACCAAAATGTCTTGAGCGGATCCATAAGCGATGTTCAAGTCTTCTGCCAGCTCTTTGATGGTCAATTTGCGGTTTTAGACCAACATTTCTTTGATTTTATCGATGTTTTCATCGGTTTTCGACTGCCACTGCGTTCGTCATCCTCGACCGACTCACGACCACTTCTGAAGCTTTCGTGCCACCGAAAACCACTTCTCGAACATTTCTAAGGTCTGCGGACCGTTAAATCCGTTTTTCACACAAAATTTAATGCAAACTCGTTGATGCACAGTTGATGCCATTTTCAAACTTGTAAAAAATCAAAAACACGCACAAAGGTAGATGTACTCAGTACAGCGTAATTTTTACAAATATTAAGCTATGACACTGAAATTTGGAGGGAAGTGTCAATGATAGATGTGGTAACTTAAAAAAAAAAAGAATTCCAATCGGGTGACTGACAGCGCCATACGGTGGCCGGTTCTAAAACTTTTTGATCAAGGTAGTTATTAATGTATTATACTATATTTACGTTGCAAATAGTACAAGCTGGCGGGCTTATTGTCATGTGACAATATCTTCCAACCACCCAGAGGACGTTAAAGTGAAAACAGACTGGAATCCTTCTTAAAAAGATCTAAGCTCCAACGCGAATCGAGTCCGCAACCTCCGGGTCGGAAGACAAACGTCTTACCAACTAGGCCACGATGATATCTGTTCTGATAGATAGAGTATCACCGATGACGACCGAATCAAAGCTTTGATCTATAATAACCAGTGTTCTACGACACGATATATGGCTCCGATATAACGTGTCCTCTAATTTTGTATAAGTTTTAGCATTAGCGCGATTTCCAATTAGCGCATTTTTTTAAACTTATCTACCGCGTATATCGAGGGGAGTGTGTTACTATTCCGCTTGGGTCTTGTATTATTGTGCTATCTCATGTAACATGTCTGTTCCCTGTCCGTGTGGCGGTGCGGTGTCGCCCCGCAGACCCTCCGGAGATCTCGGTGGAGCGCTGGTGGGTGCACAACGTGGAGGGGTTCCGGGCCGTGCTGGTCTGCACTGTACTGGCGGACCCTCCGGCTGAGGTGAGTTCTGCAGTCAGCTAACTTACTGCATTATGTGCAACACTCATACGGAATTAGATTTACCTAACCTTCCTTAACCTAACCTGACCCTTCTTAATCTTATCCAACCTATCTTAATTGAACCTGACCTAACTTGAGACAGTTTGTAACGGATGTACACAATTCAAACCCATAACCCAGGGAACGCAACAGGGACAATAAAGCCGAGGATTTAAAATCAAATCGAAAGGCCAATGTGCCGGCCACCCCGACTGAGTTTGCTGCGATTTCTCAGTCATAAGGCAAATGCCGGGGTGGGTCCCGATCAAGTCGTGCGCAGACGCTCTCCTACCCATCCTAACACATAAACATGAACTATATAATACAAATAACTCAGGCAAAACACACTGGGGAAAGTTACACGCGGGTAAGACCGTGCTGAACCAATTTAAAGGCGCTGATAAGCCCTGTATAAAATCACAGTAGGGCACTCACTTACAACTCAGTCCAAAAAAAAAAAAAACCCATAACCCTTTACGCGATAAGCAAGTTCACCCACTTCCCAGCTCACATCCTCCAAAATCTGGCCTAACCTAACCTAACCTACCCTAGCTAAACTAACCTGACCTAACCTACCCTAGCTAAACTAACCTGACCTAACCTACCCTAGCTAAACTAACCTGACCTAACCTACCCTAGCTAAACTAACCTACCCTAGCTAAACTAACCTGACCTAACCTACCCTAGCTAAACTAACCTGACCTAACCTACCCTAGCTAAACTAACCTGACCTAACCTACCCTAGCTAAACTAACCTGACCTAACCTACCCTAGCTAAACTAACCTGACCTGACCTAACCTACCCTAGCTAAACTAACCTGACCTAACCTACCCTAGCTAAACTACCCTAAGCTACCCTATCTTAACCTTCTCTCGCTTAGCCAAATCTAACTTAACCGTTTTTCTAATTACAAATATGCCATTCCTTATTTTAGCTGTGATATTGCTGAATAACAACAGCTTAAAAAGATATTGCTGAATAGCAACAGCTTAGAAAGATATTGCTGAATAGCAACAGCTTAGAAAGATATTGCTGAATAGCAACAGCTTAGAAAGATATTGCTGAATAGCAACAGCTTAGAAAGATATTGCTGAATAGCAACAGCTAAGAAACAATAATAAATTTGTAAGATGGGCTAAAACCATCATTAACTGAGAATAACTGTTCGTTGATGTATGGAAGTGATATATTAAAATTTAAAAAAATATTGATAAGGAAGAGAAAAATACGGAATGAATATGTTGTACTACAATGTATGATAGAGTTAGGCATAACCGAATATCTTGTACTACAATGTATAATAGAGTTAGGCATAACCGAATATGTTGTACTACAATGTATGATAGAGTTAGGCATAACCGAATATCTTGTACTACAATGTATAATAGAGTTAGGCATAACCGAATATGTTGTACTACAATGTATAATAGAGTTAGGCATAACCGAATATGTTGTATCACAATGTATAATAGAGTTAGGCATAACCGAATATGTTGTACTATAATGTATAATAGAGTTAGGCATAACCGAATATGTTGTACTACAATGTATAATAGAGTTAGGCATAACCGAATATGTTGTACTACAATGTATAATAGAGTTAGGCATAACCGAATATGTTGTACTACAATGTATGATAGAGTTAGGCATAACCGAATATCTTGTACTACAATGTATAATAAAGTTAGGCATAACCGAATATGTTGTACTACAATGTATAATAGAGTTAGGCATAACCGAATATGTTGTACTACAATGTATAATAGAGTTAGGCATAACCGAATATGTTGTACTACAATGTATAATAGAGTTAGGCATAACCGAATATGTTGTACTACAATGTATGATAGAGTTAGGCATAACCGAATATCTTGTACTACAATGTATAATAAAGTTAGGCATAACCGAATATGTTGTACTACAATGTATAATAGAGTTAGGCATAACCGAATATGTTGTACTACAATGTATAATAGAGTTAGGCATAACCGAATATGTTGTACTACAATGTATAATAGAGTTAGGCATAACCGGATATGTTGTACTACAATGTATGATAGAGTTAGGCATAACCGAATATCTTGTACTACAATGTATAATAGAGTTAGGCATAACCGAATATGTTGTATTACAATGTATAATAGATATGTATATTACTTAGTGATATGTATATTACTTAGCGATGAAAATAAATAATAGCTATTCTTTAAAAAATCTTCTTTTGGTACTGTTTCTATTATTCTTTTTCCCAGTGTCATATCAGGTCCCCCCAACGTTGACTATCACCTGAGAGTGGGCATCTTTGTCCCCGGCAGCCCGAACAAGATCCCCAACGCTCCTTATACCAGTCCAAGCACGTATATTGCGGAACCAGGAGATTTGCCTCCTGCCAACACCTCTTCGGCCCTCTATCTTGCCTTGGATGATCAGGTGCGGTAATTTGTACTTTGCTCCTCTAAGTACATGACCCAAGTAGGACACCTTTCAGATTTTCATATTAGTCAGCAACTCTCTATCAACTGTTTCTTTAAGTGGTATTAATTTGATAAAACGTTGCAGGTGTCCTGGTACCAGAACTCTTTCCCCATGTCTCCCACGGAGCGGTACCTCATGTCCTCGCACCACCAGAACCACACGCTGCTCATTACCAACGTGCAGCCGGAGGACTTCGGCAATTACAGGTGAGGCGGCAGTTCCGTGTCTATTGTCTGCGGAGGCTCGGCACTGCGTCACATCCTCGAGTGCGACCCGAGAGAATCTAAGTTATCAGGTGTATAAAAGGTCTTTCAGAGTGTTGCAACGTTTCGAAAACATTGCAGTTTTCATTTTCAAGTGAATAAAATAATTATCAAGCCCGATTGATCAGAGCCACTATAAATATATAAACATCCAAACAATATTAACAGAGACGACTAATTCCAGCTCAAATCGGCATGCTAACCCATAGTCAAATCAGCATGGTAACCCATAGTCAAATCAGTGAAAATACTTCCTTAAAGCATATACAGATACTTTCTATAGACACAGATGAGGAGAGACTGCTCTGTAAACGTTCGTCTCAAGTTAGTGCACCCTTGAGGAGAGACTGCTCTGTAAACGTTCGTCTCAAGTTAGTGCGCCCTTAAGGAGAGATTGCTCTGTAAACGTTCGAGCCTCAAGTCAGAGCACCCTTGAGGAGAGACTGCTCTGTAAACGTTCGTCCCAAGTTAGTGCGCCCTTGAGGAGAGACTGCTCTGTAAACGTTCGAGCCTCAAGTCAGAGCACCCTTGAGGAAAGACTGCTCTGTAAACGTTCGTCTCAAGTTAGTGCGCCCTTAAGGAGAGACTGCTCTGTAAACGTTCGAGTCCCAAGTCAGAGCACCCTTGAGGAGAGACTGCTCTGTAAACGTTCGTCCCAAGTTAGTGCGCCCTTGAGGAGAGACTGCTCTGTAAACGTTCGAGCCTCAAGTCAGAGCACCCTTGAGGAAAGACTGCTCTGTAAACGTTCGTCTCAAGTTAGTGCGCCCTTAAGGAGAGACTGCTCTGTAAACGTTCGAGTCCCAAGTCAGAGCACCCTTGAGGAGAGACTGCTCTGTAAACGTTCATCTCAAGTTAGTTCGCCCTTAAGGAGAGACTGCTCTGTAAACGTCCGAGTCCCTAGTTAGAGCACCCTTAAGGAGAGACTGCCCTGTAAACGTCCGAGTCCCTAGTTAGAGCACCCTTGAGGAGAGACTGCTATGTAAACGGCGCGATATAAATGGTCCCATTTTTACTACTATAATTCTCCCAGAAGTCACATATTTAATCGCTTATTTACGTATTTAAAACTGAATGTACTCGTGACATATATATTTGAGAGGAAAAAACTGCTTCGAGGTTTTGATGTGACGTGCGCACCTGCGCTGGCCTGGATACGTGGCTCGTGGCTCGCATGCCTAACCTTCTTCAGACTCTCAGAAGTATCCTTTTTGGTGAGTTGACAGAAATCAGAAGAAAACACGGCGGGCAAGAGATGTAAGGAAGTACTATTGCATGAGAAGTTTAAAAACATGAATGTTCAGCACAACTGGGAGCAGACAGCAGTAGATAGAGCCGAATGGCGTGGAACTGTTATTGCTAGTACTATCAGGGAGCCAATGGAGAGAGAAGACGCAGACAAGCTATTGACAAGTATCGAAGCTCATTGTCCTTTATGCAACAGGATATGCCAATCACAACAGGATATGCCTATCACAACAGGATATGGCTTACACATGTAGTATCTATGATACATTTCTGGTGGCAGCAACGACAAGTACCTTGAGAGAAAGCGCAGGCAAGCAATTTACATACTGAAGCTCCATGCTTTATTTGCAACAAGATATGGCTGTCACCACAAGATATGGCTGTCACAACAGTATATAGCTTACATATGTAGTCTCTACATATCTGATGGCAACAACCCCAAGTATGGTTAATAGTCATGGGAATTGATGTCAGCTCGCTATGAAATCCATTATGAAGTCATCATCCAAATGAAAAGAGTCAGGGACCCAATGGTGAGACAAGACACAGACAAGCTTTTGCAAGTACAGAAGCTCCTTGCCCTATATGCAACATGATATTACAATCACTTTGTACTATGCATTCTATTATACTTGTCACGGGTAATGGGCATTGATTCAGTTTTATATCATTGTGATATTGTTGCATTTGATATATAGTATTTATGTAATAATGTTATTTATTTCCTTGTTGCAGTTGCGCAGCGGACAACTCGCTGGGTCGCGCGCGGCAGCATGTGGTGGTGTTGGGGAGGCCGGGGCCCGTGCTGTTCCAGTCTCCGCCGCTGTCGCGCGGGCCGCACTCCTACACGCTGGCCTTCCAGCTGGACTCCTACCCGCCCCTGGATGAGCTGCGTCTGCTCTACCGGCAGCTGATGGTCTGTACCCGACTTCACCATACCATATCAGATGGCCAAAGAGCCGGAGGTCCCGACTTAGCATTCAGCGCTCTCCTCATTCGGAAGATAAATACTGGAGTTATCCCTTCAAGAGACGTGAACGAACGAGTTCATTGTCTATTATTTAGCCCAAACTTACCAGACATAATCCGGCCTAACCTAACCTTACTAATTTCTAATGGGGGCTGCCCGTGATATACAGGGCGTCCTTATCACTTCGTAAAAAATAACCTTACTTAATTAAATCCACAAGACCTCGACCCAGAAACCGAAGTCAAGTGCCGGATTGAATCAGCTCGTGGGGCTTTTAATAAAATGAGAAGCGTATTCTGCGATGATAATCTCAACTTGAAACTTCGACAACGGTTAGTCAAATGCTACGTTTGGTCAGTGGTATTGCATGTATAGCGAGTTGCTTATGTTTAATTGTCGTGATGATCTTGATTTGTAGTGATAAATATAGACTCAGGAATGCGGATATATAAAAACGAAAGTGACAACGGACGATAAATAATAAGTCTTGACAGTTGAATGGATGACAATAAAAGTCTCTTTATTTCTCAGAGTGCGGACAATTTATACCAATGAATGAACCAGTTCGCGATACATATTCTATCTCGCTCTGGCGCATGGACTGGCGGTAGGTTAATTATTTATATTTGGAGATGACTAGGCGAGTCGCAGATACTATAAAATAGTAAATATTGTTGTTGTTCGTAGCGTGTAACAATCCCTGAATTCTTCATCGGTCATTGCCCCTGTATGTTTATTATTAACAATAATTAATTTAATTCAATTGTGTTTAACAATTCACTTATTCATTTTGACAATTATTTATTTATTTATTTATCTGGGTAGGTATTCCTACACATGGATCGACTGGAAGCATTCGAAATGTGGATGCACCGGAGAATGCTACGGATACCCTGGACGGATATGGTCAGCAACACGAGGGTTCTTCAAAGAGCCAAAGTTGATAGAGAGTTGCTGACTAATATTAAAATCCGAAAGATGTCCTATTTGGGTCATGTGCTTAGAGGAGTAAAGTTCAAATTACTGCACCTGATCATCCAAGGCAAAATAGAGGGTCGAAGAGGTGTTGGCAGGAGGCAAATCTCCTGGCTCCGCAATACACGTGATTGGACTGGCATAAGGAGCGTTGGGGATCTTTTTCGGACTGCCGCGGACAAAGATGCTTACTCTCAGGTGATAATCAACGTTGAGGGGACCTGACATGACACAAGGAAGAAGAAAAAATTACGTACATGCATACCATCACGTTATCTCGTTGGGGTAGGCAGATAGATCACAGCGCCAGACTTTCCTATTTCAACATACATCCTTCGCCTCCTTCACATCAATACAATTCTATAATTTCTCTGACCAACTTGATCTAACAATATTATCCTTGGTCTTCTTTTCAAACGCCTTCTACTCACATTCGCACTTTACATTTGTTTTGCTAGTCTTTATTCATTCATTCGTTGCACATTGCCAAACCATCTCAGCGTGCTTCATTTCATCTTATAAAATCTTAAGTCTTAAGTTCACATTCATCCTTAGTTAAATTATTTCGTTTTCTGACATACATTGTCACTCCACGTATTCGTCTCAAAACTGTACCGAGGAGTTTGTTTTAAGTTAGTGAGCCGTTGAACGCCAGCAAACTCACCGTCTAAACCACTGCACTTGACCCGATGGCGTACATAGAGACGATGAGAAAATTAGTAACAGCGTAGGATGAGATTCACGACACAGTAATCCATTAAGTTGGCACTGAAGCTGTAGATTAATTCTATGTATAAGTCGACAGATTGTAGATTAATTCAATGTAAAGGGTCGACATATCGACAGGTTGTAGATTAATTCAATGTAAAGGGTCGACATATCGACAGGTTGTAGATTAATTCAATGTAAAGGGTCGACATATCGACAGGTTGTAGATTAATTCAATGTAAAGGGTCTTTCCAATTGAGTGTTTTTTGTAATTCTTGAATAAAACACACAATTTGCTTTGATTTCAAAACACTTTTTATTAGTCATTGAAGTATAATGTATGATATTTAAACACAAAAAAACAATATCCGTCAAATGTCCACCTCTTGCAGCTCCACAAATGTCCGCTCTTTTATCAAAATTTTCTATGACTTTTTGACATAATTGCGGTTCTAACTCACCGATAACGTGAATAATTTCGTCCTTCAGTTCAGGAATTGATCGGAGGTCATTCTTATAGACCTGGCTTTTCACGTAACCCCAGAGAAAATAGTCCAACGGTGTCAGATCACATGATCTTGGTGGGCAATTAACATCACCGTTTACGGAGATTACAATACATAAAATAATTCAACAATTTGAACGCGTTGTTGTATTGTATACGACTCGATTTTTATAAATGTCATACATTGTACTTCTCAAATGTCACAAGACCCAGGCAAGTTCACGACGCCATCTGTATTTTATCAAATTATTTAAAAAACCGCTCAATTTCAAAGACCCTTTACATCGTCCCAATCGAGCTCCCATCCCTTTTGGCACTGAGTGCTGGACAAACCCCTTTTTCGTACGACGGACAAATCCCTTTTTCGTACAACATATTAGTTGAGACGAAGGAACGGGTGATAGGAAAGTAAACCCTAAGAAATTAAATCATCGACCGTACCTTCAAAAACATTTTCAAAATGAGTTGTATACACGTTAATTTTGCAAAATGCGTCAGCTGTGCATCAATAATGGCGTAAACTACATTGAAACTGTCGTTAACCATACTGAAAACTAATTAATAATATACATACATATTAATTAGATTTTATGTCCACTTGTTGAGTGCGATACGCTTGCAGATGAACGAGTCCTTCCAGCTGCCGGGGAAATGGCACGACGTGACGCTGCCGGGGGCGGCGGATGCTTCGGGGCTGACGCACCGCGTCACTCACAAGCTGCAGGGGCTGGACCCCTCCACCATCTACGAGGTCACCGTGCAGGCTAAGAACCGATACGGCTGGAACGAGGTCACTCAATCTCTCATTAACACTTTAAAACCCGATCAAAATAAAAACAACCTTTTCCAGTGTGCCGCTGGTTTTTGAAGAATTCTTATTTTTGTAAAGGGTTTACTAAAATTGCTATAATGTGGCAACATTCCCCTTTGCGGAGAGCTACACCACACTCCTTACACATGTACCTGGTCTCCCCTCCATTCTCTTCTTGTGTGCAGCACATACCTCGCGAGACCGAGTAATCAGTCCAGCAGGAGACAGAGTGATCGATCGAGCAGGATATCCAATGTTCGGTCAAGCATAAGACTGTCTGCTCGCCTGGGCAGGAGATCGAATGATCAGTCGAACAGGGTATAACGTGCTCGGTTAAGTAAGAGATTGAATACTCACACGAGTAGCTGGCCGAGTGTTCGGTCGAGTACGTGACCCAGCACTCGTCACGTGTAAATGAAGCAATATTTGATTTCTAGTGTTTATTCACGAGGGAATGAGACGAGTACGTTAGAACTCTTATGTTTGTGTTTTGTAGGTGTCGGACATCTTCCAGTTCCACACGCGGGGAGCGCAGGAGGGGCCCGTGCGCCTGGGGGAAGGGGGCCCGGGGGCGGCGCACAGTGGGGCGGCCCTCTCTCCGTCCCCCCTACATGGTGCTCTGACCAGGTACGTAATACACACCACCTTTAATAATAATGATTAGAGTAACATGACTTCTCCAGTACCGTTTTGTAATAAAATATTACCTCACTTTGGAAGGGTGTGGAGGTAGGAGTTAGGGACAGCCTCGATTCGTGTTAAGAGTGTGGTAAATTCCTCAACGGTCAAGTGCTGATCACCTACGATTCCATAAAGTAACTGTTTTGTGGATTTTATCTTCATTGGCTGAGTTTGGGTTGGGTCGCTTTTGAGTTGAAGCGCATGGGCTGAGTTTGGGTTGAGTCGCCTTTGAGTTGAAGCGCATGGGCTGAGTTTGGGTTGAGTGGCCTTTGAGTTGAGGCGCATGGGCTGAGTTTGGGTTGAGTCGCTTTTGAGTTGAAGCGCATGGGCTGAGTTTGGGTTGAGTCGCTTTTGAGTTGAAGCGCATGGGTTGAGTTTGGGTTGTGTCGCCTTTGAGCTGAGGCGCATGGGCTGAGTTTGGGTTAAGTCGCTTTTGAGTTGAAGCGCATGGGCTGAATTTGGGGTTGGATCGCCTTTGAGTTGAAGCGCATGAGTTGGGAGAGCCGCAATTAAGGGCTGAATTTGGGTTGGATCGCTTTTGAGTTGAAGCGCATGAGTTGGGAGAGCCGCAATTAAGGGCTGAATTTGGGTTGGATCGCTTTTGAGTTGAAGCGCATGAGTTGGGAGAGCCGCAATTAAGGGCTGAATTTGGGTTGGATCGCCTTTGAGTTGAAGCGCATGAGTTGGGAGAGCCGCAATTATGGGCTGAGTTTGGGTTGACAACAAGTCCCAGTAATGCACAGTCAAAGGTCGTGCCGAAGGCTATAGGCCTGCCGGGCCCCAAAGAGACGGGCGATTCACGGGCTGATCGCCGTCGAGGCCTGCTCTCGGGGTGACAATGGCCGAAAGTGGGCTGATGATTGCGTCGAAGATGACGTACCAGGGTGGTGAAGGGAAGTGTGATGCCTGTCACTCCTGCACTCCCAGCACGACCCCCGTAGTCTCGCAATCATTTGCATTATGAGGTCCGAGGCAGCGTCGACCAACGACCGCTCGCCGTGATAAAATCCCAACGACCTTGAACGGGGTGATTTTGATAATTTGGGCACGCCATTAGTCTGTGGCCCCTGGTGTTGCACCAAGGGCAGAAAGGACGGTCGGTCGTTGGGGTTGTGGTGGATGTTTGGGCCAAGTAAGCTGGTTGAGGAGACCGAATGGACCGAAATTGCTGTCTTTGTGGAGTACGAGCACGCTGCAGGGTGGATGACCGTCCGCCTGAGCCATAAAAGAGTGGTGAGGGCTGGTGAATGGGCTGATTAGATGTGTTGGCTCTTTCTGTTTCAACACAACGTGCATGTTCTTCAAGAAACATGATTAAATGTTGAAGGGTAGGCAGACGTTCATCCGACCCGTGCCTACGTTCGAACAAAGAGCGGAGTTCACCTTTCAGTTTTCGTACCAGTATGGATACGAAAACGTAATCACACTCTTTAATGGGCAGATTTAAGTTTTGTAGTGCTGATTGAGCTGAAACGAGGGGGTTTAAGAACAGCTGACGGATATCTGAGCGGGATGTGATAGTGGGAAGCTCCAACATGACATCCACAAACCGGTCGATGAGCACCCTGCGGTTTTCATAGCGCTTAGTCAGAATGGCTAAGGCCACCGCATAGCCCTCATTGGTGATCTTTAAGTGAGATATCATGCTAAGAGCCTCTCCACTAAGACTCGAAAAAAGGTAATGGAGCTTCACTGCATCGGTAAGATTGCCGATTTGGTCCGTCAAGCTCTTAAAAATGGCAATGAATGACGGCCAATCTTCCAATTTTGAAGAAAATTTGGGAAGCTCGATTTTGGGCAGAACGGAAGCGGGTATAGAAGATGTTGAGGGCTGAGAAGCCGATGCAGTCGGTTGTGAAGCGAAACTTGCTTTGGCGACAAGCATATCTGTGTAAGCATCGCATGCTGCACGATAGTTGTCGGTATATTGGGTCTCCGTCTTATCATCGAGATCGGTGGAATCCAATATTTGGTAATACACGTCATCCAGCCTACTTTTGACCTCATCTGATTTAGAGAAGCGCCCCTCAAAGTCAGCAACGGAATACTTCGAAAAGTCACCTGAAATTTATTGCAGATGCAATGTCTCTTAGTTGCGTTATTGCTCTGTGGCTCTCACGAAACTTCGCGGCTTGTGATTTTGACGGCATTTTGAAAGAAAAAGATAATGCTTTTGCAATGTGTAATAATTTTTGTAATAATTTTGAGAATTTAAAAATGAAGCACAATGAATAGACGAAGAGATAGTGAATTGAGATTTAGCAGCAACTTGAAAGGAGAATAATATTTTTGTAATAATTTTGAGAATTTAAAAATGGAGTACAATGTTTAAACGAAGAAATAGTGAATGAGGAGAAGAAGCTACCATTGACACGATTATAAATGAAGTTAAGATTTGAGATTTAGCAGCAATTTGAAAAGAAAATAATATTTTTGTAATAATTTTATTTTTGTAGCAATTTGAAAGGAAAATAATATTTTTGTAATAACACGGTGATAATTGAAGTTAAGATTTGAGATTTAGCAGCAACTTGAAAAGAGAATAATATGGATATAGAAAAGAGAATATAGAGAAGAGAATACTAATATATAGAAATAATGGATATAGAAAAGAGAATATAGAAAAGAGAATAATAATATATATAATCGATATAGAAAAGAGAATAATAGTGATTTGTAACAATTTTGAGAATTTAAAAATATGAAGCACGATGTTTTAACGAAGAAATAGTGATTTGAGATTTAGCAGCAACTTGAAAAGAGAATAATATTGGAAAAAATTTAAAAACTTAATCTTTTATAATTTACTATAATAAATAGTTCGTGTTCAAAACTGGGATGCTTCCCCCAAAGATATTTAGAACAAATTGTTATTTGCTCGCGTTATCAAGGAGAACATCGTTAGTAATTTAATAAATGCATTCACAATTCGATAAAGTCAAATTGCAACAACAATTGTTTCCTGTTAATTTTTAAAATATACCGATGGTAATTCGGTCTAAAAATAGACAAAACATGTTACTTATTTGAATATAACTCGGTGATTTAAATATTCTTTGAATTGAATAAAATTAATATGTACCCGCAATAATTTATTTAGTTTGAAATGAATAATGGATTATTAGAATTTACAAACATGATACACGAATTCAACACCTGTATATTCGCTTTGTGATGACACAAACTTTGAGGAATTTTTTTTTTCTTTGAAGGGAGAAATGTTTTTGACTTTGAAATGATTTTGAATCGGATTATTAAAAGGCGGCTGTAATTGATTTAGCTTGAGATAGTTGGTTCAGTGGACTGTTTTTTCATGGCTATGGTAACGGATTCGAAGGACCATATGGATATAGAAAAGAGAATATAGAAAAGAGAATAATATGGATATAGAAAAGAGAATCCGGCTCGAAGGACCATATGGTTTGGCGTTAGCCAAACCGGAAAGAATAGGATATAAAGGGATTCTACTCACGGTTGTGGTGCAGGTTCGATGGTGGCGTGGATAGCAGGATTCAGAGATCTCGGCTGACATCAGGCAACCCGTCGTGCACCTTCTCGTGGTTGTCGCGGTTGGTCATGGGTAACTCGGCCCGGGTTTCGGCGATGAAGAGCGTGCCGGCGACGTGGCTAGCCCGGATTTGAGGTCTTCTCCTGGCGATGGTCTACGAACAAGTGCAGAGCCAGCCACGTTCTCCTGTTACCCGTAACATCGACAGCCCGGCGACAATAATATATTCAACGTTGGTGACAATTAACCGCGCGGGGCCAGTCGCGGCGGTAGGGGGGCCCGACACGACAGGGCCGGCCCAACAAGACGATACTTTGCGTCACGCATTGGCGTGATTACATCCTTTGCATAACCGCCAGCCTCCAGTCCCTAGGTTGAACTCCAAGCACAGCACCATAGGAACTACTCAACCTCTAATACAACCCTCTCCCCTCACTGTTATAATGTACTTTAAAACAATTACAAAAAAACAATAGGTAGTAGCAAATACGGGGCCGTCCAAAGGAGGACAGTTCAGTTTGATCTCACCATACGGCTTGCCTTCGCCTTCTCTCTCCATTGGCTCCCTGATAACTAGCAATAACAGTTCCACGCCATTTGCCTCTATCTACTGCTGTTTGCTTCCAGTTGTGCTGAACCTTTATGTGTGCTATATATAGTAGGTATGCCCTTGTATCTCTTATACCGCGCTGCACACCTTACTTTTTTCTGCCTTGCAGCTCGCAATAGTCAGTAATTTTATATACAAATACTCAATATATTTTTTCCAGTTTGATTGCCGCCATCGTCAGATACGGTTTGATGTTCAGCAGGCATCTCCACGGCGCACTTAACTAGTGATCCGCGGCTTGTCAGTGACTATTGACAGTGCTCCGAAACGTACGAGACAAGGTGAACAGTTGTTAAAAAAAGTGACTTGTAATAAAGAAGGCAAAGTCGTTTTACTTATGAAAAAAAAAATTACTTTGTTCATGAAAAACAAAAGGTTTTTAAAAATAAATATTTTCAAAAGTGGATACTAAAAAAATTGTTTTTTTTTTAATATGCAATCTACCCAAACTAGGATGATTTGTGCCATGAGATTAATGGGCAATCCTCCCAAACAAGGATGATTGGTGCCATCAAATTATATAGGCAATCAACCCAAACTAGGATGATTAGTGCCATCAAATTATATAGGCAATCAACACAAACTAGGATGATTAGTGCCATCAAATTATATAGGCAATCAACCCAAACTAGGATGATTAGTGCCATCAAATTATATAGGCAATCCATCCAAACTAGGATGATTTGTGCCATCAAATTATATGGGAAATCATTCCAAACTAGGATGATTTGTGCCATCAAATGATATAGGAAATCATTCCAAACTAGGATGATTTGTGCCATAAGATTAATAGGCAATCCTCCCAAACTAGGATGATTTGTGCCATCAAATTATATGGGAAATCACGCTGAAAGACGCGCTGAAAACCAGACTGGTACAAGTGAAATTTAAAAAAAAAACTGGTTTAAGTGCTAAAATAATAGCATTTCATGTGTTCCTTATTGTGCCAAGGGGGGGTCTAGGTGAATTATCGATAATAATCCCATTTCTAAACGAATGTATCAAGTGACGTTATATGAAACTAACAAATCTTGTATGACACAAATCGTTGATTTTCACCCTTTCATCTTTTTGTCGCTTGTACCAGTCTGATTTTCAGGCCGTCATTTGTGCCATGAGATCAATAGGCAATCCTCCCAAACTAGGATGATTTGTGCCATCAAATTATATAGGAAATCATTCCAAACTAGGATGATTTGTGCCATCAAATGATATAGGAAATCATTCCAAACTAGGATGATTTGTGCCATAAGATTAATAGGCAATCCTCCCAAACTAGGATGATTTGTGCCATCAAATTATATAGGAAATCATTCCAAACTAGGATGATTTGTGCCATCAAATGATATAGGAAATCATTCCAAACTAGGATGATTTGTGCCATAAGATTAATAGGCAATCCTCCCAAACTAGGATGATTTGTGCCATCAAATTATATAGGAAATCATTCCAAACTAGGATGATTTGTGCCATCAAATGATATAGGAAATCATTCCAAACTAGGATGATTTGTGCCATAAGATTAATAGGCAATCCTCCCAAACTAGGATGATTTGTGCCATCAAATTATATAGGAAATCATTCCAAACTAGGATGATTTGTGCCATCAAATGATATAGGAAATCATTCCAAACTAGGATGGTTTGTGCCATAAGATTAATAAGCAATCCTCCCAAACTAGGATGATTTGTGCCATCAAATTATATAGGAAATCATTCCAAACTAGGATGATTTGTGCCATCAAATTATATGGGAAATCATTCCAAACTAGGATGATTTGTGCCATCAAATGATATAGGAAATCATTCCAAACTAGGATGATTTGTGCCATAAGATTAATAGGCAATCCTCCCAAACTAGGATGATTTGTGCCATCAAATTATATGGGAAATCATTCCAAACTAGGATGATTTGTGCCATCAAATGATATAGGAAATCATTCCAAACTAGGATGATTTGTGCCATAAGATTAATAGGCAATCCTCCCAAACTAGGATGATTTGTGCCATCAAATTATATAGGAAATCATTCCAAACTAGGATGATTTGTGCCATCAAATGATATAGGAAATCATTCCAAACTAGGATGATTTGTGCCATAAGATTAATAGGCAATCCTCCCAAACTAGGATGATTTGTGCCATCAAATTATATAGGAAATCATTCCAAACTAGGATGATTTGTGCCATCAAATGATATAGGAAATCATTCCAAACTAGGATGGTTTGTGCCATAAGATTAATAAGCAATCCTCCCAAACTAGGATGATTTGTGCCATCAAATTATATAGGAAATCATTCCAAACTAGGATGATTTGTGCCATCAAATTATATGGGAAATCATTCCAAACTAGGATGATTTGTGCCATCAAATGATATAGGAAATCATTCCAAACTAGGATGATTTGTGCCATAAGATTAATAGGCAATCCTCCCAAACTAGGATGATTTGTGCCATCAAATTATATGGGAAATCATTCCAAACTAGGATGATTTGTGCCATCAAATGATATAGGAAATCATTCCAAACTAGGATGATTTGTGCCATAAGATTAATAGGCAATCCTCCCAAACTAGGATGATTTGTGCCATCAAATTATATAGGAAATCATTCCAAACTAGGATGATTTGTGCCATCAAATGATATAGGAAATCATTCCAAACTAGGATGATTTGTGCCATAAGATTAATAGGCAATCCTCCCAAACTTGGATGATTTGTGTCATCCAATTAAAACCATAATGCAATTATATGGGTCAATATAATAAAATTTATTTAAAATAATGACAATTCTAGATAATTCAATGTTTCGACTGATAAAGCTTCAAAAACTGTGAGTGTTTTCATCTATAAGTGGAAAAGTTCCACGGAGAGAGAAGAGACGCAACATGCATTGGACGCGGTCAAGATATGGCTTTTAGTCAATCTAATCGAACGAATCTATCTAACGAAATCGAATCTAACGAAAAACACATGCTCTACAGCAGGGGTGGGCAACTTTTTGCATACCACGCGCCAATTTTCTCACAGACGAGTTCAGATGCGCCATACAACTCAAGCACGTTTTTTTTACCTTTTTACGTTCAGGTTTGGGGTTGTAAAATAGGGATAGGGGTAGGATATGCTTCACTTAGGGGAGGAAAAGGAATAACTCAATCACGCAATTCAATTAATTAATTTACGCAATTTCAAAAGATACACGTTTATTGGAGCACCAATCTACTAGGCGTATCCAGAAAGTAAGTGTACTGAGGCTCTCACGACCGGATTGATTTTATTTTCGACATGTTGGCTACACTTCCGTGTAGCCTGACCCTTCCCCTCCGCAACGAGATCGGTTCGAGGTCAGTACGTTGAGAAGTGTCGACGCGACAACATGTTTCGTGAAAAATGTCAATCCAATCTCCCGCCAAGTGCGAAATAAATAATGCCGGGCAAGAGTTTTTGAGGCGCTGCAAACTCCATGGAGACGAATTTCTCCACTCCATCGTTACTGGAGATGAAACATGGGTTGCACACTACACGCCTGAAACCAAAAGGCAGTCTCAACAGTGGCGTCACACTTCTTCACCCTCCGCCAAAAAGTTCAAAACCACAATTTCAGCCAAGAAAATCATGGCATCCGTGTGTTGGGACTATCAAGGCATAATTTTAATTGAATATATGCCTCCAGGGGAGACCATCAACTCTGCAAGATACTGTGAGACCCTAAAAAAATTGCGGAGGGTGATTCAGAACAAGAGAAGAGGCATGCTGACAAAAAAAGTCTGCCTGCTGCACGACAATGCCAGACCACACACGGCCAACGCCACGAAGGAACTGCTCGCCTCGTTTAAATGGGATGTCCTGAACCATCCCGCGCATTCCCCTGACCTGGCACCTTCAGATTACTATCTCTTTACCTTCCTGAAGCTGCACATGGGTGGAAAAAGGTTTTCAACCGACGAGGAGGTAAAGGAGGAGGTGGAGAAGTGGACGGAGGGGTTGGCGGGAAGCTACTTCGAGGAAGGCATCAAAAAGTTGATACCCCGCTTCCCCACCTACATTGAGAGGAATGGCAACTTTGTCGAAAAATAGCTTACATATGTACTACGGTAACCACGTAATTTTTTTGTTTAAATAAAAAAAATTGTAACCTACAAAAATTCAGTACACTTACTTTCTGGATATGCCTCGTATAATACAATAGTCAGAAATGATCCCTTGGACGAAAGGATGATCGCTGTCGTGGACCCCACTGATGGTGCTTCAGCTGCCGGAGAGTCTCGTTTGGTGAATATAACAGTGGACCACAGTAGTTGGATGTGGTGAGAGAGAGAGAGAGAGAGAGAGAAAGCTCTGAGGGCTCGCCACTCATCCGCACGTGACTTCAAACACATGGTGCGCGGTGTTTGTGAACGTTTGAGCGGGAACGCGCAATGGCAAAACCGATAGAAATATTCGTACATTTGTAAACCCGCCTAAAGTGACAGCTCACAAGTTCCATTCTAAGTGTCAGACACCGTAAAGTTGAACATTACCGAAGGCTGTATGAATTGAACTGAGAGCACTTTGGTGTTGAAAATATGAAGATATATTCAGTTATGACGCCTATTTTAAAAGAATAAGTAGGCGCAAGGATGCAATGCGCTACGTTTGGCGCAAGGATGCAATGCGCTACGTTTGGCGCAAGGATGCAATGCGCTACGTTTGGCACATGCGCCACAGTTTGGCCGTCCCTGGTCTACAGTTTCATAATCCTAACCACTAAAATAATTATAAAAATTTTCTGTTTATAATAAATATTTTAAACGAAACATATCGTTTATGACCCAGCGTTAGGATATGCAAGTAAAACGTGGACGTAACAAAAAAAACGATGAAAGAAAGATAAATGCGATTGAAATGAGAATGTTGCGTACATTTATTACTGCGGGAAGTTTTCTGTGGTTTTCTTACCGAATATGTTTTCCTCAACATATGCAGATGCGGGGAAGTACCTTATCTAATAGCCACAGCCACTACCCTACGGGGCGACCCACTAATAGTGGGTCGCCTTTAACCCTTCCTTTCCTGTGATGTGTAACTAGTACACATTGCTTCTAAACACTTTAATATCTCTATACTTAGTTAACCCTTCCTTCCCTGTGATGTGTAACTAGTACACATTGCTTCTAAACACTTTAATATCTCTATACTTAGTTAACCCTTCCTTCCCTGTGATGTGTAACTAGTACACATTGCTTCTGAACACTTTAATATCTCTATACTTAGTTAACCCTTCCTTCCCTGTGATGTGTAACTAGTACACATTGCTTCTAAACACTTTAATATCTCTATACTTAGTTAACCCTTCCTTCCCTGTGATGTGTAACTAGTACACATTGCTTCTGAACACTTTAATATCTCTATACTTAGTTAACCCTTCCTTCCCTGTGATGTGTAACTAGTACACATTGCTTCTAAACACTTTAATATCTCTATACTTAGTTAACCCTTCCTTCCCTGTGATGTGTAACTAGTACACATTGCTTCTAAACCCTTTAATATCTCTATACTTAGTTAACCCTTCCTTCCCTGTGATGTGTAACTAGTACACATTGCTTCTAAACACTTTAATATCTCTATAAATATAATAAATACTGGGTACAGATTTTAGGTATTCCTCCGTAATACATTTACGCATTGAATGAACACAATAATATTAATAATAATTAGCACTTATCGGCCACATCAGAGATATTTTGTGGAAATCGGGAATAAATTCACCGATACAATCAAACGTGTGCCAGTGTGTGACGTAGGTATATTCATTCTAAAAAACCGCTATGGGTGAGGAAGCGACGCTATTCACGTCTCACTCTCACTCTACTTCAGTATATGGGAACGAAAGAAATACAATCTCAGCTCGGAGTTGTGTTTCTTCCTTCGAGGTATAACATATGTTACACAGTGTTTGTGTTTCCGTCCCGTCAGAAGATTTGGGACTTTCGTTCGAGGTGGTCACTACGTCCGTTTTGTGAACGTAGGCCGATGTTTTTTTCATGTTTTCAGCAATTAAATTTCAATTATTATCACTTTTGACTTCAAATTTAATTAATTTAAGCGATTGGCTATGAATATTCTTATTTTTACGATTTTAAATCGCTCATTTTTACATGTGTATTGATGTGTATTGAATACACAGCACCAGAACGGGTGGATTTTTTTATCACAGGAAGGGAAAGGTTAAGAGGAGAGTTTGCTCTCTAAACGACGCAATACAAATGACCTTTTACGATAATTATTATAATAACCCTATATGTAGTGTACAGCACCGGTACAAAGACCGTAAAATAGGTGGATGGCTGTCGGTCAATACTCGGAGATTCCCGTTTACTTCTTGCTTTTCCGGTGAAAAGTAGCAGGGTGAAGAGATTCCTCTTTAGCAGGTAGAAGTATGTCTTAAATAAAACACATTAGATGTTCCAGAAACAGAAATTCATTTTTCGTTCCTTATGTGCATCCCATCGTTCATCGTAAGCCCCTTTATTCGCCCGTGTATGCCGTCGCGGCTTACTAGACACTTGCTAAATACTACGTATACCGCGCGCTCTCTGCATGCATGGGCTGTTCGATTATTTATAGTGACTATTGCAAAGGCTACGCATAAGGAACATTTCATTACAATAGGTACAGATCGTAACTCTACAACTCTACACAGCAATTACACAAATAAAATCATATATTTTAGGTGACGCATACGTCCGATACATGCAGGTTACTTCGATAAGTATTGTTATTCGCCCTTTCCAGTTCACCGCTCCTCTTTCTTTACGTCGTCCTTTACTATCCATGCAGTGAGACTCTGGAACCAGTTACAAACCAATATAGGACTCGCTCCCGTCCTTGGCACGCTTTAAGACTGAAACTGAAAATAACTAAAAAATACTCTTAATTTCTAGTCAGTAATATAACGTGTTTCATTCCTTATTTGCCTTTCCTCTCCACCATCCCTTCCTTTCCTCTCCACCATCCCTTCATTTTCCTTTGATTGATGATATCTCACTTTATGTGAAAAATAATGTCCGGGTAATTGTCCCACTTTGTGAGGTTAGCGCGCATATGCTCACGGACGTGTTCATGGATTTCGTGGGATGGATAGTCATTTGAATGTTTTTTGCGACCATACTTGCTTCATTTACTGTTGTCTGGTTGGTTGGAAGAGATTGCCGTCTGGCAATACGCCCGTCAGATTGTATAATATTTTCAATAATAGTGTTAAATAAATTAGCGGGTACATACTCGTAAAGGGAACAATACCTCGTTAGGGTTCAATACGAATGATTTGCATCATTTAAGGGTGAAATGTAAAGAAACTCAATCTATAATATATGGACACCGAGTGCAATGCATATTATTCTGTTCAATGGGTCGCCCCGGGTGTCCTCGATACCATAGATAGCGTTGGTGCAAGCCGGCCTTAATATGTTGCTGTCAATTCTGTTGACGTTTCGTGGATCTTCAGTATATGGACGCTCGCTTGCTGGGGAGCCATTAGACTGGGGCTCGCGTACCACTGATGGTCACTCGCACCATAGTTTGAGGACCGTTGATCTTGGCAGAAGGGGGCGCATACTAAAACAAGAGGAATTGACTGTCAGCTTTGTATGTTGAGATATGGAGGTCAAGGGTGTATCGGCGAGATGGCTGTATATCACAATATATCTGGCTACAGACAGGGCCATTTCAATTATGTGGTGGATAAGCTATTGTGGGAGGCGCGTATTTTCACTAACACGCTATTTTTTTAATTTTATTTTTACTGTTCATGATTAATTTGTGTTGTATGTTTCCCAGCCAACTTCATGCGCGTCTCTTCTCCATCTTTCATGACATTCTTCTTAATAATAACAATAATAATAACAATGATAATGACATTAGTAATGATAATACTGATAACGATGACGATAAAGGTTATAATACTGGCAATGATAGTGATGGTGATATTCATAATTTTCCATATTTTTTTATTTAATTTTTTAATTTATTATTACACATGACAAGAAATATACATAATTTGCGAAAAACACAACAGGTAATTTAATTCGGACATATATTATGTTAATGGATCTGGGTTTGTCGCCTTTCATTTGTCGTATCCCCAGTAAACTAGGCCTTTGCCTGTATCTCACTGAGGATATTTAGCGTGAAGAAATAAATCGATACTTCATTCCGATTTTTGATAAACACAAAAACAAAACCCCGTCGCACGTTCTCATCAACCTGACAAACAGTGACACTCAACTACAACTGGAAACATCATGCAGAATCAAACTCTTCACACATCATCACTCAAAAAATACCAAACTAGTTTATCCCGTAATATAGCGCACACAAACTCCTCACACATCATCACTCCAGAAAGACCAAACTAGTTTATCCCATAATATAGCGCACACAAACTCCTCACACATCATCACTCCAGAAAGACCAAACTAGTTTATCCCATAATATAGCGCACACAAACTCCTCACACATCATCACTCCAGAAAGACCAAACTAGTTTATCCCATAATATAGCGCACACAAACTCCTCACACATCATCACTCCAGAAAGACCAAACTAGTTTATCCCATAATATAGCGCACACAAACTCCTCACACATCATCACTCCAGAAAGACCAAACTAGTTTATCCCATAATATAGCGCACACAAACTCCTCACACATCATCACTCCAGAAAGACCAAACTAGTTTATCCCATAATATAGCGCACACAAACTCCTCACACATCATCACTCCAGAAAGACCAAACTAGTTTATCCCATAATATAGCGCACACAAACTCCTCACACATCATCACTCCAGAAAGACCAAACTAGTTTATCCCATAATATAGCGCACACAAACTCCTCACGCATCATCACTACAGAAAGACCAAACTAGTTTATCCCATAATATAGCGCACACAAACTCCTCACACATCATCACTCCAGAAAGACCAAACTAGTTTATCCCATAATATAGCGCACACAAACTCCTCACACATCATCACTCCAGAAAGACCAAACTAGTTTATCCCATAATATAGCGCACACAAACTCCTCACACATAATCACTCCAGAAAGACCAAACTAGTTTATCCCATAATATAGCGCACACAAACTCCTCACACATCATCACTCCAGAAAGACCAAACTAGTTTATCCCATAATATAGCGCACACAAACTCCTCACGCATCATCACTACAGAAAGACCAAACTAGTTTATCCCATAATATAGCGCACACAAACTCCTCACACATCATCACTCCAGAAAGACCAAACTAGTTTATCCCATAATATAGCGCACACAAACTCCTCACACATCATCACTCCAGAAAGACCAAACTAGTTTATCCCATAATATAGCGCACACAAACTCCTCACACATCATCACTCCAGAAAGACCAAACTAGTTTATCCCATAATATAGCGCACACAAACTCCTCACACATCATCACTCCAGAAAAACCAAACTAGTTTATCCCATAATATAGCGCACACAAACTCCTCACGCATCATCACTACAGAAAGACCAAACTAGTTTATCCCATAATATAGCGCACACAAACTCCTCACGCATCATCACTCCAGAAAGACCAAACTAGTTTATCCCATAATATAGCGCACACAAACTCCTCACACATCATCACTCCAGAAAGACCAAACTAGTTTATCCCATAATATAGCGCACACAAACTCCTCACACATCATCACTCCAGAAAGACCAAACTAGTTTATCCCATAATATAGCGCACACAAACTCCTCACACATCATCACTCCAGAAAGACCAAACTAGTTTATCCCATAATATAGCGCACACAAACTCCTCACACATCATCACTCCAGAAAGACCAAACTAGTTTATCCCATAATATAGCGCACACAAACTCCTCACACATCATCACTCCAGAAAGACCAAACTAGTTTATCCCATAATATAGCGCACACAAACTCCTCACACATCATCACTCCAGAAAGACCAAACTAGTTTATTCCATAATATAGCGCACACAAACTCCTCACACATCATCACTCCAGAAAGACCAAACTAGTTTATCCCATAATATAGCGCACACAAACTCCTCACACATCATCACTCCAGAAAGACCAAACTAGTTTATCCCATAATATAGCGCACACAAACTCCTCACACATCATCACTCCAGAAAGACCAAACTAGTTTATCCCATAATATAGCGCACACAAACTCCTCACACATCATCACTCCAGAAAGACCAAACTAGTTTATCCCATAATATAGCGCACACAAACTCCTCACACATCATCACTCCAGAAAGACCAAACTAGTTTATCCCATAATATAGCGCACACAAACTCCTCACACATCATCACTCCAGAAAGACCAAACTAGTTTATTCCATAATATAGCGCACACAAACTCCTCACACATCATCACTCCAGAAAGACCAAACTAGTTTATCCCATAATATAGCGCACACAAACTCCTCACACATCATCACTCCAGAAAGACCAAACTAGTTTATCCCATAATATAGCGCACACAAACTCCTCACGCATCATCACTACAGAAAGACCAAACTAGTTTATCCCATAATATAGCGCACACAAACTCCTCACACATCATCACTCCAGAAAGACCAAACTAGTTTATCCCATAATATAGCGCACACAATCATAAGAATAAAAAATAAAATAAAAATAAAACCAAAAATGAGCCCAACATGAAATAAAAATAAAACCAAAAATGTTCATCCCATAATATACCGCGACATCTGCGAGAGGGAGGGCGCATCTAGCATCGGACTGTTTTCTTACAGATCATATGATCGACGTGGAAGAACGGTTCAAGACTGACGTTGGAGTGGCGAGGGCGAGGGCGAGGGCGAGGGCGAGGGCGAGGGCGAGGGCGAGGGCGAGGGCGAGGGCGAGGGCGAGGGCGAGGGCGAGGGCGAGGGCGAGGGCGAGGGCGAGGGCGAGGGCGAGGGCGAGGGTGAGGGCGAGGGCGAGGGTGAGAGGACCCTCGACTCCGAGGCCCGCCAACGACGACGATACTCGTATGAGTAATTGTAATTGTAATCATATTAATAACACTGATGACGTTATTGATAGTTATATTATAGTAATGGTGACATTGATAATAATAATAATGGTGATACCTATGATGGTGATAATGATAATAATGGTGATACCTATGATGGTGATAATGATAATAATGGTGATACCTATGATGGTGATAATGATAATAATGGTGATACCTATGATGTTGATAATGATAATAATGGTGATACCTATGATGGTGATAATGATAATAATGGTGATACCTATGATGGTGATAATGATAATAATGGTGATACCTATGATGGTGATAATGATATTAATGGTGATACCTATGATGGTGATAATGATAATAATGGTGATACCTATGATGGTGATAATGATATTAATGGTGATACCTATGATGGTGATAATGATAATAATGGTGATACCTATGATGGTGATAATGATAATAATGGTGATACTATGATGACGATAATAATAATGGTGATACTTATTTATTTTATTTATTTAAAAGTTTTATTGCAAATACAATCTGGCGGGCTTATTGCCAGACTGCAATCTATTCCAGCCAACCAGACAAAAATAAATGAAGCAAGTTAAGTAAGTCAAAATTAAATGAAGCAAGTTAAGTAAGTCCGGAAATCCGTAAACATATACGTGAGCACATGCCCACGGACCCCACAAAGACGGACAATCACCCGAACATTATTTTTCATATAAAGTGAGATATCATCAATCAAAAGGAAAGGAAGGGATGGTGGAGAGGAAAGGAAAAGAAAAATCAGGAATGAAACACGTTATATTACTGACTAGAGTTTAATTTATAGTTTTTTCAGTCGCTTCTTAAAGCGTGCCAAGGACGGAGCGAGTCTTATATTGGTTTGTAACTGATTCCAGAGTCTCACTGCATGGACAGTAAAGGACGATGTAAAGAAAGAGGAGCGGTGAACTGGAAAGGCCAATAGACAATCTTTGTTTGAGCGTAGCGTTAATCCATGATTGGAAAGACGCTGAAAATTCTCGGCGAGATAAGAGGGGGCGGCGGGACAGTTAAGGATATTATACAATAGAGACAGATGATACTATGATGGTGATAATGATAAAAATGGTTGTGATGGTGATATTAATAATTATAATATTGATATTAATAATTATAATAGTGATGATGAAAATTCTCGGCGAGATAAGAGGGGGTGGCGGGACAGTTAAGGATATTATACAATAGAGACAGATGATACTATGATGGTGATAATGATAAAAATGGTTGTGATGGTGATATTAATAATTATAATATTGATATTAATAATTATAATAGTGATGATGATTTTTACGATAATAGTGATGATAATAACGATAATAATAATTATAACAGTGATGATGGCGAAAGCTCTTTCATAATATTGTATTGGAAATATACAATGGAGACATTCCATTAAGGGACTTGAATACAAAGAGACAAGCGGCGGTAAATAATACACATAGAGCTTAAGAAAGAGACTGTCGGCCATAATCGGATAATTTCAGCTTTGTAGAGCGTCGTCTCTGTCGCACGATGCGCTAACAGTCTCGCGACGGAACCCGTGTATGAATGACAGAGACGACGCTCTACAAAGCCGAAGTAAGCCGATTATGGCCGACAGTTTCGTTCTTAAGCCCGATGTGTATTATTTACCGCCGGGTACTGTATCCACCCATCCCTACTAGTATTAATTATTTATGTAAATCGTACATCATTTATTCTTTCTTAAATTTAAATTTTACAGAAATATTTGTTTCCGGTCATAACATCAGATGATCACCGTTTCCGGTCATAACATCAGATGATTACCGTTTCCGGTCATAACATCAGGTGATTACCGTTTCCGGTCATAACATCAGATGATTACTGTTTCCGGTCATAACATCAGATGATTACTGTTTCCGGTCATAACATCAGATGATTACCGTTTCCGGTCATAACATCAGATGATTACCGTTTCCGGTCATAACATCAGGTGATTACCGTTTCCGGTCATAACATCAGATGATTACTGTTTCCGGTCATAACATCAGATGATTACCGTTTCCGGTCATAACATCAGATGATTACCGTTTCCGGTCATAACATCAGATGATTACCGTTTCCGGTCATAATATCAGATGATTACTGTTTCCGGTTATAACATCAGGTGATTACCGTTTCCGGTCATAACATCAGATGATTACCGTTTTATCATAATTTCAAGTCAGTAATATAACGTGTTTCATGCCTAATCCTTTCCTCTCCACCATCCCTTCCTTTCCTCTCCACCATCCCTTCCTTTCCCTTTGATTGATGATATCTCACTTTATATGAAAAGGAATGTTCGGGTGATTGTCCGTCTTTGTGGGGTTCGTGGGCATATGCTCACGTATGTGTTTATGGATTTCGTGGGGATGGATAGTCATTTGAATGATTATTTGCGACCATGTTACTTTGTTAATTTACGTTTGTCTGGTTGCTTGCGAGAGATTGTCGCCTGATAATAAACTCGCCAGATTGTATTTGCAATAAAAGGTGAGTAAGTCAAAGGCGATGCAACTTCGAGGCCGGCCCTGCTCAGTCATTACAGATAAGGGACTTAGGAGAAAGCGTTGTACATCGTGGGTCTGCCTCTAAAAGTTGGTAAGTACCTGAAAAAAGTTCAATACACCTAGTCAAGTCCATAAATTTCCGTTCCGAGGATATAAAAGTGAGGGGTTTTGAATATGGTAACCTCGTAGTAGTTCGGTACATTATTTTACAAAGATGAATTGATTTTAATAGCTCAGCGAGATCATGTTCTCGAAATGTAGTAGTTCAGTATAGTACATTCTTTTACAAAGATGAATTGATTTTAATAGCTCAGCGAGATCATGTTCTCGAAATGTAGTAGTTCAGTATAGTACATTCTTTTACAAAGATGAATTGATTTTAATAGCTCAGCGAGATCATGTTCTCGAAATGTAGTAGTTCAGTATAGTACATTCTTTTACAAAGATGAATTGATTTTAATAGCTCAGCGAGATCATGTTCTCGAAATGTAGTAGTTCAGTATAGTACATTCTTTTACAAAGATGAATTGATTTTAATAGCTCAGCGAGATCATGTTCTCGAAATGTAGTAGTTCAGTATAGTACATTCTTTTACAAAGATGAATTGATTTTAATAGCTCAGCGAGATCATGTTCTCGAAATGTAGAAGTTCAGTATAGTACATTCTTTTACAAAGATGAATTGATTTTAATAGCTCAGCGAGATCATGTTCTCGAAATGTAGTAGTTCAGTATAGTACATTCTTTTACAAAGATGAATTGATTTTAATAGCTCAGCGAGATCATGTTCTCGAAATGTAGTAGTTCAGTGTAGTACATTCTTTTACAAAGATGAATTGATTTTAATAGCTCAGCGAGATCATGTTCTCGAAATGTAGTAGTTCAGTATAGTACATTCTTTTACAAAGATGAATTGATTTTAATAGCTCAGCGAGATCATGTTCTCGAAATGTAGTAGTTCAGTATAGTACATTCTTTTACAAAGATGAATTGATTTTAATAGCTCAGCGAGATCATGTTCTCGAAATGTAGTAGTTCAGTATAGTACATTCTTTTACAAAGATGAATTGATTTTAATAGCTCAGCGAGATCATGATCTCGAAATGATGTAACACTGCGCGTATCACTTGAAGAATTGGTAAACATAGACAATATACCACGATCTTTCCAGAGCCCGGCTTGTTTATGAAGAGTTGATTGTTGTGAAAGGTTTACTAAAATTGCTATATCTAAGTAAATATTAAAGAATATTGCAATTATATTTTGTATATCTGTTTAAAGTACTTTAATAATTTAGTTCAGTTCAGTAATTCTGTCAACATTCTCCTTTATGAAGAGCTACACCACACTACTTACACTTTATGGAGAGCTACACCACACTCCTTACACTTTATGGAGAGATACACCACACTCCTTACACTTTATGGAGAGCTACACCACACTCCTTACACTTTATGGAGAGCTACACCACACTCCTTACACTTTATGGAGAGCTACACCACACTCCTTACACTTTATGGAGAGTTACACCACACTCCTTACACTTTATGGAGAGCTACACCACACTCCTTACACTTTACGGAGAGCTACACCACACTCCTTACACTTTATGGAGAGCTACACCACACTCCTTACACTTTGCTCTTGCACTGGTGCAACTGTTTCTATAGTGAGTGCTTCTGCAGATCTGCCTTGTCGAGGGTCATCTTCGATAGATTCTCTGCTTTAGTGAAACGGTTGAACCTAATCATTCCCTGTGAAATATGCCGGAGAATATTCTTCGTATACAGCATCTAAACGTTGTTTAATTTGTCGGATTTCCCCTTCTTTTGAGAGAATCTTGATAATTGCACGATGTTAATTTTTGACATTTCAGAATATAACCAAACGGCAGGTCTTATGTATGTTGTTTGGTTATAACTAGTTGGTATACAACTGAGGATAGAGGCAGCGCTTTTTTTGCGGTGGAGCGGCGCTCCACCACCTTTTTTACGGTTTACAAAAAGCTTGACAAAAATTGAGCTCCGGCACCTTTTCTTTTTAAAAAAGAGCACTGTCAGTGCTTTTTTGCGGTGGAGCGCAGTGGAGTGGCGCTCCGCCACCTTTTTTACGGTATACAAAAAACTTGACAAAAAGTGAGCTCCGGCACCTTTTCTTTTTAAAAAAAAAAAGCACTGGATAGATGTATTTTAACTGTTGTTACTGTTATTGCACATGATCATGCGGTGGGCGTAGTCAGCGTGATATACATATACTTCTATACATGCTCTAACTTGTACAAGCCGGACACTTTTGAACCAAAGTGGTATATTGCGAAATAGATCAACGCAAGTCTCGTTTTGTTGATTTTGGACTTACCAACTTTTGGTAATAAGCCCACGGTATTGTTGTTATCGATATATGTTGGGAAAAATACCACAGAATTGAACACTAAAATATATTGTACGACTTGTTTAAATACAAAGAAATTAATGTTATACTGGGAAACCTCCTACAACCGTCTTCTGATCGGAGATATTATGTGTTGAACGTGTTATAATCGCGTTACTGCGGACTCTGAAGGAACTGTTCTGTTGAGATAACATACGAGTATATAACTTGTATAGTTAATAGTTTGTTAATAAGTGAGAGTTCGGCGCAATGAGAGTGTAGATTGAGAGAACTCGAAGGAGAAAAAGAAATATTTCGAAAGATAAAGTGAACCGGTTACGAAAACTGACGGAAGAACTAAAGTGAACTTACTGACAACTGGCAATAGAAAACATTCATTGATTGATGAACTGCTGCTGCTATACGCACTGGTTCATTGACTGCGATAGTTTATATCATATGTTGGAGAAACCAATCACGCGACTACGGGACGTGCGCGACAGAAACCGATATAATGGGAACAATTGAACCTGAAGTTCCACTTTGTTAAAGACCCTTTTCACTGTAATTGACAGACAAACTTATCTTCCAAACTGAACGTGAAAAATGTTGAACTACATGTTACCTTAAAACTGTAACTGTAACGCTAAATCGACTGTAAGATCATATTAACTGATTTTATAACTGCTAAATTGACTGTAAGAACTTATTTAGTGGCTTTATAACTGCTAAATTAACAGTTAGAACTTATTTAGTGGCTTTAAAACAGCTAAATTGACTGTTGGAACTTATTTACTAACGTTATAACTGCTAAATTGACAGTTATAACTTATTTACTGACTTTATAACGGCTAAATTGACAGTTAGAACTTATTTACTAATGTTATAACTGCTAAATTGACAGTTACAACTTATTTACTGACTTTTTAACTGCTTACTTAACTGTAAAAACTTAATTACTGACTTTTAACTGCTAAATTGACTGTAAGAACTTATTTAGTGTCTTTAAAACTGCTAAATTGTCTGTTAAAATTTATTCACTGACTTTATAACTGCTAAATTGACTGTTATAACTTATTAACTGACTTTATAATTGCTAAATTGACTATTAAAATCGCTAAACTATTCGTTAACAATAACTTAAATTGATCAAACTGCTAAACCAACTGTAAGCATTTCTAAACTAACTATTAATACTGATAAAAATAACAATTTAAACTACTCAATCGGCGTCTATAGTTGTTAAGCTGACTTACAACTGCTGAGATACTTGTGACTATTAATGAACTGAAATATCAAACTGCTGAACTGTGAACTGCTTAACAAAAAGTAAGAACCGATGAACTCTTTAAAATCATTCTACCGATTGTGAGGTGAGACAGAGACAGAGACAGAGACAGAGACAGAGACAGAGACAGAGACAGAGACAGAGACAGAGACAGAGACAGAGACAGAGACACTGGAAACCGAGAACTACTATAGTTAGAGCCGTTCGATTTCATGTTAAATCCTTTTAACTGATTGGTAGGACTATACACAAGAAAAGGTAGACCATCCTACCTGTGACGTTTGAAATGTCATGTCTCAAAGGGATGGGGTAAAATCGTTTTTTTTTTTTTTTTACAAATAGAATAGTTTTTTTAAAAATCGAAAAATTGTTTCTTCTAAACTGACGTTTTAATTCCTAATTTTCTTTATACTGACTTTCTAATGTATTGTATGATTTGTATCTATCTTTAAATAGGCCAAGATCCACTATGAATTAATACTAATTACGAACATTTTAGGTATCAAAAAAATCGAAAATCCAATTATCGTATACCCCATCCCTAGCCAATGCAGACTAACGTAGTGACTTTTGACAAACGTCGACAGAAATTATTTGATTTTAACAATTTGCCACATTTTTGCTAATTTGTAACAAGATGTATTAATTTGTCATTATTGTTAGTTTTATGTAATGTATTTACCTAAATAACTCGCTATTTATTAGAATCGAGGCTTATATTAAAGTTGATCAAATAATTAAAATTACTGAACGTCGTTACAAGGTTGTATTGGAGCAAATTTGTGAAACGTCACAGGGACAATGCTACTTTTTCTTTAGTATAGTGAGTTCATCGAGAGATCTATTGAATATGGGCATGGATCTGGTAACGTTATAGAAACGTCGGACTAAATGAGGAGATAATATTAAAAAGAACATGTCCACCAAATCAGAATGTTGAGAAATCGCAAAAAAACTGTTTGCATTTAAAAATATATGACATAATAATTCATTGTATAAATATCTGAAATCCTTAAAATCGCTTTACATAAGGTGACTTGACTTGTTGTTTAAAATCTAATTATAATAATTAAAATAGTTATTATAGTTTAAAATATGGACATGATCCTTTTTGTAACAACAGTTCTACTTTCATATTTTTTTATTGAACAGCTCTGGGACATGGTGGTTTTTGTTCCATTTCAAAAATATTATACAAGTGTCAAAAAAGAATTGGGTGGAGTAATGTATTTTTATTTGAATCAAATACAATAAGTAGTGTTACAAAATAAGAAGAAATATTATATGAGTATAAAAGTATAAATATATGTAGGGTATGTAACATAGGGAGATATGTTCAAGCTGTATATAGTAATGCTAGACACTACATTACACTGCACGTACGGTTTAAAACTGACAGTTGCTGGTGAACTGGTATGAAGTTAGACACAATCAAAACAATTGGTCAATTCGGACATGATCGTTTTTGATTGGTTTGAAGGCTGGACAAGATTCTTTTTGAAAAAATACTATTTTTTTATTATGATTTTTTCAATAAAATGAAAATGTTAAACGGTCCGTACCATCGATAAGAAAAAAATCTGCTTTATCAACTCATTTCTAGTATCCGATGGACATGATCTTTTTTGATTGGTTCGAAGCCTGGACAAGGTTCTTTTTGAAAATATACTGTTTTTTTATTATGATTTTAAAATGATTTTTTCATCAAAATGAAAATGTTAAACGGCTCCGTACCATCGATAAGAAGAAATCTGCTTTATCAACTCATTTCTTGTATCCGATGGACATGATATTTTTTGATTGGTTTGAAGCCTGGACAAGATTATTTTTGAAAAAATATTGTTTTTTTTTGTTATGATTTTAAAATTATTTATGTGTTTTTTTTTTCATTAAAATGAAAATGTTAAACGGCTCCGTACCATCGATAAGAAGAAATCTGCTTTATCAACTCATTTCTTGTATCCGATGGACATGATATTTTTTGATTGGTTTGAAGCCTGGACAAGATTATTTTTGAAAAAATATTGTTTTTTTTTTTATGATTTTAAAATTATTTATGTGTTTTTTTTTCATTAAAATGAAAATGTTAAACGGCTCCGTACCATCGATAAAAAGAAAATCTGCTTTATCAACTCATTTCTTGTATCCGATGGACATGATATTTTTTGATTGGTTTGAAGCCTGGACAAGATTATTTTTGAAAAAATATTGTTTTTTTTTGTTATGATTTTAAAATTATTTATGTGTTTTTTTTTTCATTAAAATGAAAATGTTAAACGGCTCCGTACCATCGATAAGAAGAAATCTGCTTTATCAACTCATTTCTTGTATCCGATGGACATGATATTTTTTGATTGGTTTGAAGCCTGGACAAGATTATTTTTGAAAAAATATTGTTTTTTTTTTTATGATTTTAAAATTATTTATGTGTTTTTTTTTTCATTAAAATGAAAATGTTAAACGGCTCCGTACCATCGATAAGAAGAAATCTGCTTTATCAACTCATTTCTTGTATCCGATGGACATGATATTTTTTGATTGGTTTGAAGCCTGGACAAGATTATTTTTGAAAAAATATTGTTTTTTTTTTTATGATTTTAAAATTATTTATGTGTTTTTTTTTCATTAAAATGAAAATGTTAAACGGCTCCGTACCATCGATAAAAAGAAAATCTGCTTTATCAACTCATTTCTTGTATCCGATGGACATGATATTTTTTGATTGGTTTGAAGCCTGGACAAGATTATTTTTGAAAAAATATTGTTTTTTTTTGTTATGATTTTAAAATTATTCATGTGTTTTTTTTTCATTAAAATGAAAATTTTAAACGGCTCCGTACCATCGATAAGAAGAAATCTGCTTTATCAACTCATTTTTTGTATCCGATGGACATGATCTTTTTTTAATGTTACCTTCTCAATTGTGCCATCCGGCGTATTATACATACAATAGGTTGTAGGATATTGAATAGGGACAATTATAAAGCCTCGAGCAGTGAACAGGAATCTGTATTTGGTCGATTGTTTCTTGCAGTGTAGTGGTTACTGTGTTGTTTGGTTATAAGGTTGTAAATGTTTCCTGTTGTCTTTCAGGGCACTGTTGCTTTTAACGTATGTTATGACTGATCTTCATTTTTATTTGGGATTAAATTCTGGTCGTGCAAGTCTACATTTGTGTTTTTAGAGCCATTAACTGATATTAAAACAATATATAATATGTACTTCCTTCATTTTTCCACTGAAATATGCAAATCACTTATCTGCCTAACTAGGCGTGTGCTCGTCCCAAGGCAAGGAGATTTCGTAGAAATATATAAAGCAGTCATAAGATTAGAAATCTTACTCAAACAGAATATAAATGAAACTTTACATTACACTAAGAGAGATCATTTAAAGGAAAAACATTCAGTATACAAACATTACAGTTTTGTGCCTTTAGAGCCATTATGTGACACTCCTCTTTGTAAAGCCATGAAGTGATAGATTTGTGCTTTTAAAACCATGATATGACACTCCTCTTTATAGAGCCATGAAGTGGTATTTGTGACACAGTTGTGCCTTTAGATCCATGATGTGACACTTGTCTTTGTAGAGCCATGAAGTGGTATTTGTGACACAGCTGTGCATTTATAGTCATGGTGTGACACTTGTCTTTGTAGAGCCATGAAGTGGTATTTGTGACACAGTTGTGCCTTTAGATCCATGATGTGACACTTGTCTTTGTAGAGCCATGAAGTGGTATTTGTGACACAGTTGTGCCTTTAGAGCCATGATGTGACACTTGTCTTTGTAGAGCCATGAAGTGGTATTTGTGACACAGTTGTGCCTTTAGAGCCATGATGTGACACTTGTCTTTGTAGAGCCATGAAGTGGTATTTGTGACACAGTTGTGCCTTTAGAGCCATCATGTGAGGCTTGTCTTTGTAGAGCCATGAAGTGGTATTTGTGACACAGTTGTGCCTTTAGAGCCATGATGTGACACTTGTCTTTGTAGAGCCATGAAGTGGTATTTGTGACACAGTTGTGCATTTAGAGTCATGGTGTGACACTTGTCTTTGTAGAGCCATGAAGTGGTATTTGTGACACAGTTGTGCCTTTAGAGCCATCATGTGAGACTTGTCTTTGTAGAGTCATGAAGTGGTATTTGTGATACAGTTGTACATTTAGAGCCATGATGTGACACTTGTCTTTGTAGAGTCATGAAGGGGTATTTGTGACACAGTTGTGCATTTAGAGTCATGATGTGACACATGTCTTTGTAGAGCTATGCAGTGGTATTTGTGAAACAGTTGTGCCTTTAGAGCCATGATGTGACACTCCTCTTTGTAGAGCCATGAAGTGGTATTTGTGACACAGTTGTGTCCTTAGAGCCATGATGTGACACTTGTCTTTGTAGAGCCATGAAGTGGTATTTGTGACACAGTTGTGCATTTAAAGTCATGATGTGACACTTATCTTTGTCGAGTTATGAAGCAACATTTGTGACATATTTGTGCCTTTAGAGCCATTATGTGACACATACTATATCTTTGTAGACTTACGAAATGGCATTTGTGCCTTTAGAACCATGATGTGACACTTTTCTCTGTAGTGTCATGAAGCGGCAATTGTGACATACACGATTTGTCTTCTTGCAGCCATGTAGAAGCAATTTCACAGTTTTATTCTATAAAATCTAACAAGTTGCAATTTTGATGCATTTGTGATTTTATTATAGAACTATGGCGCGACCTTTTAGTGAATCCATGAAGTGGTTTTTTATAAGATATCACAAAACTATTCAAACAAAATATTTTGTAGATAGCTCTCGAGAGGGAATTCTGTTATCCTCTGATTCTCGAGAGGGGATTCTGTTATCCTCTAATTCTCGAGAGGGGATTCTGTTATCCTCTGATTCTCGAGAGGGGATTCTGTTATCCTCTAATTCTCGAGAGGGGATTCTGTTATCCTCTGATTCTCGAAAGGGGATTCTGAATTCTCTACAGCGTTCTCGAGAGGGAATTCTGTTATCAAATATAATTATTATTATTGTAATGAACAGATGGGAGACAGGAAGGCTCGCAGCGGAGGACCATTGCGGTGGAGATACGGCACTGCGAGGAGAGTCGGCCTGCTCCTGGCCCTGCTATCGCTGACGGGGAGAGTCGGAGCGGCGGGCAGTGCCGGTGAGTGCTTCATGTATCATAATTATGATACGAAAAATGGTAATCAATAAACAGTAAATACAGTTAAGAGTATAAACTCAATAAATATGTTTCAACATTGTTAAGATGTAAGACAATTACATATATCACATATACGTATACACATACACACATACGTATACACATATATGATACATACACTTAACATACGTATACACATACACACACAACATATACATACACAACCTCAGATTCCCTGCAGCATCAGATGAAAATTAAAATAAGATCCCAAATTTTAACAAAACAGAGAAGTAATGTTGACGGCAGTTCGGGTCTTAATTTCGTTGGTGTAACACATCGATCAAAAAGTCCCGGGACTAACTACTAAAACAACATTTATTTGCCAAAATTCTTCTCTATTCATCAACATAGTCTCCTTCAAGAGCGATACATTCATTCCAACGCTTTCCTAACTTTTCTATGCCAGCCGTGTAGAACGATTTTACGAATATAACACATGTACAAAATCACGACAGAATTATTATTTGTTCAACGTGTTTCCGTGTTTTTCGTTCTAAATCTCTAATTTTGCGATATTTTGCGTCAATATTTTTCAGTTTGAACGGATTTTACTACTTTTTTACCAACAAATCTGCCACTTTCGTTCAAAAATGTTAGGATAATCAATGAATCGTGACAAATGTGTGATAGAAACGCATTTGAGTTAAATATGATAACATAAGTCAGCTGTCTCAGAACATCCAACGAATAAAGTCAATCTTAACACCTGTATTCAATTTGCCGCTTTGCAACTAGTTACAAGAATGTTTTCGGCGAATACAGTACGTATCTTCTTGCAGAGCCTGGACAGGACGAGCTCCCGGAATCCATAGAGCCCGGACAGAGCTTCAGCCCCGTTGAAGGGGAGATCTTGGAGATGCCGTGCGTAAAGGAGACCCAAAGTGAGTATATTGTTTATTAACATTTTATTGGTTACGTTGTTTTTCCTTTTTATGATCCAGGCCGGAAGAACTCCTATAGCAGCAGATCTGAACTGAAAGGAAGCCTTCTTTGAAGAAGCGAATGCACATTACCTTATGACGAGTGTAATATAAGATACAATACAATGTGGGAGATCGGTGTACTTGATGTTGCTGTTACTGGAGATGTAAAGACTATGTAAGTCATATCTTGTTGCCGTAAAAACAAGAGCTTCAGTACTGTTGTCAATAGCTTGTCTGCGTCTTCCCTCTCCATTGTGGCTCTGATAGTACTAGCAATAACAGTTCTACGCCATTCGGCTCTATCTACTACTATCTGCTTCCAGTTGTGCTGAGCATTCATGTTTTTAAGGGTCTCAAGCATATAGTACGCCCTTATATCTCTTGTAACGCGCTGTCCACTGTGTTCCCTTCTGCCATCCTTCAGCGTCCGGAATATTTGATTGACTTTCTAACCGTTTTCAGGAGGTAGATGGTTTGTCTGGCATATCAATGCCAAAGTCTTAAACATTTTCAAAAGAGTACAACCGCATGATTCCGAGTCAACGAAATTTGATAGCATTGGCTCTGAATCAGTGGGATTTGTGCAACCGATGCTATCAAATTCCACTGATTCAGAGTCAATGCTCTGAGTCAGTGGAATTTGAAAGCATCGGCTCTGAGTTAATATAATTTAACAGTATTGCCTCTGAATTAGAGGAACTTGACAGCTTTGGCTCTTAGTCATTGAAATTTGAGAGCATTCGCTCTGAGTCGGTGGAATTTAATAGTATTGGCTCTGAGTTAGAGGAACTTGACAGAGTTGGGTCTGAGTCAGTGGAATTTGAAAGTATCGGTTCTAGGTCAGGGGTATTTGAGCCGGTTCAATAATATAATAGAATAAGACTGGCGAGGAATGAACATCGCTGTTCTTCAGGGCGAGCTGGCGGGGCGTTGTGGAGGCGAGTCCGGGGCCGGGGCCTGGCCCTGGCTGTGGACCTGGAAGGAGAGGTTCTGACCGCGGGGGGCTTGATGATCTCCCAGGACAGGCGGCTCCGGCTGCTCGAGAATAATGCGCTGCAGATCTCGGCTGTGAATCCGAAGGTACCGTCAACATCTCCACTCTTAAGAAATAACCCCACATTGTAATTGACCTGCTGAGATCAGCATCAACAGAATTAACACCATACTTCGTTATGTCAACAATAACCATCAACACCAACATCAATACTACCAACATCAATAACGCCTACATCAATACCCCCAACATCAATACCACTAACATCAATACCACCAATATAAATACTACCAACATCAATAACGCCAACATCAATAACGCTAACATCAAAACCCCCAATATCAATACCACTAACATCAATACCACCAACATTAATATTACAGCCATGTAGAAGCAATTTCACAGTTTTATTCTATAAAAGCTAACAAGTTGCAATTTTGCTGCATTTGTGATTTTATTATAGAACTATGGCGCGACCTTTTAGTGAATCCATGAAGTGGTTTTTATAAGATATTACAAAACTATTCAAACAAATTATTCTGTAGATAGCTCTCGAGAGGGAATTCTGTTATCCTCTGATTCTCGAGAGGGGATTCTGACATAACATAAATACTACCAACATCAATACCACCAACATCAATACTACCAATATCAATAACGCCAACATCAAAAACACATACATTATTAACTCCAACATTAATGATGCTAACATTAATAACACCAATGTCAATAACACCGATATCATGATCAACATCAATAACATAAAATAAATCAAATATGAAAATACCAATATCAGTATCGTCCACATTATAATTAATCGTGCCAAATCAAAAAAAAAGAAATAGCGACAACAGCATCGATAACATGAATATCAACATTAATAGCGTCAACATCAACAATACCAACATCAATATCAATAACGCCAATATCAAAGATATCAACATTAATAGCGTCAATATTAAAAATATGAATAACAACACCGATAACACCAACACCAAATCTTTTATTTTGCTTTACTCCAGATACAACAATCGGAAGAACTCAAAATTGAAAACTATAATTTATTAATTAGTCACGTTATCTCGCGGCTGGACACTTTATCTACCTTTGTATATATACCATACCATACCTCCGGCCCAGGGTGGGTACAGGGTAACTCATTTATTTAGAATGGAGAGGTTATTTGTTAGGGTCATCTCTTGACCACACCTCGGATCTAAATTGAAATTGTCGATGCGATGTCATTAAAAAAAATTCTTTCCCTTTTTGTGAACTTGATCTTTTCATATAAGTAAAGGGTCTTTCAAATTGAGCGGGTTTTTTTTAATTATTGGATAAAACACAGATGGTGTCGCGAACTTGCCTGGGTCTTGTGACACTTGAGAAGTGTAATAATGTATGACATTTATAAAAATGGAGTCGTATACAATACAACAACGCGTTCAAATTGTTGAATTATTTTATGTATTGTAATCTCCGGAAACGGTGATGTTAATTGCCCACCAAGAGATCATGTGATCTGACACCGTTGGACTATTTTCTCTGGGGTTACGTGAAAAGCCAGGTATATAAGAATGGCCCCCGATCAATTCCTGAGCTGAAGGACGAAATTATTCGCGTTATCGGCGAGTTAGAACCGCAATTATGCCAAAATGTCATGCACACTGCACTCCACCTAAACACAAATGTGTCACTATCACATATCGGAAGATCTACAAAAGGTTATTTCTAGTTCGTCATCCCTTGGTTCTGCGCATTTTTTAATCAATATGTTTTCCTAAACATACAGATGCGGGGAAGTCCCTGACCACCACTTTCCTATCCTTACACTTTCCTATCCTTACACTTTCCTATCCTTACACTTTCCTATCCTTACACTCAACTCATATGTATTCATTTTATAACATTTTTAATCTGTCAATAATAATGGGTTCGAGTCCCGAGCTGAAGCACTTTGTAAAGAGTCTGCTCTTAAAACGGCGCTTTATAAATTGTCCAATTAGTATAATAATTATTGATAATTTTTAATAAGACATATTCTGACTGCAGGACGCCGGAAAGTACCGATGCGAGGAGTCAGAGAGACAAGTGGTCCATTCGGTGACCGTAATGGTTCCTCCTTCACTTGTACCGAGGCCCTCGTCAGGCGCGCTGAAGGCGCGCAAGGGACAGTCAGCTTCCTTGCAGTGCGACGCCACCGGCAGCCCCGAGCCGACTGTCACGTGGACACGCATCGTGAGGAACCATTCATATATTATTAAAAAAAATAACAAATATGACGCTTCCGAATTGTTTATACCGACATTTTGAATAGCGTAGCTGGGAGACACTATTGTCTTCACTCCCTGTCCCCCCTTCTGTCATATTTTTTATTTATTTATGTTTGTATAGCTTACATATACAGGTTGAACTGAATACAAAGCTTAAATATAAATATAAACAGTACAAGGGGTTCCGCCCTTGGCCGCTTTGCGGCCGTACCCCGTATAGGTGCTGCGCCCCCTCTTGTAAATGGTTATAGTATATTATGGTAAAGTGTCTATGTACTCTTATTTTTATTTATTTATGTTTGTATAGCCTACATATACATGTTGAACCGAATACAAAGCTTAAATATAAATATAAACAGTACAAGGGGTTCCGCCCTTGGCCGCTTTGCGGCCGTACCCCGTATAGGCGTTGCGCACCCCCTTGTAAATGGTTATAGTATATTTTATGGTAAAGTGTCTATGTACTCTTGTTTATTAAATGGCATACACTATAATATGTATTGTAGTATTTTAGAATTCTGAAAAATGTTATTTAAGGAAATTATTTACTTTGCGATATACAATGTCCGTTGCACAATCGTTTGAAAGAGGATTTATTAAAAAAAGACATAAACTTAAACTCTTCACACCCTCGTACCGAGATAACGGAATACATTTATGCTATATAACAGTGCTCCGCCACCGGTGTGCCGTGGCACACTGGTGTGCCGTGAGCCGGATACAGGTGTGCCGCGGTCAAATTCAATGTACGAGTATTTGACATTTTACAATTTTTCATTATGTATTTAATACACAATAACTGGTGCCAACTGTTGAAAACTGCGTAGTGTGCTTTGTACACACCATGGCCGCACCAAATTAGTCATAGACAAAGAAAAATGACCCTTATGCGCGTCGCTGAAGACTCATGCCTAATTTAATACCTATATATTTTAGCTTTTGGTGTGCCGCGGAATTCTAGGAAGAATTTTGGTGTGTCGTAGGTGAGAAAAGGTTGCAGAGCACTGCTATATAAGATGATATTATGTCCATAATAGTATTTTATGTCAACTTTCATGTATGGTAGTTAAACGTGGATGTGGGAAATGACTGAGATGAGTCAAATAAATGGTGTAGAAATGCGGGCATTGAGAATAATACACGGATATAGCAGAGTACGGAATGAAGTCATAAGGGATGAAATGTGAACTTAACACTTGCCACCCTGTGATGGATGGCGAGTGGCCAAGACTTATATTTGATTTGATTATTCGACGTTTTAAATACATGATAAAATGATTTTTATAGCTAATTACAAAAATAACCTAGCAGATTTTGCATAATTTTAATTAAAAATATACATTTTTCACTGGACGCTTAGCGTCCAGCACCGTGGCTGGTAGAATTTTTTTAGCACAGTAAGGCAAGTGTTAAAGCTGATGTGTTGAGTAAGGTGGAGAAGAGTACGCTGAGGTGGTTTGGACATGTGGAATGAATGAATGAAAAAATACTAACAAAACTTAAACAATGAAGGAAACGTAGAAAGTTAAAGAAATCGTAGAAGGTGTATGTATGTAGGAGATGCTAATGATGTGTGTCGAGAGACGAAAGCCTGGCACTCTACCCTCTCTGCTTACCCCGGAAGGACAGGGAAATGGCGTGATGGTGTGTATGCAAGATAATAAAGTGACCTGAAAGGTGTTATGCAGGCACACGTATGATTAGGGGAGCTGTTGGAGTATTTCAAGTTAAATATTTTATCATATTATATTGGAGTGTTGTAACGTTAATGTATTGTATAATATTAGGTCCTTACATATGAAATTGGCGTTTTGTTTGGGAGGAACATAAAGTTGATTTTTTTTTAATATAATATATTTATTTAATCAAAGTATGTACCATTGCTATCTATGCACTTTTGCCATCTCATAGGTAGTTCGTCGATCCCTTTACTAAAAAAACCATTCGGACGGGAATCAATAAAATCTTTGAAGTCGGTTTGGACTGCCCCATCGGAGTTGAATTTTTTCCCTTGCAAGAAGTTATCCAAATTTCGAAAAAAATAGTAATCTGTCGGGGCAAGGTCCGGAGAGTACGGTGGATGTCTTAGACATTCCAATTGAAGCTCTTCTAATTTGGTAGCCGTCTGTTGTGCAGTGTGTGGTCTAGCGTTATCATGAAGCAGCAGTGGCCTAGAGCGATTAACCAGCCTCGGTTGTTTAGCAGCTAGCTTTTCCATCATGGTTTGCAGTTGCTGACAATAGACATCTGCCGTAATCGTCTGGCCAGATTTAAGAAAGCTGTAGTGAACGACACCAGCACTAGTCCACCAAACGCTCACAAGTAACTTTTTTGGAGTCAATTTTCGCTTGGGGCATGGTTTGGCTGGTTCGGCAGGGTTCAGCCATTGCGATGAGCGCTTCCGATTATCATACAGGATCCACTTTTCATCACAGGTAATGATTCGATTCAAAATCCCTTCATTATTGTGCCGGTTGAGTAATGCAACGCAGCAGTCAACGCGCGTTTGTTGATTTGCTTCACTCAATTCGTGAGGTACCCACCTTTCAAGCTTTTTCACCTTCCCAATTTGCTTCAAGTGGATTAAAACAGTTTTATCACTAACACCGCAGCCTGCAGCTAACTCGGACGTGGTTTGCGATGGATCCGCTTCCACAATAGCCTTCAATTCTTCATTATCAACTTTGGTCTCCGGCCGTCCACGGGGCTTGTTCTGCAGGTCGAAATTTCCAGAACGAAAACGTTGGAACCAAAAACGCACTGTGTTTTCTTTTGCGGCACCGTCGCCATACACATCATTAATCCTTCGAGCCGTTTCTGCAGCACTGGTGCCACGGTGGAACTCGTACTCGTAAATAACGCGATATTTCAAGTTTTCCATTTTGTAAACTGAGTGACGCAAAGAAAAAAAACAATTGAGGAAAAAACAAATGAATTATAATTTTCGAAACACAAATACTTGACTAAATAGCTGTATAAATTTGAATTTGGAATTCCTAACCAAAGAGAAGATATTTGAGATCAAAGTTGCCAGTAAGGCAAAACGCCAATTTCATATGTAAGGACCTAATATTAAAGCTGTTCTAATGTTTTAAATGATTCATTTATTTTATTCTACATTTAATACAGGTTTAACCCAATTACAACAAAAACCAGATTTAAAAAAATTATAATACGAGTATACTCAATTTATCCACAGATATGTGGAGGTTATCGATATCAGAACATTCGTTTAATAAGGTAATTCCGTGTGCGAGTGGTGATACACAAAGATCCAATAACAATAAAATATTAAATAATAAGTCTAAATATAACATAATGACAAAAGGAACAGTGTTACTATCCTGCCTGCCTGCCTGTCTGCCTGCCTGTCTGCCTACCTGCCTGCCTGTCTGTCTGCCAAGTGACTCGGTTATACTCGGTTGACTCGGTTATAGTATCTGGAGAGTTTATTCAGGAGTTAAATTCTCAATTTATCCACGGACATGTGGAAGTTATCGATATCAGAACATTCGTTTAATAAGGTAATTCCGTGTGCGAGTGGTGATACTCTAAGTTACTATCCTGCCTGTTTCCCTGCGAAGTGACTCGGTTATACCTGCAGAGTTTATTCAGGAGTTTAATCCTCAATTTATCCACAGACATGTGGAAGTTATCGATATCAGAAAATTCATTTAATAAGGTAATTCCGTGTGCGAGTGGTGATACACTAAGATCCAATAACAATAAAATATTAAATAATAAGTCTAAATATAACATAATGACAAAAGGAACAGTGTTACTATCCTGCCTGCCTGTCTGCCTGCCTGCCTGTCTGCCTGCCTGCCTGCCTGTCTGCCTGCCTGCCTGCCTGCCTCCCTGCCAAGTGACTCGGTTATATCTGCAGAGTTTATTCAGGAGTTTAATCCTCAATTTATCCACGGACATGTGGAAGTTATCGATATCAGAACATTCGTTTAATAAGGTAATTCCGTGTGCGAGTGGTGATACTCTAAGTTACTATCCTGCCTGTTTCCCTGTGAAGTGACTCGGTTATACCTGCAGAGTTTATTAAGGAGTTTAATTCTAAATTTATCCACAGAGATGTGTAAACTGTTGAAATTAGAAAATTGATTCTACAAGGTCCTTCCGTGTGCGAGTTGAGATGATTTTTATAGCTCATTGATTATTTTTTTGCAGAACGACAGCGCTCGAATGGGCGAGGGACCGATACTGGTTCTGGAGAAAGTGGACCGCGGGGCTGCGGGCCGGTACCGCTGCACGGTGGACAATGGGGTAGGCGCGCCTCAGCATCGAGATTTTGAGTTGCAAGTCCTGCGTGAGTAAACTGTGACGATCGCATTTTGTTTATATTTCCTGTACTTTTTAAAAGCTTTTTTTTTTTGGTCCGATTGAATTTGAATGTGTGCGGATCGCTTTATATTGGTGGTACTCGTATGGTAGTATTAGCGGAGAATGAAAACGTGTGTGTATCGCTGTATACTGATGGTATAGTAGTATTAGCGGAGAATGAGAACGTGTGTGTATCGCTGTATACTGATGGTTTGGTAGTATTAGCGGAGAATGAGAACGTGTGTGTATCGCTGTATACTGATGGTTTGGTAGTATTAGCGGAGAATGAGAACGTGTGTATATCGCTGTATACTGATGGTATGGTAGTATTAGCGGAGAATGAAAACGTGTGTGTATCGCTGTATACTGATGGTATAGTAGTATTAGCGGAGAATGAGAACGTGTGTGTATCGCTATATACTGATGGTTTGGTAGTATTAGCGGAGAATGAGAACGTGTGTGTATCGCTGTATACTGATGGTATGGTAGTATTAGCGGAGAATGAGAACGTGTGTATATCGCTGTATACTGATGGTATGGTAGTATTAGCGGAGAATGAAAACGTGTGTGTATCGCTGTATACTGATGGTATAGTAGTATTAGCGGAGAATCAGAACGTGTGTGTATCGCTGTATACCGATGGTATGGTAGTATTAGCAGAGAATGAGAACGTGTGTGGATCGCTGTATACCGATGGTATGGTAGAATTAGCGGAGAATGAGAACGTGTGTGTATCGCTGTATACTGATGGTATGGTAGTATTAGCGGAGAATGAGAACGTGTGTGTATCGACGTATACTGATGTTGTGGTAGTATTAGCGGAGAATGAGAACGCGTGTGTATCGACGTATACTGATGGTGTGGTAGTATTAGCGGAGAATGAGAACGTGTGTGGATCGCTGTATATTGATGGTATGGTAGAATTAGCGGAGAATAAGAACGTGTGTGTATCGCTGTATACTGATGGCTCCATCAATGCTTCGATGGAGACTGAATGGGTTAATGGACGTCAAACATACGGATATGAAGTGCACCGAGGACTCGGTAGACCGACATAGGACTAGACCAAGGACTACCTACTCCTAGACCGACATAGGACTAGACCAAGGACTACCCACTCCTAGATCGACATAGGACTAGACCAAGGATTACCCACTCCTAGACCGACATATGACTAGACCAAGGACTACCCCCTCCTAGACCGACATATGACTAGACCAAGGACTACCCCCTCCTAGACCGACATATGACTATACCAAGGACTGCCCACTCGTACTTCACGGTGTCTCTACTCCGCAGATCCCCCCGAGCTGGAGGTGAGCGTGACCTGGCTGCGGGCCGCCTCGAGCTTCCACGTGGAGCTGCTGTGCGCCGTGCTGGCCGACCCGCCCGCTGAGGTATCATATCTGTTCTGTTCTATTCTGCCCCCTTCTTCACTTTAACCCTGATGCCGATGGTTATACCTATAGTATACACGAGTATGGTGTAACATGTTTCATTATTATCTCAAAGACTTTCTAAAACTGGCCGTTATCGAGTGCTTCCTGAATCTGTATACCTACATTATTCACTTATAATAGATTTATTTAAACATTATTTCTACCACCTAACGTTTCATGTATTCCGGTCCCGTATTTTAATGTAATAAACTAGATTTGCATTGAGTCCCGTTCCCGTATTTTAATGTGATAAACTAGATTTGCGTTGAGTCTCGGTCACGTGTTTTAATGTCTTTAAACCTCCAAAGTGTTAACGTCGTGAAGACTATGGCAAACCCCTTTATCTGAAGACGGCGCGGCGGTCTCGATAGGACAACACTCTTGTATCGACCAGCTCCCGTCATCCAGAGATATTCTGCATGTGCTTGTGAAGACTATGGCAAACCCTTTTATCTGAGGACGGCGCGGCGGTCTCGATAGGACAACACTCTTGTGTCGACCAGCTCCCGTCATCCAGAGATATTCTGCATGTGCTTGTGAAGACTATGGCAAACCCTTTATGAGATTATCTTTTATGATAATCTTTTATGATAATCTTGATAGATTTTTTTTTATTATTATCTTTTATTATCTTTTATGAGATCTTTCCATCTGGTGGGTGCTTGCCCACGCGGTCTAGTACCTTCAATGATGCCTACCGCCAGAAACTTTTCCAAAATATCAAGCTCTCTGTTGGTAACTTTCCCTAAAAACTGAACACCAATTTTTCAAAATGTCATTATTGACAGGGACGGAAGGAGGGAAGCAGAGGACGGCGACAAGGGATGGGAGAATCATTATCTCGGCTTATCTCCTAACAATCCACGGCCATTCAAAATTCATTTTAAAATATCACCATTTACTGACAATTTTCTTTCTGAGTTACAATCCTAGGATTGGTCTGCACCAAGCACTCGATCCCTCCACCCATCTCTGTCATCCGCCAGTCTCTTCATCTCCCGGTAGCTGCCACAGCGCTCATCCCGGATCACCCGGTCCATGTAGCTATATCTAGGTTACAATCCTAGGATTGGTCTGCACCAAGCACTCGATCCCTCCACTCATCTCTGTCATCCGCCAGTCTCTTCATCTCCTGGTAGCTGCCACAGCGCACATCCCGGATCACCCGGTCCATGTGGCTATATCTAGGGCGGCCTCTATGGTCACGAGTATTGCCCTCAATCATTTCCTCGACGATGGTAAGGAGCAGGCCCGGGTGCCTGATGTTATGGCCTATCCAACTAGATCGTTGTTGGGCAACTCTATTTAGGAGTTGCCTTGTTTCTCCAACCCCGCTCAATACCTCGTCGTTTCGGATGTGATCTGACCAATCGACCCTAGCCGTGCGCCTGTAGCACCACATCCCAAAGGCAGCCAGACGCCCGGACTTGCTCTGGCTGATGGTCCACGTTTCGCAGCCATACAGCAGCACACTCCAGACAAGAGTTTTCACTAAATTCTTCCTAACATTGATATCAATGTTAGGAGATTCAAATATCTTGGATTTCTTGTTGAAAGCAACTCTTGCCTGTTGGAACCTACTTATTATTGACACTACATACCATAATAATGTGTTGGTGCCCATCTTGACGTATGAACGCGAAACTCACGAGTGAAAGTCAAGCGTCTTACAAAAAATGAACCGGAGGTCGTCATTCTGATGCGATATGCCTCAAATGAGCGTGTAATGGCGGAGCAGTGCGCGTGCGCGTCTTTAACACTAATTTACATAGCGAGTGAGATACTGAGACGATACCAAAGTTGAGACGTTCTCCATCTTTTATCATACAAGAGAATTCCTCGCACTAACATACAGTTTACTTGTTATTGATTACCAGGTGTCCTGGTCGTCTGAGGTCGGCCCCGTCATCTCCTCGCAGCGTCTCGTGGTCTCCTCCCGCGGGCAGAAGCACTCCCTCCTCATCACGGACGTGCAGCCGGAGGACTTCGGCAACTACAGGTACTCGCTGACTGGGCGGTGTCTTTATTCTATTTCAGTAGCTTCGGGGGCTGACATGCTCGCCAAGTTCCATGCTCCATCGTCTATTCATGACGGAACCGCGGTTTTGTTATGTTTAACTGTCGCTTTCATCTTCGGAGAGGTCAGGGAAAGAAGATAGGGATAAACTCATGGGCACACTTTTAACCGGGATTATTTGACGCACATACCACGTAAGCTTAAATCAAGAGTTCACCGAATAAGCCCGCACCACGGCAGCGGGAACTGAGATAGCAATTAAATAACCCGGACCTTTTAATGTCCTCTTTCTTAAAAGTATTTTCTGCGGTTCATTTTGAAATATATGTGTATGTGTGAGTTCTGAACATATTAATATGAATGTATGTACACACTATGTGTGTGTGTGTGTGTGTGTTGCTGTCAAAGAATCTATATTTATTTGTTTGAGTTAATCTGAGGTGGTATTTGTGAGTTTACTTATTTCAGCCATTTATTTATTTTCTGCTTTTCCCCCATAATTTTCATGTACAAGGGTGTGAGCTGAAAAACATCTGATGTCCTTGCGGCCGGGCTCGCCCTTTATTGGTGGGGTGTGTCTCGACCTGAGGGATGTTATGAAATGAGAGACGAGTACAGACATTTTGATAGCTTCTCTCTTAAATGTATTTTCTACTATTTATCTTGAGATATACAATACTATATTATACGAGTTTATGTGATTTTGGAATATATTTAGTACCCGGCGGTAAGTAATACACACCGGGCTTAACCCTTCCCTTACGGTGATAAAAATAATACGCGTGTTACGGTGTTGGGTAGTGAGTACGCAGTAAAAAATTAGCGATTTTAAATCGGAAAAATAAGAACATTCATAGATAATCCCCTTAATTAATTATAATTGAAGTTAAAAATTATAATAATTGAGATTTATTTGCTGAAAACATTAAAAAACCATCTGAAAACATTAAAAAACGCTCACGGAACAGGCGTACCTCTAACCTATTTGCGAGCCTAGAGGCAACTAGTGGCGCGGAACATCAGTCCCATACCCCGGCGCATACGCCTTTCCTGGCGACGTTGAGACAGTTCAGCTCCTCGCAATTCAGTCTAATATGCAAGAGTGAGATGCGAATATAGTGTCGCGCTTCCCGCATACTCTTCACCTATCGTCAAGACCCAAGATCGAGGCACTCGCAGCGTTTAAATGCGAATTTGTTTCCGATATTCACGAAATACTTACGATGTAGTCGATAAATTCTGATTATTATTAATATTATTTTATAAATCAATGCGTAAATATATTATGGAGGAATACCTAAAATCTTAACCTTGTATTTATAATATTTATAGAGATATTGATGGTTATTAGAAGCAACGTGTAGAAGATACCCAACACAGGGAAGGAAAGGTTAAGAAAGAGACTGTCAGCCATAATCGGCTAATTTCGACTCTGTAGAGCGTCGTCTAAGTCGCGCGATGCGCTAACAGTCACTGACAAATCGCTTGATAACGACTGACAAATCGTGATGGAACACGTGTACGAATGACAGAAACGACGCTCTACAAAACCAAAGTTAGCTGATTATGGCCGACAGTCTCTTTCTTAAGCCCGATGTGTATTACTTACCTCCGGGTACTGTACTATGTTGCTATCAATATACTAATATTTATTTAAAATAAAGGAATGGAGATTGGGGATATGGGGGGAATAATGGGAATGAGACGGATAAAGGGAAAGAAGATAGGAATGGAGGAAAGGAATAATGAAAATATGGGACAAGGAAAAGGAATGGAAAAGAGACAGGAATGAAGGTGAAAAGGAGATAAGGAGAAGCGAAAGGAATGAAAAGGAGATGGGAATATTTATTCCAGCAAAGAGAAGTATTGTGTATCATAACATTACAACTAACCAAGAGTGCAGTTGATTCAGTCTATCCTTAGGCAAGCGTCCATCGCAGCATATGGACTGGTGGATCCGTACTGGATATTCTTTCAAAAGGGAACATTTGACAAATATCAAAGTTTGAAATTCTATAGGGTGGCGCAACAAAAACTGCAATTTTAACTGACTTATTGTTATTTATCTTATAAGATACATTGTACCGCTTAACTCGTACATTATACCGCTTAACTCGTACATTGTACCGCTTAACTCGTACATTGTACCGCTTAACTCGTACATTGTACCGCTTAACTTGTACATTGTATCGCTTATTGAGCTTTCTGTGCAATCACAGAATCAAATAACAATTTATTTCTTTATTTTCAACGAACTCATTCAACTGACCACAGCTGTAGGGAACACTCTGGTAGGGAACACTCAACACTGGGTTAAAAGGCATTAAAATAATCATCATCGTCTGCCTGATGTTGCAGTTGCAGGGCGGAGAACTCCGAGGGTAGCTCGAGCCAGCAGGCCGAGGTGACGGGGCGGGCCGGCCCCGCCCGCTTCAGCTCCGCGCCCCTCTCCACGGAGTCGCACTCCTACACGCTAGCCTTCCAGCTGGACTCATACCCGCCCCTTCGGCGGCTGCGCCTGCTCTACAGGCAGGTCGAGGTCTGTACCCTTGGTATTGTAAATGCTCGAATTCTTCTCTCTTACGGTCGGTTATTCAGGTTTCTTATCCATAGAACAACTTGATGGACCTTCTTTAGTCCTCCCGGGAATGATATACTAGACACACTTCCACAATGTGGCCGACAGTCTTGACCGATCTACATAAGAACGCATAATGTGTTATTCCTTATAACACGGACACACAATACTTAGAGGTGGATTCCTTAACAACCATCCTAAAAGTATTATGGAGACGATATAAATAACGGATGGCTTAAATTCATTTTGAACCCTGATATTTAAATGCCAACGGCTTACCCCCTGCATCAGCTGATAGTGTAATCACCAGCCGCGCGTATGCGCCTCACTCCGCCGGCGTGCGCATACCATACGCATACATCACAATTTAATTTTATTTCCTTGCTACAATTCAACAACAACGATGGTCATCATCCCTCGTGAGAAAGCAGATATTAAATTATTGCCTAGCATCAGGGCGTGCCTCGGCTCCTCGTGGGTGAATCCATGTAATTTGACAACCCAATTTCTCTCTGGCCATGGGTGCTTTAAAAGCAAACTTTTTAGCATTAATCTTGTCCCATTGCCCTGATGTAATCTGTTTGTGCTCTCCTTTATTAATATAAATAACCTAGTATAAATAAAACATTAAGGACAATACTTTGCCTCTGGAGTTGAGTAACCCTGCATCAATATGAGGAAGGTTTCCATTCTGCAAAGCAACTTGCATCTCGTTCTACAAGTGAGCCCGTGTGTTTTCTATATCTCAAGATCTATCAGTTAAATTCTCGAAAAATCAAATTCTTCTTGTTCTACGTAAGCGTTGTTCCACTAAAAAACAAATCTAAGTTGTTTACCACTATAAAACAAGTCTTCGACAATTACGTAAGTTTACTTGGTGAAGTTTGGTAATATTTAGTGATATATCATACATACATATATTGAACTTAAATATACATATTAATATTAAATAATTTTAAACAATTACTTTGTAATTTATTATTACTACTGCTTTTTGTATCTCCTGTACATGTTAGTTTAAGATAAAGTTTTGTATTTTTTGTCAATAATTTGAAGTACTTGTATAACCTGTCACATGTTCATCTGTATATAAAGACACTGTTGGTTGTGTCGTTAATTAATTAATTTAATAAATAAATAAATAGCAGCCACCTGGATCAATTCGCAGATCACATTTAGTGGAACTGCGATGACAATCGAGTTAAACATTTCTGTAAGGATCTTCACTGTTGTATGTCGGTTCATCTTCGAACCGATTGGTGAATCCGATTCGACGTGACGTTGAGCTCATAAGCAATAGAGAATATCTAACATAGTGTAGATGGAGTCGATGGGGACACGTTCTGGCTTTCGTAACAGCGCAGCAGGTTGTGGGATCCAACTGAACTGAACTGAACTGAACTTTATCGCTATCAGGGAACTATCATTAGGTATATTCAAATAAAATAAAAATCCTGCTTTTAAATGCCGACAGATGAAGGCGGGGCACCTCCAAGGGGGCCCGTGGCGTGAGGTGGAGCCGCCCCTCGCGGATGTACCGGACGGAGGCTCGGCCCCGGTACACCGCATCACCCACACCCTGCGGCAGCTGTGCCCCACCTCGCAGTACGAGGTTGTAGTGCAGGCCGGGAACCAGTACGGATGGGATAAGGTAAGTTTTGTATGAATTTGTTCATAAAAGTGGTGTACCACAGGGATCCCATTTGGGGCCCAATATTATTTTAGTTGTTTATTAACAACAACAGAGATATTTAATAATGTTGAAATGATTATATTTACCGATGACATCTACATTATCCGATTCTTCAACAGGATTTAAGTATTTTATACAAATGGTGCAAAGGGAGATCTATTTTTTTAATGTTGCTAAGTGTCAAGTTGTCGGACTCAGCAGAAAACAAGTCAAAATGATCATACTCGTATAATTCTGCTTGAAATGAAATAGTACTTGGAATAGTTTCACAGGTCCGTAACTTCGGAGTCATATTTGATGAGAAGCTGAGCTTTGTTCCGCATATGGATAAAATAACACCTGCGACACTGTTTAGACTGGGCTTGTGCAATACTGAACACCCGCGACACTGTTTAGACTGGGCTTGTACAGTACTGAACACCCGCGACACTGTTCAGACTGGGCTTGTACAGTATTAATTCATAGTGGATCTTGACCTATTTAAAGATACGAGGGTCATCCAGAAACCAAGGTTACAAGGGCTCCTGAGGCCGGGGGAAATTTTTTGTTTCAAAGTTGGTACAATTGGCGTGTAGGGGGGATCATAGCGGTCAGTTTGTTTGGTCCCGCGTAATTGTCGGCCATTTCGTTCAGTCACAGTAAATTCTTCCGATGGAGAGGTCGTCGTGCACTCCCGCCAACTCTCGTCCGTGCGAGACCCGCGCGGTCAACAGTTTTTTGATTTTGCAGAACAATACCACCGCAAATATCCATCGGAAGCTCGTGGAAGTTTATGGTAGTGATGTGATGAATCGACAACATGTCACGAAGTGGGTTAGATTGTTCAGAGAAGGCCGTACTGATACTCACGATGAGACAAGGCAGTGATTTCTGACGAATTTGTGCAAAAAATTAAAGAACAAGTGCGAAATGACCACCGTGTGACGCTTGACGACCTTCACGAAGAATTTCCTGACATTTCTCGGTGATATTGTGTCGGAAAAACTTGGTTACAAGAAGTTGTGCGCGAGATGGGTGCCCAGAATGCTCACACCGGAGCACCGTCAAAATCGCGTGACCGCCGCGCGTGAATTTCTGGATCGTTTTGCACAGGAGGGAGAAACTTTTCTGGACTCTATCGTGACGGGGGATGAGACGAGGGTGTGTCACTACACCCCAATCATTTTCCAACGATCAGGAGATCGAGGAAGCTGTGAAGAAGTGGCTGAAAGAGCTGGCGGCGGAGGTCTATGACACTGGTATACAAAAGCTGGTGCCCCGACTACAGAAATGTCTCGATCTCGACGGCGATTACGTTGAAAAATAGTTGAATATATTTGTGAAGTATCCTGTGAATTTTAATTAAATACAAGCATTTTTCGATCCTACATAAATGTTGTAATCTTACTTTCTGGATGACCCTCGTAGATACAAATCATACAATACATTAGGAAGTCAGTATAATGAAAATTAGGAATTAAAACGTCAGTTTAGAGAAAAACAATTTTTCGATTTATAAAAAAACGATTATACCCCATCCATTTGAGACATGACATTTCAAATGTCACAAGGACCATCCTACATGTTCTCAAGTGTAATAGAGATATTTATCTGGAAACAGCTTGTTGAGACTGTCTCCCCGTTGCAGGTGTCCGATGTGTTCCAGTTCAGCACGCCGACGGAGGACGGAAGGGGCGCGGGTGTGGCCGAGGAAGGACGGGGGCCCGCCCGCAGCGGCGGGGCCGAGGCGCGCACCTTGAGGCTTGCCGCGATCCTCTTCATTCTGTTCGTCTTCAGGTATAACCTGGTTGGATTTTAAATATATGATATATGCGTTGCGTACATTCTTATCACGGGTCACCAAAAAAAATTACCATCCCGGTCTAAAATTTTCTAACCAGAACAAGTAAGAAGCGTGTATGATGCCCACAATGTAATACCGTATTAGCCCGACTATAAGGCGAGGTTTTTATTTTAAAAAGGCGACACGTAAATAGGGGGGTCGCCTTATATTCGAGTCACAAACATAGTGGGTAACAATAAATTCACTACTCGCGATTAGCGAAATGGCAACATTGTAAGGAGAGCGTTCAAAAGGCGTCATTGTTTACACATGCCTGTGCGTAGTAAAATGGACGGTGCTGAAGATGATATTTAGTGGTAAGATATGATTGAGGACTCCGAAGAGATGGGACTGACGCTGAGGATGACACCTATACCATACGGCCATATGTTATGTGAATCTGCCTGATCTGACCAGCAACTGCAGTTGGATTTTTTTATATCTTCTTTTCATGTTTAAACATGTAACATACTGTAGCGTGTGTCCTAGTAGGACGTGCTGATAATGATGTTGTTGACATCTCTATATTCGCTTTAGTCGAATTCTGTGTTCCTTTTCGTTCGGGGTCATCAATTTTGCGGGATGCTTAATTTGACACGTCGTGATGATTTTGATTTGTTTGTATTTTAAAATAAAATACGTCAATTCAGGAATGCGATAAAAGTGAGAGTGAATAGTCGGTAAATAATACACAGAAATGAATGGTCAAGCGAATAATAACAAGTGCCTTTATTCATCAATAAGTAGGTATATATAGAATTTCAGAACGGGACGCGTGACTGCGTCCGCGGTATATCTCGATCTCACTCCTGCGCGTGCTGAGGCAGACGCAAGCGCTGCGGATACTACAGTGGGTAGGATATTTATTGTCGAAACGGCGTGATATGTTCTCTTTCTACCTTGGAATGCGATGTAAATATTATTTACGTGTAAACAGTGTTGACGTTTCTGGTATGTGACAATTGTACATATCCAGAGGTTGATTCATCGGTCGTTGACCCTGCATGTGAACAATATTTAGGGACGTGGGTACCCAACAATACTTTACTATTCATGTTTAAACATGTAACATACTTTACTATTCATGTTTAAACATGTAACATACTTTACTATTCATGTTTAAACATGTAACATACTTTACTATTCATGTTTAAACATGTAACATACTTTACTATTCATGTTTAAACATGTAACATACTTTACTATTCATGTTTAAACATGTAACATACTTTACTATTCATGTTTAAACATGTAACATACTTTACTATTATCCGGGTACTTTCTTTTAATTAATATTTTTCAATAAACATTTTGCATTTTATTTTTCATAATATTATAATGGTGAGGGAAATGTTTTTTTCTCCCAAAAGCAAATAAAAAAATAGGGATCGCCTTATAATCAGGGTCGCCCTATAGTCGGGCCAATACGTTAGTTAAAATTGTATATATATTTCTTCGGTAGTATGGCAACTAGAGCCGATAGAAGACTCGTTGTTTCGTTATAATCTGAAATGTTAAAAATCGAATATCGCGCGGTTATCAAGTTTTTTTCAAAATAAGGGAAATTAAACGACTTCAGTATTTAAATACTGAAGTAGTAGTATTGTTTATATTCTACTGCTTAAATAGTATTGTTTAAATTCTACTGCGCTTCTTCCTTTTTTTTTAACTGAGCGATATTCGATTTTTTATCATACATTTCAGATTTTAATGAAACAACACGTCTATTATGAGCTCTAGTTGACGTACTGCTTAGGGGACAGGTATCAATTTTTTACTGCAACATCGTCTGACCATGCAATGGGTGTGGCAACTGTCAATACAACTGGTACTAAGAAGTGCATGGCCACGCGGTAATACACTGGACTTCCGTGCAGAAGGTCGTCGGTTCGAATCCCGCGCTGTGCTACTCCCCTCGAGCGACACAGGCACTTTTCCACCTAGTGTTCGAGGGTACAAGGATACCTATAACTTCGGTCATATCTATTCTTTAAAAAAAATAATTTGTTCAAGCCGGAGACTTTTGGACCTTAGTGTACTATTTTCTGCATCTTATCACACAAGGATGAAGAGGTCCACGAAGGAGGAAATAGATTTTAAAAAGTGACCCGGGGAATCTGCCGTTGTCCTGTTAAGAGCGGTTGTCAGACAGGGGCAGATTGGCCGCATCATCCTGAATCAATCTGCCACTGTCCTGTTAAGAGCGGTTGTCAGACAGGGGCAGATTGGCCGCATCATCCTGAATCAATCTGCCACTGTCCTGTTAAGAGCGGTTGTCAGACAGGGGCAGATTGGCCGCATCATCCTGAATCAATCTGCCACTGTCCTGTTAAGAGCGGTTGTCAGACAGGGGCAGATTGGCCACATCATCCTGAATCAATCTGCCACTGTCCTGTTAAGAGCGGTTGTCAGATAGGAGCAGGGTGGCCGCAGCATCCTGAATCAAATGTCACGAAAAAAAAAAATTGCATTATATTACACTTACGTTGTACTATATACAATATAACTTGATGGCGGGTAGATATTGCTATGTAATAATCTCTTCCTACCAAGTAAGAAGATGCTCAAGATCCCCGAAGTGAAACCCTTTTTAAAATAGGTTGTACCAGTTTTTTAAATTCGATGACAATATTAGAGTGAGACTTTGAAATCAGTTACAAACCAGTTAGACTAACTTTGTCATTGGCACGCTTTAAGGGGCGACCGAAAAACTCTTAATTTCTAGTCAGTAATATAAGGCGTATTTCATTCCTGATTTATCTTCCCTCTCCACCATCCCTTCCTTTCCTTTTGATTGATGATATCTCACTTTATATGAAAAGGAATGTTCGGGTGATTGTCCGTCTTTGTGGGGTTTGTGGGCATATGCTCACGTATGTGTTCGTGGATTTCGTGGGGTCATTTAAATCTTTTTTGCGACCATGTAACTTGCTTAATTTACTTTTGTCGCCGGTTGGAAGAAATTGCCGCCTGGCAATAAGCGCGCTAGATTTTATTTGCAATAAAAGTGTTAAACAAATAAATAAAATATTTGTGAAGAAGTAGGTAGGCTGTCTGTGGAAGATGTTGAGATCTGTTATCGCTGCCTGCCCCAAAAGAGATAACATTATAAAATTTTTCAACGTATTTTTCCAGGTCGGCGTCCAGTCACAGAATTTGATTTCTGATGCGGCCCTCCAATAGACAAATGGTCGAGGTCTTTCCGAGCTGATGTGAAATGCAGCACGCTAAACCAAGTGTCCACTATTGAACGCATACCATACCATACCATACCACACCACACCGTACCTGTCTCCCGGTCAGGTCCTGGCTGGTTACAAAAAGGCTTATTAAGATATATTTCAACTACAAATTAATAACTTTCCAATACACCAGTCTATTTAATTTTGTCTTTTATTTTATTCCTTTTCCAATGAACTGCTTCCTGGACGAACCCATGTAAAATGAACTGCTCCCTGGGCAGATTCATGTAAAATGAACTGCACCCTGGGCGGACCCATGTAAAATGAACTGCTCCCTGGGCGGATCCATGTAAAATGAACTACTCCCTGGGCAGACCCATGAAAAATGAACTGCTCCCTGGGCGGGCTCATGTTAAATAAACTGCTCTCTGGGCGGACCCATGTTAAATAAACTGCTCCCTGGGCGGGCCCATGTTAAATAAACTGCTCCCTGGGTGGACCCATGTAAAATGAACTGCTCCGAACGCTGCACTATGATCTTGTTTCCAATGGACACATCTTTCCTTTTTTTATTTCTCATATTATACGGATTTTTCTTGTAATATTATGTGCGAGTGATTCATTACTATAACATTGAAGACTGGTCCGAGTACATACATATGTCTAAGTGTCCAATTGACTTTTTTTCCTATCACTGCATGCCGTTTGACAACCGTCCATATCGGACGTATGCGTCACCCATTGTATGTGTTACATTTGATATTTTTGTATGATATATTTATGTTTGTTTGGGTCCGCGTGGCATCGCGACTGCGGCGGAAATGTAGACTTATGGACGGTCGTCGAGACTATATCGCTGACTGGTCGGCTTCCGCATTGCACAAACTCCCGAAAATTGTGGTATTTTGCGGGGTGTGAGCGTATGCGATAACCGATTGACCGTTCATAAGAGGGGTCCCTTTCAAAATAAATCATATTATTCTCAGTACACTCTACCTACTGTGTTTTACTTGAGACCCGCTACAACCCGCCATAAGAGGAACCTCTTCACCCCGCTACCTTCTCTCTATGATCTATGCCTTTGGAATTGAACTGAATTCTCCGAGCATTGCGCAGCAGCCATTTGCCTTTGATCAAGTTCTTTGTACCGGTGCCGTACAAACACATTGAATAATTGATTACACTGAGATAGAAAAATGATTCAACAGATTAGAGGAAACACTCGAGACATTATTGACGACGGTGTGTTTAAAACTGGTAATAAATAATAAGTATAATAAATTATTGGCCGGGTTATTCAGCACCAACAATGCTAATGCTGTCTCTGATGTTTCTTTCTCCCCCGTGGGGTGCGATGGTTCATTTGTGTTCCTCGCGGGAAGCACAAACGCCTGTGATCTGATCTGTAGCATTCCTTTGTGTATTTTACGTAATGTTTAGTTTATCTCCTTTATTTAATGAGTCTCCTTAAGAGTAATGACTATTATTTATTATCAGAAAATTACTTGAATGTCATGTTTACTTGGTGGTGTAATCAAATATCAGTGGTTCTAAACAAAATACGCGTTTAAAGTTAGAAATTAAAAAACGCCGAAATTGTGCCGCGCACAGGATTCGTGGCATTTGATTTTTAACGCGGTGTACAGGTTAATGAGGTTGGTGATGAGGAACATTCTTTTCCAGGAAATATAAACATTACTTTGCTGAAATAAATCATTTTGCCCAAAAAAGGAAGAAAAAAAACACAATTTTATAAGAACGTTTTTATAAATAATTATTACAAAATATAATTTTATTACTACATCACAATTATGAGTAAAAAATTAAACTATTCCGGTGGGACGACCCACACGATGAGAGATGTTCAGTTTGATCCCACCGCCACCAGCCGCCAGCCACGCTCTTATGGGGGAGACAGAGTCCCCATCCAGTGCCCTCTACACTAGGAGATACAAACCTTCTTTGTTCATTATGAGAGCGACGTCACTCAGTCGAGTAGGAGCAACTGGTCAATGGAAGTGACCACTTAACCGGTCATGACACACACCGAGTGTATAAAGGATAGTCCGACATCACGGGAGAAGGTAAATGACTCGCAGCGCAGTAAATATATTTATAAGGCCTGGACTGGAGTTCAAATAGCCCAGCAAGTTGCCGGCACTTTCAATAGAAACCTTCGAAATGATGTCCTTTGGCGTCACTAGATTAAAGCAGCCAATTGATGGACCGATTTAAGGCTGATCGGAGAACCGTTCGGAAATTAATGACACGATTATCATCGCAGTTCTTCCAAACGTGATTTGTGGATTTATCAAAAATTACAACAGGGCAAGGGACAAAATTGATACTAAAAAGTTCGCCATTAAACTCCCACGGTCAAAGATTAGATAGTCTAATGACTTGGATAACACACATTATGGAAGTCGAGGCACGCCCTGGTGCGAGGAATAAATTTGAATGTGACGAGAGATGCTGGAGATTGTCAGCTGGGTGGAGGTGGCTCGACTAGCTCCCGCTTGAGATCGAGGTACGTGTGCGCTGGACGAGTGGTTGGGTGGACAGTGACTCAGCTGGTCGGCTCGGGGACACTCCTGATTGAGATTGATTATACGAGGTGTATGTGCACGGACACGATAGGGAGTGACTCAGTTCGGCGGTTTAAGCTTGATAAGTAAAGGATCTTACAAATTGAGCGGGTTTTTTAAATTATTGGATAAAACACAGATGGCGTTGCGAACTTGCCTGGGTCTTGTGACATTTGAGAAGTGTAATGTATGACATTTATAAAAATGGAGTCGTATACAATACAGCAACGCGTTCAAATTGTTGAATTATTTTATGTATTGTAATCTCCGGAAACGGTGATGTTAATTGCCCACCAAGATCATGTGATCTGACACCGTTGGACTATTTTCTCTGAGGTTACGTGAAAAGCCACGTCTATAAGAATGACCCCCGATCAATTCCTGAGCTGAAGGACGAAATTATTCGCGTTATCGGTGAGTTAGAACCGCAATTATACCAAAATGTTATGGAAAATATTGACAAAAGAGTGGACATCTGTGGAGCTGCAAGAGGTGGACATTTGGCAGATATTGTTTTTTTGTGTTTAAATGTCATACATCATACTTTAATGACCAATAAAAAAAGTTGAAATTAAAGCAAATTGTGTGTTTAATTCAAGAATTAAAAAAACTTTCAATTTGAAAGACCCTATATAAGCGTGTTGATGGTCCAGTGATTCAGCTGGTTGGCTCGAGGCGCACCTGCGTGCTTACGGTGGATAGTGACACAGCTGGGCGGCACTGATTCTCGAGATTGTTGTATACTCGTACGAGGCGCAGGCATGTGCTCACAGCGGGGAGATTCAACCGGACGGCTTGGGCCGCTCCCGCTTGAGTTTCAGGTGTACGAGGCGTACGTGCGTGCTCATGGTGGAGCGCTGCGCGAAGGACTTGCCGCAGTGCGGACACTCGAAGGGCCGCTCTCCCGTGTGCACGCGCAGGTGCTTCACAAGAACAGCCTTGGCCTGTGGGGCAAAGAGGAGTACTTCAGACGCTTTAGTTTACTAAATGCATTCATAATATATCGTATACACGGTAAGTTATAAATATTGAAATGTAAAGAACATCCATTTGGAATATGCCAATTCCAATGTACGGGGTTCACTTCTATAAGTAGTTTTGTATTACACTGTTATTGTATGCAGTACAACCAGGCGGGCTTATCGCCAGGTGGCAATAAGCCCGCCTGGTGGTACTGCATACAATAGTGGTTTTACTATCGTATGCAGTTCGATCAGACGTTAATACGCGGTTTTCACTTAATGCCTCTTGAATACCTTTCTAGTTGGTTAGAAGAGATTGCCAAATGGTAAAAAGGTTGTACTGTATACAACGAAAGTCTAATACAATATGATGATTATCAAATTTTTTTTTATATAGCAAATAGTTATTCTTGAAAAATAAAACCATATTTTTTTCACTAAGTACAAAAATAAATATTGATTTTATTTCCATTTGCTTCTTCATCATCACCATCACACCATATCCCTATCGAGGTAGGCAGAGATAATGCATGAATATTATCTTTTATTACATTATATTATTTATAGTTAAGGCATTAACATTGTGGAGGTTTAAAGACATTGTCATTTGTTTCATAAAACACCGTTTATTCCACTTTTCCTAACGGTGTAACCCTACCGGTTTCAATGTGCACACCTCATCGTCAGGGGAGCACAGATGATGAGGTGTGCACCTTGAAACCGGTAGGGTTATGCCGTTATATAAAGTGGAATAGACAGTGTTTGATAAAACAAATGACAATGCATGAATATTGTTATTTCCCACAAAATTGATGCACTGCAAATGCTCGTTACCCATCCTGTACTAAGCTAAGATTACCCATCCTGTACTATCAAACAACATCCGTCCTTTCCCTGTACTCTTCTTTATACAAAAGGTAATGATAGACAATATTATATGAAGACTATATAGTATTATAGGGCACACAGACCTTGGTTCACTCCATCCAACATTCTCCTCATAAACAAAGAGTACATTATTCCATTCAAACTGTGCTATAGCTGTAGGCAATTGGGGCACACAAAAAGAATGACTCTATATCGGTGTGCTTACCCTGAACCCCTTGTGGCAGATGTCGCAAAGGTGCGACCGCGGCGGGCGCACCCCCTCGTGCACTTTACGCCGGTGCGCGCGTAGCCCGTCTCGCGAGCCAAACTGGCGTCCGCACTGCGGGCAGTCGTGCGGCTTGAGACGCAGGTGTACCCACTCCACGTGGTGACGCAGGGCGCGCTCCTCCGCGTAGCGCCGCGGGCACTGCTCACATCTGAACCTGCGCATACAACATGCGTCTTATTCATAAAATATTAAAAGCATTTACGCTAAAAGAGACTCAACTCAAGTGTTTTAAGATATATTATTTATAGTTAAGCATTAATCATTTGATGTACTTGCTGTTTGCATTTGAGATAATCAAGATAGCCATTTATGGACAATCATTCATTCATTTCTGTGTTCGGGCCATCAATATCAACAATGGCACAAGTTTCCAGTTGGAGGCAACAGAGATCCCAGTGCCCTAGCATCAGTTCGCATCAATCAGATCCTGCCCAGAGCAAGTAGTCTCGATGTTCAGACAAACTATACTAAATAAAATGTATCATGGTCCCTGTGACGTTTCACAAATTTGCCCCGATACAACCTTGTAACGACGTTCAGTAATTTTAATTATTTGATCAACTTTAATATAAGCCTCAATTCTAATAAATAGCGAGTTATTTAGGTAAATACATTACATAAAACTAACAATAATGACAAATGAATACATCTTGTTACAAATTAGCAAAAATGTGGCAGTTTGTTAAAATCAAATAATATTTGGCAACGGTCGTCAAACACTACGTTAGTCTGCATTGGCTAGGGATGGGGTATACGATAATTGGATTTTCGATTTTTTTTCCTGGGGATCATGACACCCCTGAGGGTTGGGCTCCAGAGGTTGAGTAAGTTAACAGTGATATAGGGGTACAGAGATATTACATGAGATGTGAGGTTACAATGAAATATCTCGGAAAGGAAAGGAAAGGAGAGAAGGGTAGTGTTACATAAGGTCAGACTCACTTGAGCAGGTCGGGGTCGGCGTGGTTCCGTGACTTGCGCAGGTGCAGGCGCAGGTTGGAGGCAGTCTTGAAGCGAAGGTCGCACTCCACGCAGTAGTGCTCCCGGCTGCTGGAGTGCGTCACGCGGTGCGTGTACAGCAGCGAGGCGTAGCGGAACGCCTTGGGGCACTGCTCGCACGCGTACCTCTTCACGTCAGCGTGCCGCCTGCGACACACAAACACACCCCATAATGTACACATCGGAACAATAAATAATGGATACGCACACATCTCACTTTTAACGGAATTGAAAAAACAATCGACGAAATATTTTAAAATTATAATTCAAAAGATTTGCGAGAAATGGACCGAGATTAATGAGTGTTACATATTGTTTTAAGCAGCTTATTGAATGTCTGCGGAGCTGCGAGAGGTGGACATTTGGCGGATATTGTTTATTGTGTTTAAATGTCATACATTATACTTCAATGACCGATAAAAAGTTTTTTGAAATCAAAGCAAATTGTGTTTTATTCAATAGTTAAAAAAATTTGAATAAAAAAACAACGCTCAATTTGAAAGACCTTTTATTATCGAATTCATCAAGAAATAGATTATAAATAAATAAGGGTTGTGGAGTTGGTGTCAACATTTCAGTCTCGGACTCCAGAAATTTTAAATGTTTTACTCCGACTCCAATCACAGTACTTATATCGTTAACAGGTTAGAAAGGGTGACCCAATAAAAGCACCGGATTTAAATTTCATGCCATTTTTTTTATAAGGTTGGCAGCTCTAAAAATTTCATATGCGGTCATCTATCAATCTTACGATTAGTAAATATGGAACGCTACACGAAAGAACAATGTGGTATTTTTGTTAAAAGTATTATAAAAATGGGGAAAGTCTTGTTGAAACAGTGTGGAATTGTCGGTCGAAATAATGGTCCGAATGAGTTGTCAATTCGAAGATAGATTAAAAAATGTGAGGAAACTGGTTCAATTCTGGACAATAAGTTACCCGCCCTTGCGTTCACTCACAAACATAGTCGCAGCGAGAGAAGGTGTCACTGGAACCCCAGGGACATCAATTCCTCACCGTTCACAAGAATTATACCGAGTTTCAAGGAGCACCTTACAGCAAATTCTGACTGACCCAAAAACTCAATCTAGCAGACGGCAAAAAATAAATCCGGCGCTCTTATTGGGATATCCTTCATAATAATAACACAACAATATTTAGAAATAGCTACTAACTTTGTGATCTCTTTTATTAATATTAATAACCTAGTACAAACGAAACATTAAGCACAATACTTTGCCTCTGGAGTTGAGTAACCCTGCATCAACATGAGGAAGGTTTCCATTCTGCAAAGCAACTTGCATCTCGTTCTACAAGGGAGCCCGTGTGTTTTTTTATATCTCAAGATCTGTCCATAAAATTCTCAAAAAATCCTATTTTTGTTCTATGTAAGCGTTGTTCAACTAAAAACAAATCTGAGTTCTTTACCTCTATAAAATAAGTCTCCGACAATTACGTAAGTCTGCTTGGTGAAGTTAGGTAATATTTTGTGGTATACATACATTACATATATTGAACTTAAATATACATATAATTATTAAATCATTTTAAAGAATGACTCTAATCTATTATTACTACTGCTTTTTGTATCTTCATGTTAGTTTAAGATAAAGTTTTGTATTTTTTGTCAATAATTTGAAGTACTTGTATAACCTATCACATGTTCATCTGTATATAAAGACACTGTTGGTTGTGTCGTTAATTAATTTAATAAATAAATAAATAGCGGCCACCTGGATCAATCCGCAGATCACATTTAGTGGAACTGCGATGACAATCGAGTTAAACATTTCTGAAAGGATCTTCGCTGTTTTATGTCGGTTCATCTCCGAACCGATTGGCGAATCCGATCCGACGTGACGTTGAGCTCATAAGCTATAGAGAATATCTAACATAGTGTAGATCGAGTCGATGGGGACATGTTATGTCCTTCGTAACAGCGTAGCAGGTTGTGGGATCCAACTGAACTGAACTGAACTGAACTTTCTCGCTATCAGGGAACCAGGAAAGTACTTGTATAACTTGTCACATGTGCATTTGTATATATAAGACACTGTTGTGTCGTTAATACATTAAATAAATAAATACTTAATTACGTGGCGTTACTACTTAACATAAATGTAGGTCTTATGGAATAATGTCCATAGCACACAGTTCATAATCTCATAATGAGATTCATGTAGCCGATAAGAAGTCGGAGTCCAATTTAGAATAGCCCCTCCCAGCACCTCCCAGCACCGACTCGACAGCCCTGATATTAATATAATGGTACATTGTGCAGTCTCAGGAATACCCTAACAGACAAATATCAAATCAATCGCAATTTACTTAAAAAGTTCTAGAAAAGCGGAACAAAATTAGTCCGGCAGCTACAGTAGAACCCGAGCCCCTTCTTGTCGGTTGGGAAGAACACATTTCTGATTGGTCAGAAGAGATTGTCATAAGGTCATACTATTTTTTTTTTTAAAAGAATAGATATGACCGAAGTCGTAGGTATCCGTATACCCTCAAACACTAGGCGGAAAAAGAGCCTGTGTCGTTCGAGAGGAGTAGCACAGCGCAAGGTTTGAACCGACGACCTTCCGCACGGAAGTCTAGTGCATTACCACGCAGCCATGCACCTCATATACTGTAATAATAATAATAATGATGATAATAAGATAACTCACCTGAGGGCAGCATCCTCGTGATGGCTAACAAAAGACAGACACACCCTTTGATAAGAGACACTTTTAGACAATTTCAACAATCAACGAGCGTTATTCATCGCCATCACACCGCCGCAGCCGTACGTTCCGTCAGAAATAGCAAGAATAGAAATACAGGGACAGGACAGTCCGGAGAGCTGACCCTCGGGATCCCCCTACTATCGGGAGATTCAATATATTAGAAAACACTAAATAAGTTGAGAGCGAGGATAGGAAGGTGGCGGCTGCTGGTGCTATTAGAACGAGTACAGTACCCGGCGGTGAGTAATACATATCGGGCTTCAGAAAGAGACTGTCGGCCATAATCGGCTAACTTCGGCTTTGTACAGGGTCGTCTCTGTCATTCATACACGTGTTCCGTCGCTATTTGTCAGTCGTTACCTGACCCCGGACTGTAAGCGCATCGTGCGACAGAGACGACGCTCTACAAAGCCGAAGTTAGCCGATTATGGCTGACAGTCTCTTTCTTAAGCCTGATGCGTATTACTTACCGCCGGGTACTGTACTCCCTCGCATCTACACACATTTAGAAAAAAATAATTTGATAAGAAAACTGCAGAAGACGAGCTACGAGCATCAGAAAGAAATCTTTATAGCTCATTTTCTATAGCATCAGTCTAGACTTGTAGAAACTTGATAGCTGCTCAATATTCCATTTCTGACGTTTCAGAAAATATCGAAACAACATGTCTTCTATTGGGTCTAGTTGACATATTACTTAGGGTCGAGTTATCAAACATCACTTGACCTAGTGATGGACGTGGCCGGGGTGGTAATTATATAGACTTGTTCAGGGGCAACCTGGAGTATGCCTCTGTAATATGGAACCCTGAGGTTTAGTCGAGGCGGTCTGTGCCACAGGGAGGGGTCGTCAATCTTCAGTCGCTCGTAGACATACTTTGGTTTCTTTATAAAGTCTCGAATGATCTTGTGGACCCACCTACGACTCTGGAACATATTAATTTAAGTGTTCCCTCTCATTCTCTTCGAAGACCTGCTTTGTTCAGTGTAGATACATTCAGTTAGAAAACCTTGAAGCGTCCTGTTATTAATGTGCGAGTTGTCGCAGTTTATATGTTTGTAAAATTGTTTCGTGTGTCCAAAATGTCAGCACCCACAACATATGATGACAGGAAGCAAGGAAAGGAGAGTGAACAGAGGTGCACTTACAGTGTGTGTGCCCTCAGTGTCTCCATGGTCTTGAAGAGCTTCCCGCACTTGTCGCAGGGCACCTTGCTGCTGGGGCAGTGCACCCGCATGTGCTTCTGGAACATGGTCCTCTTCCTGCGCACACACAGAACATCCATCAATCACCCTTTATTATTTGAACGGAAGAGTTAAGAGGGATATGGAACGGTGTGTAGCGATAGGAAACACTATAGTCAATGGGGCACTAAAACATATATACTCCAACCGGACAGTATCAAAATCTGCTAAGATGATAGTCCACAACAGTATTTTCTCAGATGATGGAAGAGTTAAGAGGGATATGGAACGGTGTGTAGCGATAGGAAACACTATAGTCAATGGGGCACTAAAACATATATACTCCAACCGGACAGTATCAAAATCTGTTAAGATGACGACAGTCCATATCAGTACTTCAGTGAAAAAGAGCACTCTAAAAGAGTTTTGGATTTAATGAGGAAATATCAATAACACAAATACAGTGCAAATATGAGTGGAGGGAGCGAGACCAAAAAGTAAGTGAATATTTAGAACGAAGGAAATGTAAAAAGTCAGAGAAATGGTAGGAGCTGTATGAGGTGTATAGATGTAGAGGAAGTGAAAACTGTCACGATAAGAAATTCTGGCACTGTCTCCTCTCTGTCTACACCGACACGGACCCAACTTGATGGTATGTAGGTATGTATTCTGCCGATGTTTGCAATACTGCTGCGTTGACCTATTCAAAAGGAATTTAAGTCTGCCTGAAGAGAGTCTCGGGATAGGAGGTAGAAACATGCGTAGCCGGGGATTTATTAAGTAATTTATTATTAAATATTTTAATGTGAAGTTCCGCAAAGTTAAAATTGAAACCTTTGAAATTAGTTAGAACTTTTGATAAACTGGTCGACTGGAAGAAATTATAGTAAGTATATCCGACCAGTGCCACGCGAGGGTGTTTTGTGTGGCCAGCTAATTGTTTTGTGTGGCGAGCTAATTGTTTGGTGCGGCCAGCCAATTGTTTTGTGTGGCCAGCCAATTGTTTTGTGTGTCCAGCTAATTGTTTTGTGTGGCCAGTCAATTGTTTTGTGTGGCCAGCCAATTGTTTTTCATAAATCATGAAAAAAAATAACAATTATACATGGTTATTTAAAAAAAAATTTGACGAGTACATTTTTTTCATTATAATTTTGATAAACACCTCGGGGGAACTCTAATACTCCGAGGGTATCAGCTGTGGCCCTCTGCAACCCTGCGTGGCACACACCTGCTGAGCTGCAGGATCGTAACAGACTATCTGGAAGCCTACATCCTACCATCTCCTCCCACCCCTGCCATTTGAGACGCAGGGTATTTGCGTTGCTTGTGAAGTCTGCCAAAGAGTCTGCTCCCTGCCATCCCATGTTCCATTCTACTCCGAGGGGTTTGGAGCACATTGTCTACATTCTAATTTTTATGTGTATATTTATTGTTTTAAAATACACTTGCGGTCCATAAGCTTTAATCTAACGCAGGTTTTGGCCCATGGCCTAAAAAGGTTGGCAACCTCTGCTGTACAGCAATAAGTCCACTAGATGATCCATGTACAGAAAATAATAAAAATCAAAGTGGTTCAAAGATCAGATAGTCTGCTATCTTCTTCTTCTTCAGCCGTCTCTTCACTGCTGGATGTAGGCCTCTTCTAAAACCTTCCACGCTTCCCTGTCTTGGGCTTTTCTCGTCCATTTTCTACCGGCGACAGGGATAATGTCGTCAGCCCACCTCTTCTGGGGCCGTCACATCGGTCTTCTCGTATCCCATCAGGCCTCCGTTTCAGGACTCTGGGTGCCCATCTATCATTTCGTTGTCTCGCAACGTGACCCGCCCGATTGCCATTTCGTGCCAGCAACACGGTCCATTATTTCGACAACCCTAGTCTGTCGCCTGATTTCTTCATTTCTGACTTTGTCTATCAGACTTATGCCCAACATTCGTCGTTCCACGGACTGTTGTGCACATTTTAGTCTGTGAATGGTATTGGCAATTAATGTCATCGTTTCCAAGCCATACGTTAGCACAGGGAGGACGCATGCATCGAAGACTTTTTTTTTTTTGATTGGTGGGAACTTCCTTGTTCTTGAGAACATGGTCGAGCTTTCCGAATAGTCTGCTATACTGCCTATAATACTAACTGGATCAGATAATGCCAGATCAAATAAGTATGGGAGGGCGTACTTACGTGAGTGTCTTCCCGCAGACGTTGCAGACGTAGGTACGCGGCGCTCCGCCGTGCTGCAGTGCGTGGTGCTCCAGCAGGTGCTGGCGTGAGGCGCGCACCACGCCGCACTCCTTGCACTGGTACTTGGTACAGTGCGACTTGAGGTGCCCGCGTAACGACACGCGCCCCGCCACCCACTGCCCGCACACGGAACACTCCAAGTGTCCGCTCTTCTGCAACACACACACACAGTCAGTGAGGAGTGGTGCCCCAACTGGCGGCGGTAGGAGGCGCGCACCATGCTGCACTCCTTATTTTGGTACACTCATACTTCATTTTATGAATCCTCTTTTAAAGGAATTTCGCTGCGACGTTTTTAAAATCTACAAATTCAGATATAAAGGGTCTTTCAAAATGAGTTTTTTTAATTCTTGGATAAAACACAGATGGCGTCGCGAACTTGCCTAGGTCTTGTGACATTTGAGAAGTGTAATGTATGACATTTATAAAAATATAGTCGTATACAATACAACGCGTTCAAATTGTTGAATTATTTTATGTACTGTAATCTCCGGAATCGGTGATGTTAATTGCCCACCGAGATCATGTGATCTGACACCGTTGGACTATTTCCTCTGGGGTTACGTGAAAAGCCAGGTCTATAAGAATGACCCCCGATCAATTTCTGAGCTGAAGGGCGAAATTATTCGCGTTATCGGCGAGTTAGAACTGCAATTATGCCAAAATGTCACTGAAAATTTTGACAAAAGAGTGAACATTCGTAGAGCTGCAAGAGGTGGACATTTGGCGGATATTGTTTCTTGCGTTTAAATGTAATACTTCAATGACCAATAATAAGTTTTTTGAAATCAAAGCCAATTGTGTGTTTTATTCAAGAATTAAAAAAATTGCTCAATTTGAAAGACCCTTTAGAATCATCTAATTCTTCATATCTGTATTCTTCAAACTTATTTTCTTTATGGAACACACCAAGCAAACTTATTTTCTTCATGGAACACACCAAGCAAACTTATTTTCTTTATGGAACACACCAAGCAAACTTATTTTCTTCATGGAACACACCAAGCAAACTTATTTTCTTTATGGAACACACCAAGCAAACTTATTTTGAAAAAATTTATATGATAAACGGATTTTAGATTTATGGATAACTTTTCAAAAATGCTTCCCTTCCATAAAGCGAGGTATACTCGTAGGTGTACTCGGTGGGGTGATCCTACCTTCTGATGCTTCCCTTCCATAAAGCGAGGTATATGTGTATTCGGTGGGGTGATCCTACCTTCTGATGCTTCCCTTCCATAAAGCGAGGTATATGTGTATTCGGTGGGGTGATCCTACCTTCTGATGCTTCCCTTCCATAAAGCGAGGTATATGTGCACTCGGTGGGGTGATCTTACCTTCTGATGCTTCTCATTGTGGTTCCTCAGCACGTCCTCGTAGTTGAACCCCTTGGCGCAGGGCAGGCACTGGAAAGGAGCGGCCAGGAAGCGGGCGCTGCGCAGGGCGGCCTCGCGCTCCGCCGCCACCTGTTCCGGTGTCAGCTTGATCACCTGCGCAGGGAAACATTCAAACTGTCTCGTCACTTGGATCGAGGTGATGTCTACCAACAAGGGAAATATAAACTCTTATTTATTCATTTGTTGTGTCGGGTCTGGATTGTTGTAACTCTATTTATTCTAGTTTGCCTGATTTACAAATATCTAGACTCCAGTCTGTTTCCAATACAACTGCTAGACTGATATATGGTAGTCATAAATATTGCCACATTGGTCCACTTCTAAAAAGGTCTACACTGGCTCAAGTGTCGCAAACAGATCTTTCTCTCTACATCTCTCAAACCATTAACTTATCAGACTGCAATTTATCATCACTCTCCGCTAACACTATCACGTCTTCAGCACACAGTCCCGTGATGATATGACCGCGGTGTATGGATCATAAGGTCGGAAATGAAATAGAAGGGTGCGTCGCCCCGCCCCGCCCCGCTCACCCTGTACTGCTCTGTCTCCAGCACCATCCGGCTGGACGGGCCCCGCCGTTTCTCCGTCCCCTCCTCTCCGCCCATCAGTCCGCTCTCTCCGCCCTCAGCATCCGCATCTGCACAGTGATACACTGTCTAATCATTATTTATTCATCTATTATAAAACATAATAATTTTTAAATTGTATTTATAGTTAAGGCATTATTAACACTGTGGAGGTATAAAGACATTGTAATTTGTTTTATCAAACACTGTTTATTCCACTTTTTGTAACGGTATAATTTGTAACAAGAGTAAGGTCTTGTTTGTGCTCCCCTGATAAGGTGTGCACCTTGAAACCGGTAGGGTTATACCGTTACAAAAAGTGGAATAAACAGTGTTTGATAAAACAAATTACAATTTTTTTAAATGTATGGATATTTCAGAAGTTGTTTTATTAAGATTATATTTTTGTATTGGTTTTACTTGATAACAGACTATTTTTTATTATTTTTATCCTGTTTTTATTTCATTGTTGCAACTGTCAAATTTTTGCGCACTATTGCGCACTATTTAGTGAATTGATCAATTTTATTTATGGTTAGTTTTTGTTTTCTCCAGTGAGATTTACTAGCCATTCCCCGGCGCACAATACACCAGACACAGTCCTCCCACCTGAGGGGAGGCCCTGCCGCCAGAACCAGCTACACCAGACACAGTTCTCCCACCTGAGGTGAGGTCCTGCCGCCTGAGCCAGCTACACCAAACACAGTCCTCCCACCTGAGGGGAGGTCCTGCCGCCAGAACCAGCTACACCAGACACAGTCCTCCCACCTGAGGGGAGGTCCTGCCGCCAGAACCAGCTACACCAGACACAGTCCTCCCACCTGAGGTGAGGTCCTGCCGCCTGAGCCAGCTACACCAAACACAGTCCTCCCACCTGAGGGGAGGTCCTGCCGCCAGAACCAGCTACACCAGACAGTCCTCCCACCTGAGGGACCTCCCATGTGAACTCTATATCATATCAAACAGAATGACCTTTGCTGTCTGCACTCTTCTTCTTCTTCTTGGCCTTCTTCCTCCCCTCCCTGTCCCTGTCCTTCCTCTTGCCCCTCTTCCCCTTACCGGCGGCAATGCTCAGCTCCACAAGGGGCACCTCGTCAAACTCATCGAACTCCTCCTGCAAAGTCCCAGCCCTGAACTTAATATTTATTCAATTAGTTTGTTTGTTAGCTTCACGAGGTGTTTCGGTCTTTATTCTATTTTACGAGGTTCATAGTGCAAATGTGGAAGGAAAAGTAAATGTGATATACTCTTATGAGCGAGTAATGCGATATACTCGTACGGGCGAGTAATGCGATATACTCTTATGGCGAGTAATGTGATATACTCGTACGGACGAGTAATGCGATATATTCATACGGGCGAGTAATGCGATATACTCTTATGGGCTAGTAATGTGATATACTCGTACGGGCGAGTAATGTGATATACTCGTACGGGCGAGTAATGCGATATACTCTTATGGGCGAGTAATGCGATATACTTGTACGGGCGATTAATGTGATATACTCTTATGGGCGAGTAATGCGATATACTCGTACGGGCGAGTAATGCGATCTACTCGTATGGGCGAGTAATGCGATATACTCGTACGGGCGAGTAATGCGATATACTCGTACGGGCGAGTAATGCGATCTACTCGTATGGGCGAGTAATGCGATATAAATAAATAAATCCAGGTTTATTGATAGCAACATAGTATGTACATAATACATTTAGACACATTTCAAGAACACATTAAAAAGATAATACATTAAAAAATAGAAGCTATCAAAAGGTCTGGGCTCATCTAATAACATACCCCCCGGCGAAGATACACCCCACCAATATAAGGCGAGCCCAGCCACGGGGACACCAGATGTTTTTCAGCCCACACCCTTGAAAATGTAGAAGAGAAAAAAACACAGAAAATAAATAGATGACAAAAAAAATACATTCAAGAGAGAAGACATTAAAAGGTCCGGGCTCATCCCACAAACATTCCCCCGGCTGAGATACACCTCACCAATGTAGGGCGAGCCCGACCGCAAGGACATCGTGGGGCTTCCAGCCCACACCCCCGCATATCTAGATTAAAAAACAAAGACGTATGGCAGAAAACAAAATAAAGAGTAAACCCACATATACCACCTCAGGTTACTACTAACTGGCAGCAAGAACGGAAAAAAGGAAAGCCTCAAAGAAGTCCAAATTTTATGAAAGTAAAATGACAAATGGGAAATGATGTTCACACATAAAAAAAAAACACGACACAATACATTGAAGTAGTTAAGCAGTAATATAAGAATGAAAAAAAAAAAAAAGCAAACAAGAGACCCATTAACCACCCAGAAGATAACACAAGAGCGGGTGAATAGTTGTATTAGATGTTGTACCCTCCTTTTGCGGCGTAGGAGTCATCTAATTAGGGTTGCGCTAGGATTATGCAGACCCATCCTCCAAGCCGTACCCATAGGGATGGGATCAAGGGAAATTTTGCCGCATAGCCGAAGGAGTCACGGCGTGGAAGGAAGAATTTAGAGCCAAAAAGAGGAATTAAAAAAATTTTGAAAAGAAGGAATTGATAAGATTTGGAGCCGTCCATTGGCCCCGCCACTCGGCGGCATCCGCTAACCAACGCCAGTCCTTGCAAGTCCGCGTGAGGTGGCCGTCGTCTGCATAAACCTAGCGAAGTTGATCGCCGAACCGGACAGGGCCCTGGTCGTTATGGATCTTAGGACCTGTCGCGGCAAACCCAACTCCACCAGCCGTACTGCACTCTTACGAGACCACACACCACGCCAGCTGAGGGTGATCGCAGCCACATCTATCTGCTCGACCGACAGCCCGTACCTCCTCGCTAGCTCCGTCTTGAGCGCAAGCCCGCTATACTTCCGGATCTTGTCGGAGTCGACACGATCCAGATTCACCGCACCGGACACCACCTGTGCGTCCAGCACAAGCGCGGAAGAGTCGTTCCTGGCGATGATATCTGGTTTCAGATTCCCATCAGCCAGGCGGATAACCTGCTCCCTCGAAATACTCCATCCCTTCTCGGACAGGGATTTAGCGACCGCATCGCATATGGCGTCATGTCTCCGAATTCGGCCGCCGTGTGACCTGTGACATACTTGGATTACATGAGCCGCTGTTTCGGTCTGGCCTAAACAGCCGGCTCTGCACCAAATATTTCTTCGGACCGCCTCCTGGCCGGAGCCAGGGGCAGTCGTGTGTCGCCGTCCTCTCGACGTTCGCACCTTCGTCGGCAGAGCGTTAATTCTGATTTTGTGATACTGGATGTAGTCGCGCGATGGGATTCCTCCCGCGCACGACATCACCCAATCCGTGGAGAATTTCGCGTCCGCCGAACTTCCGAGCTCCTTGCCGTCCACTGAGTTGTGTAATAGCTCAGTGAACACCTTTTTAGTTTGCAATGCGGTGAATGCGTGGTTCCCTGCACAGATGGCTCGGCACCACGATATGTGATTGCGGACGGTGTCCGCGCCCACACATGCGCGCGCCAAACCACTGTTCGAGTTATTAAGGTTTTCTAATCGGCGTAGCCGATTAATGGGTATGGAGTAAGTGAAAGCAGGCACTCCGAGACCTCCCTGCCGCACCGGGGCATGGAAATACCCGATCGGCACATCAGCCGGAAGAGACAGCCACTTCCTCACCGCCGCTCTGATATGTCTGTCAAGACGCCTGAGAAGACCCATCGTCACCCTCCCCAGTACCAGCGAGTGATTCAAGCCGGGGATCAGGTAAGTAACGAGTATCCTCAGTCGCTGCTGCGGCTTAAGGGGGGCCCTAGAGATGTTGTTGAGGGCCCCTAAGAGAACGGATTCAGTCTCGTTCCGTCTAGAGATCGCGCCTGCACAGCCGAAGTGTAGACCCAGATACTTCCAGGTATCCACACGGCCGATACAGGGCAACCTCCGATGTTCGACCTGGACGTCGACGTCGACAATCTTCGAAAGCTTTTCTTTCGGATAGCCCTCTATCCCAAGAGCAACGGACTTGTCCGGATTGAGCTTTAACCCGAAGCCCGCAAGTGCGTTAGAAAACGCGTCGAGGCTATCCTGCAGTCCGCTTCGGGTCTGTGCGAAGAGGCACACGTCATCGGCAAAGGCGATGACTGACAACTTCTCGCCGAGCATGCGGTATCCGACATAAGCCGGCAGCGAGTGGATGGCGTAATCGATTATCAGGTTGAAGAGGTTAGGTGACAGAGGGTCCCCCTGTCTGACCCCCCTCGTCACCCTTATGACTCCGGAAACCTGCCCGCCAGAAGCTATTCTGGTCTCCGCGGCAGCGTATATCCTTCTGATGTACCTTACAAATCTTTCCGGGGCCCCGTTCGCCTCCAGGACCCTTACAATCGCGTCGTGCGAAATGCTATCGAACGCCTTCGAGACGTCTAAGGACGCCATGTACAGGGATTTGTGGTTCCTTCTTGCGAGGTGGAGGGCCGTGTTTAGTATAAGCACGTTCTCTGCCACTCCATCCGCGTTCACAAAACCCCGCTGCGAAGGGTCGTGCAGTTCGAGGCGCGTTAAACGACGCGACAAGACTTTGTGGAAGAGGCGCAAGACCACCGAACCGATCGAGATCGGCCGGCAAGCACCCGCACCCCCTCCGGCACCCTTCTTCGGAATCATAATTGTGCGAGTCTCTGTCAGACTTTTTGGTGGATCCCCAGTCCACAGAAGGACGCCACACAGTATTCGGAGGATAGGAGTGGGAACCTTTCCTAAAGCGCGCGCTGTAACGCCATCGGGACCGGCCGAGGAGATCAGTCTAACTTTAGCTTTCTTGATCTCATCGGCGCTTATAGGGGTCTCCATGATGGCGTCAAAGCCCTCGTGCGTTCTCTTGATATCTAATTCGGGGCACGCAACGCTTGGAGTAGTAAATATAGGCTCCCAGTACTCGGTCAGTTCCTGCAGAGGCGGCGCGGCAACTACCTCGCCCAAGGTGCCTTCTATGGTTTCCTTGGCGACTCGCGAGGGCGCCTTACGCCACAGGTTCTGCACTGCCGAGTATCTCTCCCTCCTCAGTCTGTTTCGGGTCGTCCTCCTGATACTCCTTCCCTCAGGGGCAACGTCAACCCGTCGAACACGCCTGTCCACCCTGGGCGACATCTCCGTACGGAGATGTTCGCCGAGCCAGTTGTCAATCATATCACTGACCGGACGCCCCCCGAGGACCTCAGCGATGATACGACGGAGGTATGAAATACCCCAACCGACATCGTCCGATGTCCCCGACGACAGACCGGCCAGATCCTCTAGAATCGGGTGCAGCCCACCATCAGCCGACCCTGGAGCCTGGGGGCTACCTCCCCCCGTCTCATCGCCCTCAGCACCCTCCAATACTGGAGCCTCCTCTCTCTGGTCACCGATCCGCTCGCCTCTAAGGTATTCGAGAACAAGTGCCCTATATTTCGCCTTCTTTCTCATACCTTTGAGGGCTTCGAGTGTTCTGCCGGTATCGGTGACTACTCTCAGGAGCTCCTGATTCATAAAACGTGCTCCACCCTGGGCAACAATTCGGGCCTCAGCGGCCGCCCATCTCCCCATCTCTTCGTCAGTGTGTCGGGGCTTGGTCCTAACAATATTAATGCGGGCATTAGCCGCAACTGGGTGTTTCAGAGATATGTGGATCTTCAAGCCCCGTTCGGTCTCGAAAGAGCGCCCGCATTCGACGCATGACGGCGGATCCCCCGCCGACTCGCTCCCCCCGGCACGGGCCGCCTCAGCCGCATCATGGCGGGGCCCATGGGCAACCAAATGGATTGGACGACCAGTGGGTCGTCCATTGTTATTTCTGTGTCCGAGGCAGAGATTGTTTGTTTGTTCCATTATTGTTTGATTGACCGTCGACGAAGAGAAGAAAAAAGAAGAGAAAAAAGAAGCCTTTAAGCCTCCCATTCCCCCCCCTCACGCCGAGCAGAGCATCTCTGAAGGTACAACTATTCACCCGCTCCTTCAAGGCCTGGGGCAACTCATTCCAGCATTTGCTGGCTGAGTATGAGAAGGATCCCCTGAACAGTGTTAGGTTATGGTTTGGGATAAGTAAAAGAGTCTCTCTGCCTCTAGTTTCATAGCCGTGAGAGTTTCCAGCCCAATTCAGTTTTTCGAAGAGATAAAGTGACATTTTTGTACTGGTAATTTTATGCATGAGTACGCTTGCTTAAGTGAAGAAATTGTCTTTGTTTCACGTCAATCATTTTAAAAGCTCTCAAAAAAGGGGTGATGCGTCCTTTGGCGTGAGAGTGGACGTGTGTCTCTAATACAGGGCTGTTAGTGCGAGCATTTTACTTATTTAACCGTTGAAATTTGAAATGATTTTACTGTTGCATTATTTACTTTCCGTGCGTTATTCAAATAATGAATATTTCCGTGTTACATATACTTTTAATTCTATCAAATATTTGATGAATGTATGTTTCGGTATTTTCTGCGATAAGCTGTGACAACCTTGACATTGTGTTTTTCTGAGTGAACGCCAGCACAAACGACACATATTGGACATAATTGGTCTTACAAGTCTTCGTAATATCCTTTGAATATACAGGGTGTCTCAAAGGGAAGAAATATCATTTTGAAATCCTGACTAAACAGTCCATCTTCTGATGTAACTTGCCAGGTTAGCATAGTACATTATTGTTACAGTATGACGAGTTCAAGTTGGCTGATAAAAAATATTAATTTTTATGATCGGATCGGACAAAAACAATTGTTTTTTCGAACGTGCAGATTTTTTTTTGTTTTATATCTGACTCCGACTAATAGCAGGGCTATCTAGAATTGCGATACAACCATTAAAATCATTAAATATGGCAATTTGTAGTCACAGTATACAAACATTCGGCGCAGGGTAGTTACTTTCACAATTTTCGAAGAAATGCCTATAACTCGAAAAGTATACCGCACAGGTACAAATACTGTAGATAGGTGGTTGGTCGCCGCGTAGCGCTCAGAGAATCGAGCTAGCGAATTCCGTAGCGAAGATTCAGCAGATGAAGAAGAAGAAGAGCAGGGAGAGATTCCTCTCAGGCAGTCGATGTAGGGTAGCGGGTCTCAAGTAAGAACACGGTAAAATCGGTATTACTGAGAATTATTTAATGACGAACTTGATTTCCAAATTGGGGGGCCCTCTATATTAATGGTCAGTCGGCCGTCACAAGCGCCCATTGCCCACGAAAAACAACAACTTTCGGGGTTTGGGCCTTGCTTACGCCGACTGGGCCCCGACCTACTCCGATCGCCTCGCACGGAAAGTCACTTATTTCCAGTGCGGTCGCGAATGCGATTGGAGTCAAACAAACATACATATTTACATATAAAATATAGCAAACATTTACATATAAAACATATACAATGATTATACAAATACAGGAACATAACAGATATTATAACATACAAATATAAGTTTGATTATACAGATCTACACACAGTGTCCTTTTCATCATATCACATACACACACACACACACGGGTGACAGCACACGTCCGATACAAAAAGTATAAGGCTTTTTCAAGATTTTTTAAAATTCTGAACTGTCATAAGCTGGCCTCTTCCTCGATACCGGCTTGACGTTGCCCTTTGGGACACCCTGTATATACAAAAAAGATGATTCTATAATGTTTTATTTTTGCTAAAAAATTCACGGCCCTCCGGGATCAGCCATGGTGTGTTGAGTTAGATGGAGAAGAGCACTCCGAGATGGTTTGGGCATGTGGAATGAATAAATGAAGACTGACAGTGCAAATGTGAATGGAAGGTGGAAGATGTGGTAGAAGAAGAAGATCAAGGAAAGTCTTCCACTATCGCGCGTTAATTTTTCTTACAAATAGCTCTTTCCAACTTGCTCCCAAAACTGAAGGTAGTTATTCATCAACATCTTCAACCTTTCTCAAATGCTGTTCCCTTTAACTTCCCGTTCCCCCTTAGCATAGTCTCTCCAGGACGGGTGGTGAGGGTGCCACCAGTGACCAGTGCATAGTGACAGGTAATCTCCAATGTGCCGTTCATTGTCGACAAGTGCCGTTTATCTCACTTTAAACCGAGCTTTCATATGTTGCTACAAAATATGGTTTTAAAATGTTGATAAACGACCCATTAAATAGAAGCTACGATATTCTAAGTGACGATCGATGCCATCTATTTTAGCATGTTTTATATGGAATCAATATAAGAATGGAGGAAATAAATTATATACAAATGACTCATTAATAAATGTGTCTGTGTATCTTATAGTCTATTGTTTTCACCAATCCACCATCAGTATACTATACAGGGAGTGGCATTAAACAGGGTTTCTGAATTCAAAGATTTGGGCGTAACCTTTGATGTCGGACTCACGTTCGCTAACAATGTCTCACGTTTGATATTGGACTGTTACAAACTACTCGGTTTTATAGTGAGAATATCAAGAGAATTTAACAGCACCGATATCCTCCGAAACTTATATAATTATCTAATTAGAACCAAATCAGAATATGCATCTACGGTTTGGGCTCGTCATCAGCTCAAATATAAAAACAATATAGAACAAATACAAAAAAAATCCTCAGATATCTATGGTACAGAACAAAGGGCGATCACCCTGTATATGCTCACCATACAGAACTTCTCACGGTGTGTAACTATAGAAGCATCGAAACAAGAAGGCAAGAATCCATTGCGATATTCCTAATAAAGGTTTTTCAATTGTCCCGCGCTTTAACTGTCCCGCGATTCTAGAAGGACTAAGTTTATATTAGTATGTCCCCAATAAATATAGCCGTGCAAGGCAAGGAATCACCCTCTGTTCTATAATACATAGCAACCTACAGAAGAAATATCATGGCTAAACACTAGATATTGAACCGACTGAATGGCACTGTGGGTATAGTCTCGGCACCGCCTAGCAGTATGAGAAGAGTCCTGGCTGATATTCTTCCTAACGAATAAGCTAACGCTAGAAGCAGACCCTCTTTGCGTAACAGGAGAAATCCGTGCAAAGTGGATAAAAAAAAATAATAATAATTATAATTTGAGAAACAATCAAATAAGGTTTGACTGTACTCTTATGCCCATCAGAAGCGAGCCAAGCAAATGAACGCATACCTTGACTTCCGCCTTGAGTTCTTCCTCGAGACCCTCTCCAGGTGGCGGAGGAGAGGGGCCCGGCTCATCCTGCCAGGACTCCTCTCCCCGAAGCTCGGCCCCCGCTTCTCCTCCGTCCTCCCGGGTGCTCAGGCTGTCCCACAGGTCCGGGGCGGAGAGGGACAGCCGAGCGTCTCGCCCCGCAGCGCCCTCTCTGAGCTCCATCTGGAAGAGAAGACAGCTCCGCTGTATCCAGTACAACCTGATAAATGGACACTTTCCCAATCAACCAGAAAGACTTCTCCCACCTTTAGTTATATGCGCTTCGATTGTGTCTTTACGACTGACATAGTACAGTAGTTTTGTGTCCCTCCAGTTCAACTCGTCTTTTAGTTAGTTTTGCTACAAATATTAAATGATTAATCTAGTTCACAAAGTGTATCACTTACCTAGGTGTAGAGGTCTCCAGCAACTAGCATACCTATATCATATAGTGAAGTTCGAGCACAAACTAATAAAGTGAAAGCTTTGGCTGGCTGCCTGCGGGACACTATATGGAGAAACAGACACATGCTAACCTAAAGTAAGGTCAGGATATATGGTATGACATGCATCTGCCCCATCATGACATATGGCATAGAAGTGAGAGCCGATACCAACAGGACAAAAAACCTTCTCAGAGTGGCGGAAATGAGAACCCTACGCTCCATCGCAGGCAGAACTCTCAGAGATCGGATCAGAAATGAGACGATAAGGTCTGTCTGTGGTGTTGAAGACATACTGAGGTGGGGAAGAAGCAGAAGGTGCGTCTCGAGGGATCATGTAGACAGCATGGAGGATACGAGACTTTGCTAAGACCGAAAATCGCTAAGACCGAAAACCCTAGCAGCAGATTACCAGGAAGGCTGCCGAAAAGGTAGAAGGACAGCTGGACGTCATCATCCTAGGACAGCCCACCGTCACAAACAGGTCATACGACCTAGACCAAGAGGAAGAAGACAAAGTATATCAGGGAACCTCGCCTCTGCCTCTCTAGTTCCACTGACCTATCTGACCGTATCTTTAGGACCCGGTTGTTCGAGAATTGCTCATATCTGCTCATTTATAATGTACACCACCATTATAAAGTTTTTGATGACGATACAAGAGACGACAATCGAATCATTTCTAATTTTACAAAGTCCAATTCACCCGTGTCTGGTCGCACAAAACATTGTACGACACTGACTCTCCACACCTGACTCCAGTCAGCAGTCAGCCAGAGATAGGACAGAGCCTCGGATAAACCCGACTGTGTGAGCTTCTTTAACCTTTCCTTCCCTGTGTTGGGTATCTTCTACACGTTGCTTCTAATAACCATCAATATCTCTATAAATATAATAAATACAAGGTTAAGATTTTAGGTATACCTCCATAATATATTTACGCATTGATTTAAAAAATAATATTAATAATAATCAGAATTTATCGACTACATCGAGGTGTTTTGTAAAGATCGAAAACAAATTCGCATTTAAACGCTGCGAGTGCCTCGTCTTGACGATAGGTGAATAGTATGCGGGAAGCGCGACACTATATTCGCATCTCACTCTTGCATACTCCACTGAATTGCGAGGAGCTGAATTGTCTCAACGTCGCAAGCATAAGCGTAAGCGCTGGGATATGCGACTGACGTTCCGCGCCACTAGTAGCCTCTAGGCTTGCAAATAGGTTAGACGTACGCCCGTTCCGTGAGCGTTTTTTAATGTTTTCAGATGGTTTTTTAATGTTTTCAGCAAATAAATCTCAATTATTATAATTTTTAACTTCAATTATAATTAATTAAGGAGATTATCTATGAATGTTCTTATTTTTCCGATTTAAAATCACAAATTTTTTATTGCGTACTCACTACCCAACACCGGAGCACGCGTATTATTTTTATCACCGTAAGGGAAGGGTTAATATCATTACGTTATAAAGATGATATAATATGTCTGTCAGTGTTCACGCTGAACGAACAGTCTGCTTACCTTTATAAATAAATAAATATTAGGTTTATTGACAGCAACATAGTATGTACAAGATCACACCTGAGTAACACTTCTAAAACACATAAATTGCAGACAATACATCAGACACAGAAGCTGTCAAAAGGTCTGGGCTCATCTAATAGCATCCCCTCGGCCAAAATACACCCCACCAATATAGGGTGAACCCAGCCACGGGGACACCAGATGTTTTTCAGCCCACACCCACCTTATGTGCTCTTCATCATTTGAGGGAATGCCAGAATGTACGAGTATGTCCGGTTGGAAGGAGGAAATCTCCAATCTTGTTAATCTATTATAAATCATTTTAAACATGCTCACTTTTAGGTCTTTCTGTCATTTTTACTGGAGAATTTCCGGATATCTGTTAAAATGGTTTTCATACTCTTATAAAGGGTCTTTCAAATTGAGCGTTTTTTTTTAATTCTTGGATAAAACACAGATGGCGTCGCGAACTTGCCTGGGTCTTGTGACATTTGAGAAGTGTAATGTATGACATTTATAAAAATAGAGCCGTATACAATACAACAACGAGTTCAAATTGTTGAATTATTTAATGTATTGTAATCTCCGGAAACGGTGATGTTAATTGCCCACCAAGATCATGTGATCTGACACCATTGGACTATTTTTTCTGGGGTTACGTGAAAAGCCAGGTCTATAAGAATGACCTCCGATCAATTCCTGAGCTGAAGGACAAAATTATTCGCGTTATCGGCGAGTTAGAACCGCAATTATGCCAAAATGTCATCAAAAATTTTGACAAAAGAGTGGACATCTGTGGAGCTGCAAGAAGTGGACATTTGGCGGATATTGTTTTTTTTGTGTTTAAATGTCATACATTATACTTCAATGACCAATAAAAAGTTTTTTGAAACCAAAGCAAATTGTGTGTTTTATTCAAGAATTAAAAAAAAATTGAATTAAGAAAACCATTCAATTTGAAAGAGACTTTATTAAAAAGAAGATTCAAAAGAGATGTAGCAAATATGAAGTGAGTCGACTACGCCTTGGCTCACTGAATTTCAATGCTGAGCAGCTCCGTGGTGATCTGAATGCTGTGGAACGTGACTCTACCTACACCTGTTTAATATACGAGGCGTATCCAGAAAGTAAGTGTACTGAGGCTCTCACGACCGGATGGATTTTATTTATGACATGTTGGCTACACTTCCGTGTAGCCTGACCCTTCCCCTCCGCAACGAGACCGGTTCGAGGTCAGTACGTTGAGAAGTGTCGACGCGACAACACGTTTCGTGAAAAATGTCAATCCCATCTCCCGCCAAGTTGAATCGAGTGGAGGCCGGGCAAGAGTTTTTGAGGCGCTGCAAACTCCATGGAGATGAATTTCTCCGCTCCATCGTTACTGGAGATGAAACTTGGGTTGCACACTACACGCCTGAAACCAAAAGGCAGTCTCAACAGTGGCGTCACACCTCTTCACCCTCCGCCAAAAAGTTCAAAACCACAATTTCAGCCAAGAAAATCATGGCATCCGTGTTTTGGGACTGTCAACTCTGCAAGATACTGTGAGACCCTAAAAAAATTGCGGAGGGCGATTCAGAACAAGAGGAGAGGCATGCTGACAAAGGGAGTCTGCCGGTTGCACGACAATGCCAGACGGAATTGCTCGCCTCGTTTAAATGGGATATCCTGAACCATCCCGCGCATTCCCCTGACCTAGCACCTTCAGATTACTATCTCTTTACCTCCCTGAAGCTGCACATGGGTGGAAAAAGGTTTTCAACCGACGAGGAGGTAAAGGAGGAGGTAAAGGAGGAGCTGGACGGAGGGGTTGGCGGGAAACTACTTCGAGGAAGGCATCAAAAAGTTGATACCCCGCTTCACCACCTGCATTGAGAGGAATGGCGACTATGTCGAAAAATAGCTTACATATGTACTACGGTAACCACGTAATTTTTTTGTTTAAATAAAAAAAATTGTAACCTACAAAAATTCAGTACACTTACTTTCTGGATATGCCTCGTATATAGCAGTTTTATAATGTTGCAGTCTGTTGCAGCTGATTTCAATCTCAGTAAGATAAAATTTTTACATTTTCGGAAAAAAATTATATTAACTGAGGGAATTATTTTTATTGTGTTGTAAATGGCAACAGGGAAGATGTTGTTCCAAAATGTACGGGATCGAAATGGAATAGACAAAAATGGTGTAAATTGCAGGAAAACGTAAAATCCGTTCATGTGAAACGAGTGCAAGTTGCAAACTGCCTAAGGGCACCCAGTCTATACAAATGTGGCACGACTTTTCACCTTTTTGCTTTTCTGTTTTGTTCATCTTAAACTGTTTTAAATGTTTCTTTCACACGTATATTCGGTTTTTTGTTGACGTTGTTGCTCGGCCTGGTAGTGGAGAATGGCGAGGGGGCCATTCCTATGTCAATTCGGTTGAAAGGCGAAGTTGCGCCGTGGAGTTCAAGTTCAACTCAAGTGAGTGAGCTATTGCATACCGGCCACACACCCAAGCGAGATGATCGGAGCGCATCAGCATGTTTTGTTTTCTCTTTTTGAAAGAATAATGTATGATGCAAGTCATAGATATCCTTATACCCTCAAGAATAATGTATGATGCAAGTCATAGATATCCTTATACCCTCAAGAATAATGTATGATGCAAGTCATAGATATCCTTATACCCTCAAGAATAATGTATGATGCAAGTCATAGATATCCTTATACCCTCAAGAATGTATGATGCAAGTCATAGATATCCTTATACCCTCAAGAATAATGTATGATGCAAGTCATAGATATCCTTATACCCTCAAGAATAATGTATGATGCAAGTCATAGATATCCTTATACCCTCAAGAATGTATGATGCAAGTCATAGATATCCTTATACCCTCAAGAATGTATGATGCAAGTCATAGATATCCTTATACCCTCAAGAATGTATGATGCAAGTCATAGATATTCTTATACCCTCAAGAATAATGTATGATGCAAGTCATAGATATTCCTTATACCCTCAATTACTAGGCAAAAAAAATGCCCATGTCATTCGAGGGGAACATTGTAGCGCGGGATTTGAACTAGTGATCTTCCTCATGGAAGTCCAGTGCTATACCGCACGGCCATGCCCCTCAATACAGTTATATTTTTGTACAACACTATGTACGCAGTGTTATAATGTTGTAATGTTGCCAATGTTAAATATTATCTATTGCTATTATATCTAAGGAAATTCGACCGTGGAAATAAAATTGTACAGTTGGGCATCCAAATAACCTTGGCAGCGGGTTCCACTTTGATTCCCGATGCAGATCCCCAAAGACAAGGAACGGTGGAGTCTCCGCTGTCCCACACCTCCAGCCTGGACAGGGCTAACGCGCCCCCCCTCAGTCGGTCTCGCTCCAGCTCCACCTGGAAGGGCAGCTCCACCTGGAAAGGGCACCGCAATGTCAGTCTGGCTCATGAATATATCAGATAGAAATAATAATAATTTAAGGACATTTTTATATAGCACTGTTTAATGAGCAGACGCGCTCCAACTCTGGACTAGAACCTGCTTTTATTGTCATGTACAGTACCCGGCGGTAAGTAATACAAATAGTTTGTAGAGCATCGTCTCTGTCGCACGATACGCTAACCGCATCGTGACTATGATACCGGACTGTAAGCGCATCGTGCGACAGAGACGACGCTCTACAAATTATGTGCATTACTTATTGCCGGGTACTGTACTTCCCCTCATCTACATACTTTTAGAAAAAAATATTTTGATAAGAAAACCGAAGGAAAAATGAACTACAGTTAAACACATTCGACTTTAGGTGGAGTGTAGTGTTCATACGCAATGATAAATTTTGGTAAGACCTTCCGAAAAGGTTTGTGTCCTTGCGCTTCAGCAGCCTTACTCCTCACATTCTTGACACTGAGAAGCAGACTATTCTGCGCCACAGGAGGGCAGATGGACCGGAGAGATCCCCTCCTTCAGCCGTGTGGATGTGGAAGTCACAAGCAGCCGTCAGTCAATCGGTGTAGGTGCAGTTCCACTTGATAAACAGGTCCTTAGAATGAACATTATAATGTAAGTTATTCAACTCCATTAAATTAGAGTCACTTGTTCCTTTGTAAAATAAAATAAAATTATTCTCAATCATGAGAAATTGCTTTTCATAACATTTTGTTGCATTGATACATACATACCATCAAGCCATCTCCCTGGTGGGGTTGGCAGAGAGGACAGAGTGGCAGATTTTCAAATAAATATAAGGTTTATTGATAGCAACACACTCATACATACGAGGGCGGTTCAATAATTACCCGTGTTTGACGACAGATGGCATTGCTAAGGCAAGTTGCTGTTACCATCGTGTGCTGCCATCTGTTAAACGATGCCAAAAACAAATTTAACACTGAATCATACATAGGTTAGTTTGTATTTGACAGCCATTGCAGTAAGCAGTGCGACGTGGTTTCTGCTAAAATGGAGAAAGTGCAGTATCGTTCAGTGATTCGCTTTTTGCTTTTGTATGGGAAAACGTGTGAGGAGATAAAAGCGAAATTGGATGCAGTTTATGGGGACCCTTCGCCATCGATGGCAACAGTTAGACATTGGTTCAACTAATTTAAATGTGGTCGAACATCCTTTTTTGATGAGGATCGCCCAGGACGCCCGGCAGATGTGGTTATCGAGGAAATCATTGAAAACGTCCACGAGATGATTCTCGCTGATCGTCAAACAAAAGTGCGCGAAGTAGCAGTAGTTATAGGTGTGTCGACTGAAACGGCAATTAATATTTTACATGATAAGTTGGCGATGAAAAAGTTGTCGACTCGATGGGTGCCACGATTGATTGCTGGACAATACTACAGCGAGTTATTGGACCGCTTTGACGACAAGAAATTGATGGAAACACGGCTCCATTTGGCGAAGAAGAAAGTGCTGTTTCACCACGACGACGTACCAGCACATTCATCGGGAGTTGTCGCCGCACCTACCCTATTCGCCCAACCTGGCTCCCTGCGATTTCTTCATATTTCCAAACAAGAAATGTCTTGCAGGAAATTTTTTGCTCAAATAAGGAGGTCATTGTCGAGACATAGGCGTATTTTGCAGAGCTCGACAATTCCTATTTATTGGAGGGGTTAAAAAAATGTCAGGGACGTTGGAAAAAGTGTATATCCCTAAAACGGGACTATGTTGAAAAATAAATAATTTGTTTTTGAAAAAAATTGCGTCTTCATTCCTAACACGGGTACTTATTGAACCGCCTTCGTATATCGCATATATATTTCAAGATAATGACGGAGAAAATTTATTTAAGAGAGAAGCTATCAAAACGTGTCGGCTCATCTCGTAACATCTTCCAAGTCGAGAGCCACCTCCATAAATAGAGGGCGAGCCTGGCTGCAAGGATATCCAGATGTTTTTTAGCCCACACACTTTTCTTATCACAACACATATTTTTTGCTTCCTCTACATACATACAGCTATTCATAAAGCTCCTACGATTCAGATTTGAACATTCCTTCTTTCAAAACATTCTTGAATCGACTATACATTTTTTGGTCTTCCTCTCACACACTCACTCACATTTGCACTGCATTGTTAGTCTTTCTTCATTCATTCCACATGCCCAAACCATTTCAGAATACTCGGCATTAGATCAATTAGAATTTTGTCGCAAATAAACAAAATTCTAATGGGGTTCCTCTGCATCCCGTTGCACACCCTTTTAAATTTCCACATTTCGGGGCGCGAGTGAGCGTCGAGTCTCACCTGCGCAGCGTGCTGGGTGTAGAGAGCGAGCAGGAAGGTGTGTGCCCGTCTCGCTCTGTCCCGCAGGCGCCTGGCACGCTGAGTCTCCCTCGCGCATGCATAGCACAGCCACGGGGGCAATCCCTCCCACGAACACACCTGCAATGTTAACAAATGGGTCAATTTTTACAATTTCTTATATTCTTGGATAATAATAGATTGTTCCGAAAATAATGGCCGGTTTCAACCACCAAATTCAATCAACGTTACTTCACCGGTTCACTACCAGAGACGAGATATGCTGTCCCATACGTCTGTGCGCGCTACGCTAGTGATGAGATATTTCGTCCTGTACGTCTGTGCGCACCACGCCAGTGATGAGATATCTCGTCCTGTACGTCTGTGCGCGCCACGCCAGTGATGAGATATCTCGTCCTGTACGTCTGTGCGCGCCACGCCAGTGATGAGATATCTCGTCCTGTACGTCTGTGCGCGCCACGCCAGTGATGAGATATCTCATCCTGTACGTCTGTGCGCGCCACGCCAGTGATGAGATATCTCGTCCTGTACGTCTGTGCGCGCCACGCCAGTGATGAGATATCTCATCCTGTACGTCTGTGCGTGCCACGCCAGTGATGAGATATCTCGTCAATGCTTCGGTACCTAATTACTGCGCCACAACTAAATATTATTGACATCTATCCAAATCACATACAAAACATTTTATATTGTCTCAAATCATCTTTGAACCACTTATCGACATATTTCGAAGACAGTTCCATTTGACAGCAGTAGACATCACCGTTCAGGGCTGTCCGTTTTTCAAGTTGTAGCCGAAATACTTAGTTCATTGTTTATAAAGTTCACGATCTGGGTTATTTTTGTATGTTGGTACTTTTTTTAAGGTTTTTTTGCTATTCTTTTTACTTCACAGGGAACTATGCTATTATTATTTTTTGAGTGCATTTGCGTTATTTTATATCGAAATCTAACTATTTTACGTACAATGGTGAACAATAACTCGGTCCTCGTACATATTTTTTCTTTGTTTCTTGTTGTGTAGTGAAATATTTTGCATATTGGATATTGGTCTAGTGTAAATATGAGCGTGTGACAACCCTGAACAAATGTGGATTTTTATTAATAAAAACTGTTTTAAGTCTTATATTTCTCAGTCTTTGGTAAGTCAATAATTAGTTCTGTTATATTTCTCAGTCTCTGGTAAGTCAATAATTAGTTCTGGTATATTTTTCAGTCTCTGGTAAGTCAATAATTAGTTCTGTTACATTTTTCAGTCTCTGGTAAGTCAATAATTAGTTCTGTTATATTTCTCAGCCTCTAGTAAGTCAATAATTAGTTCTGTTATATTTCTCAGTCTCTGGTAAGTCAATAATTAGTTCTGTTACATTTCTCAGTCTCTGGTAAGTCAATAATTAGTTCTGTTATATTTCCCAGTCTCTGATAAGTCAATAATTAGTTCTGTTATATTTCTCAGTCTCTGGTAAGTCAATAATTAGTTCTGTTATATTTCCCAGTCTCTGATAAGTCAATAATTAGTTCTGTTATATTTCTCAGTCTCTGGTAAGTCAATAATTAGTTCTGTTATATTTCTCAGTCTCTGGTAAGTCAATAATTAGTTCTGTTATATTTCTCAGTCTCTGATAAGTCAATAATTAGTTTTGTTATATTTCTCAGTCTCTGGTAAGTCAATAATTAGTTCTGTTATATTTCTCAGTCTCTGATAAGTCAATAATTAGTTCTGTTATATTTCTCAGTCTCTGGTAAGTCAATAATTAGTTCTGTTATATTTCTCAGTCTCTGATAAGTCAATAATTAGTTCTGTTATATTTCTCAGTCTCTGATAAGTCAATAATTAGTTCTGTTATATTTCTCAGTCTCTGATAAGTCAATAATTAGTTCTGTTATATTTCTCAGTCTCTGGTAAGTCAATAATTAGTTCTGTTATATTTCTCAGTCTCTGATAAGTCAATAATTAGTTCTGTTATATTTCTCAGTCTCTGATAAGTCAATAATTAGTTCTGTTATATTTCTCAGTCTCTGATAAGTCAATAATTAGTTCTGTTATATTTCTCAGTCTCTGATAAGTCAATAATTAGTTCTGTTATATTTCTCAGTCTCTGATAAGTCAATAAATAGTTCTATGTAAATTTAAGAAAAATAATGCAAATTGATGTAATTATTTTTTGCAAATTATGTTCGACCTGACCTGGTGGGGGTGGGGTTTACTTTATTTAGTACGTGTAGAATTCATCTTGTTGTTGGGCCTCACAGTCCAGTGCAGTCCAGTCGAGACAATTGGACATTCCAGGCTGTTGGACATTGGAACTGTGCCGTGGGAGTGAGTGAACATACACCGGGGTGCCGCACCGCCGCCGCACTGGATCCGGTGTGGCGATACACCGAAGTGAGAGGATCGGAGCACACCGGCATGTTTATATTATTATTTTTTCTTTTTTCAATCTTCTTCTTCCCAGTGTCATGTCAGGTCCCCCCAACGTTGACTATCACTTGAGAGTAGACATCTCTGTCCCCGGCAGCCCGAAAAAGATCCCCAACGCCCCTTATACCAGTCCAATCACGTATATTGCGGAGCCAGGAGATTTGCCTCCTGTCAACACCTCTTCGACCCTATATTTTGCCTTGGATGATCGGGTGCAGCAATTTGTAATTTTCTCCTCTATGCCCTAAATAGGACACCTTTCGGATTTTAATATTAGTCAGCAACTCTCTACCAACTTTGGCTCTTTGAAGAACCCTCGTGTTGCTGACCATATCCGTCCAGGGTATCCGTAGCATTCTCCGGTGCATCCATATTTCGAATGCTTCCAGTCGGTTCGTACTACTTACTTTGAGGGTCCATGGTTCCACTCCATGCAATAACACTTTTTTAATGAAAGTTTAGAAATGACCGAAATCGTAGGTATCCTTCTACTCCCGAATACTAGACGGAAAAAAATGCCTGCGTTATTCGAGGAGAGTAGAACAGCGCAGGATTCGAACTGGCGACCTTTCGCGCGGAAGTCCACCTTGTAAATAAATAAAAAAAAACAAACATAACCCAACATTTCACCGCTGTCATTTAACAAATGATACGCGACGATTAGAAGAGAAATAACGCAGATTCTAGTAGAGAAACATTCGACAGGCAAGGGTGATGCAATGCGGTAAATAGAAGAGAGATTACTTCTATATTAGTGATGGTGTAGAAGTCATCTCGGAGGGAACCGTCGAATATGTATTTCATGTCGTCCCCGACGTGCAGGCAGCCACGGCAGATCTTGCCCCCTGGCTGCGGGGCCCCTGCCGACATTGCGGAGTTCCGGTTGCGCGAGGGGTACTCCGCTCGATATAAAATCACAATAATGCACAATAACAAAACAAGACCGACGCCATTATTTTGACGTTTATGAGAACGTTCCCACGTTGCTGTTGTGAGTGCGTTTATTAGTGTGTTTACGTATATATGTCTCTCTCGAAATATAGTCGATATAGAAAGAGAAAGAACACTTAAAGTGCACTTATAAAAGTGATCGGAGTACTGATCTCATTTACTTTCCGACAGTGTTACCACCTAAATCTATATTTCCTGACGTAAAATAAAAAATCGAATTCAGTATAAAAATTATCTGCATGTAGCCTACATATCAATTAAGACGTTAATCATTCAATAATTATTTATACGTGTTAAAATGTTATATCTTTAAAGCTGTATAGTATAGTGAGTATAGTCCTTAACAACATAATTAATAAACAAGGTTTTTAACCTGTTCACCGCGTTAAAAATCAAATTCCACGAATCCTGTGCGCGGCACAATTTTAGCATTTTTTAATTTCTAAGTTTAAACACATATTTTGTTTAGAACCAATGATATTTGATTACAACACCAAGTAAACATGACACTTAAGTAATTTTCTGATAATAAATAATAGTCATTACTCTTAAGGAGACTCATTAAATAAAGGAGATAAACTTAACATTACGTAAAATAAACAAAGGAATGCTACGATCAAATCAATGCTTCATGACACTCACCCGATCAAATGCATATAGCACTAGTAATGTTTATTTACGTAAGAGAGACTTAGTAATGTTTATTTACGTAAGAGAGACTCATCGCAGGACTCGATCCGCGCGACAGGTCGTTAATGCTGGAAATATTGAGAAACCAAAAAAATTCGGCGCTCTGTTTATTCAACAATATCTCATAAACTAATATATTATTTGACAAGGTTTTCAGAGATGTCGCTAGAATAAAGATTATTTTAAATTTTAGTTCAATTTTTATTCCGGTTTTGTGTCATTTTTTTTAAGTATTTGTGATTTGAAACTTGGATTGTCGTCAGATCACAGGCATTTGTGCTCCCCGCGGGGAACACGTTAATTGATAAACAAATAATAAATGAACATGACTTTTTTTAATATTCTAGATTTTTTTAATTATTTTCTTGCATGAATTAAATATAATAAAATGCCGTTTCAATTTACTAATTAAACTACAGCAATTATGAAATAGAATATAAATAGGCTTCGGCTAAATAGTTTTTAAGTATAAATAAAAAAAAATCGGCTTTATTTCCAATACCCAACTCATTTTTTATAAAATAAATAATTTGTAACATCGTATGAAACCAATAAGTGTTGATACACGGGTGTTGTGACGTTATAATATTCGACAAGCCATTCGTTCATTGTTCGTTGGGAGGACATTGTGTTTGTTATATTGGCAATGTATAAATTACTAATAAAAGTAAATATTTATCCGTGGATAAATCTTTTGTATTAATCTGAAGGACATTTTTACAGTTGGCAATCGCTTCCAACTAATCAGATAGGTGTTAAAAAGTGAAAGACACACTGAAAACCTTTTTTTTTCAAATGGGTTTCAACCGGATTTCAATAAGTAACCCCGAGACAGAAGAAAAGCATTTTACCAACGAGGCTACGAAGGTCATTTTATCACAATGGATATTTTTTGGGCAATGCCATTTTTTGGGTGAGGAAGCGACGCTTTTCACGTCTCACTCTACTTCGGTATATGGGAACGCAAGAGATAGAATCACAATTTGCTCACTTCTCTCGTTTCAGTAGCTCGCGGGCATTCATTTGAGGTGGTCTTTTCGCCCGTTTAGTGAACGTCGGCCTATGTTTTTTCCATGTTTTCAGTAATTAAATTTCAATTATTATCACTTTTGACTTCGAATTTCATTAATTTAAGTGATTGGCTATGAATATTATTATTTTTCCGATTTTAAATCGCTCATTTTTACATGTGTATTGAATACACAGCACCGGAACGCGCCGATATTTTTAGCATAGGAAGGGAAAGGTTAATATTTTCATTGCATCATTAAATGTTGTGTTATTAGATACATTAAATGTTGTGTTATTAGATACATTAAACAGTGTTATTTGATACACACACGATTATCATGTTTAGTTTAGTATGGTAAAGGTTGTAATGAATGCACTTGGCACTATACAATAATTGAAATACACTCCTTTCAGTAAAAAAACAGTAATGATTTTTTTTGGTCCCAATAAGCGATATAAAAACTATTATTTGAGATTTATCCAAGGATAGTATATCTTTGCTTTTTATCGAATTCTTCGCAAGAGCGCTGCTAAACCATAGATGAAATGTTTGATATGTTTTATAAAAATCATCTCATTATTCAAAGAGAGAGAGAGAGATCTATGACTTCATCACTGGACATTGGCGTATACTCCTTCATACGGTTCACGGCCATTATTCAAAGAGAGAGAGAGAGAGACATTATTCAAAGAGAGAGAGAGAGAGAGAGAGAGAGAGAGAGAGAGAGAAAGAAAATCATCTATGACTTCGCTCAGTATTGTATGAAACGTCAAAATATCGATTGAGGTTATATTTGATTATTATAAAGTTTTTAATTTATTTACAGAAAAAGCACCAAAACAGGAACGAACTATATTTAAAATACGTTACGCAGCTCAATTCCGCCCCCGAGAGATCATTCTATAGATCACGTCAATTCTTTTCTTTTAGAGCAGTGTATTTTTTTTCTTTTCTAGTTTCAGGAAATACATTTTGTTTACTGTACCAAATTAGGGCTACTATATGATATCCAAAAGGGCATGCCACCCTTTATCAAAAGGGCATGCCATCCTTTATCAAAAAAACATGTCATCCTTTATCAAAAGGGCATGCCATCCTTTATCAAAAGCGCATGCCATCCTTTATCAAAAGGGTATGTCATCCTTTATCAAAAGGGTATGTCATCCTTTATCAAACGGGCATGCCATCCTTTATCAAACGGGCATGTCATCCTTTATCAAACGGGCATGCCATCCTTTATCAAAAGGGCATGTCATCCTTTATCAAAAGGGCATGCCATCCTTTATCAAAAGGGTATGTCATCCTTTATCAAACGGGCATGCCATCCTTTATCAAAAGGGCATGTCATCCTTTATCAAAAGGGCATGCCATCCTTTATCAAAAGGGCATGCCATCCTTTATCAAAAGGGCATGTCATCCTTTATCAAAAGAGCATGCCATACAAATACAACCTTGTAACGACGTTTAGTAATTTTAATTATTTTATCACTTTAATATAAGTCTCGATTCTAATAAATAGCGAGTTATTTAGGTAAATACTACCAATAATGACAAATTAATACATTTTGTTACAAATTAGCAAAAATATGTTAGTTTGTTAAAATCAAATAATATTTGGCGACGTTCGTCAAAAGTCACTACGTTAGTCCGCATTGGCTAGGGATGGGGTATATCTATAATAATGAATTCACTGCATACGCCTCGACCCCCCTAATTGAGCTCTTCATCCTATCTTTTTGTACATACCGTAGTTCACTTTGATTTATATGATTAAAACGTGGACGTGGAAAATAACTGAAAACACCGAATGAATCTTATAGAAATGCATGGACTTAAAATAATAATAATAACACGGGTGACAATTTATGATGGAGTACGGAATGAAGTGATTAGGGATGAATGTGAACTTAAGACTGATGTGTTGAGTAAGGTGGAGAAGGAGCACGCTGAGATTGTTTGGGCATGTGGAACGAATGAATGAAGATAGACACACACAAAACAAATACACAGAGCAAATTTGAGTGGGAGATGTGATAGTGGAAGACCAAGGAAGGTATGGTTAAATCGAGTTGAAAGACGGAAAAGAAGGAAGTAAGATAAATTGTAGATGTATGATAATGTGTATGGATGCGGAAGAAGCGAAATATTACGTGTCGAGATATGATGTAGATCAAGATTTCCCAAACTTTTTTCGGCCGCGACCGCTTTACCAAAAACTTTTAAAACCGTCGACTCACTAATCATATCACAAGTTTGGTATGTAATGTGTTTTTATCAAAAAAGTGTTTTTTTTTTTAATTATTTTACTTCTTAATAAGGTACCTATTGGAATCATAGATATTTTGAAGTAACAAACAGATAGCAGTAGTAAAGGAGTCTATTTGTGCTGTCGTCGACCCCTAAATTTTTTAATTGAAACTATCGACCCCTAGAAATATCAAATCGACCCCAGGGGGTCGATTTAGACTATTTTGGGAACCCTTGATGTTGCCTACCCTAAAAGTAAATTGGCGTGATGATATGTACTCGTATGTATGGTGAACAACTTCATCCCGTTCATCTTCTGTCATAAAGTGCGATTGTTTGTTGTATATTAAGAATGTTTTAATGTTTTTATAGCTGCCAACAAGAGTTTTTATATGTGATTCGAAAAGTCGTCGAGGAACGCGCCTCACGTTAAGTTGAAAGCGAAGAAGATCAGAGATGAACTCGCAGGGATCAGAGATGAACTCCCACGGAGCGGAATTATTAGAAATCCCGGTTTTAACACTTGCCACCCTGCGATGGATAGCGAGTGACCAGGACTTATATTTTATTTAATTTTTTCAAATATACTGATTTCAGGGTCTTCATACTTTATGTATTCCTCATCAAAACCTCTATGATTTGAATGATGTCATTACGAAATAAAAATATTTATCAATATCAAGACATATATAGAAGATGTATATATTTCTGCGACGGTTGTTAAAGAAGATACGATAGAAAATAACACCGAGAAGAACGTAAAGAAAGATGTAATGGAAGGTTGTTATTGTGAGACGGTTGTAAAGGAAGAGACATTAGAGGGGGACAATTCTAAATATTTTGTCAAAGAAGATGTAAAAGATGGCGATGATGTCGAGATGGTTAGAAAGAAAGTGGAATTTGATAATAATGCGACAGTTGAAAATGAAGAGCCAGAATTGCCTGTAGAGATACTCGTAGTTGAAGTGGACATCGAGGCGGAATGGGGCCAGACAAGAATCGGTTGAGCATCTCGCTGCACCTCTATTGACTATGGTGAAGGCCTCTCTCTTTGGTGGGTTCAATGTTTTTCGTTAGACCGCATGCGCCGACAGAATCATTATCTTATCATTACGCTATTATCCCTATCGGGGTAGGCAGAGAGAATAGATTCCCATTTTATTTTATCCTGGCACATATCTTTAACTATGGAATCAGTTACAAACCAATATAAGACTCGCTCGTCCTTGGCACGCTTTAAAGAGCGACTGAAAAAACTCTTAATTTCTAGTCAGTAAAATAACGTGTTTCATTCCTGATTTTTCTTTTCCTTCCCTCTCCACCATCCCTTCCTTTCCTTTTGATTGATGATATCTCACTTTATATGAAAAATAATGTTCGGGTGATTGCCCGTCTTTGTGGGGTCCGTGAGTATATGCTCACGTATGTGTTTATGGATTTCGTGGGGATGGATATTCATTTGAATGATTTATGCGACCACGTAACTTGCTTAATTTACTTTTGTCTGGTTGGTTGAAAGAGATTGCCGCCTGGCAATAACCCTGCCAGATTGTATTTGCAATAAAAGTGTTACATAAATAAATCTTTCGATTTTGCCATGTCCAAACGTCTTGTTACGCATACTCTCATATTATAAAGACTTTTCATTCTTCTTTCTTTTCCAATTTGATGAATTCAAATGAATAATTAATAATCACTGTTTGAATCTTAACGCTAACTATTTTAGTGAAATTACAATAGTGTCTATTTTAGTGAAATTACAATAGTGTCTATTTTAGTGAAATTACAATAGTGTCTATTTTAGTGAAATTACAATAGTGTCTATTTTAGTGAAATTACAATAGTGTCTATTTTAGTGCAATTACAATAGTGTCTATTTTAGTGAAATTACAATAGTGTCTATTTTAGTGAAATTACAATAGTGTCTATTTTAATAAACGTTATTTAGTTCCATAATTTTAGTATCAGGGCCGGCCTGGAAAATTAGCGGGGCTGGGTGCATCATTTGGGCACGGCCGAGTACTCGTATTTTCAAAATGTATTCATTTGTAAAAAAGCCATTTAAAATATAATTATTTATGATATTTCACGAAAATATTATTAAGAATTCAATAGATTGGCCATAAATATTTTTTAACGAGCTCCGTCACTTTTCGAGAGGGGCACAAATCAAAAACAATTACATTAAAAAAGTATTTACAAATGTTTGAAATATACTGGAAGCGAATTCATTATCTAAACTCCATTTTTTTCTGTGAAAAACAAATAAAATACATAAATAAAACACTCATTTTCTAGAGAAGAAATCCAAAATACAAGAAATGTAACAGCAGTTACTAAATATGAAGATCTCATTATCCCAAAAGCGGATTAAGGGAATTTTGTTGTGATCATGAACAAAAGGGATTATATACAGAAAGTAAATGACTTTTTAAGTGTGTTCTAATCCAACAAATGTGTTTCAAGACAATATTAGAAATGGGATTAAACATTGTAAAAGCGATAACATAAATATAATATCTAGAAATAATAATTTAATTGTGAGAAATCACAGAATTCCTAAGCTTTATGCCCTCTTAAAAATACACAAAGAAAATAATCCCATTAGACCAGTAATGGCCTATCAATTGGCGTCATCTATAACAAAAAGTGTAAATAATGCCAATATAAACAGTGCTCTATTGTCCATAAAAACTTTTTAGAATTAGTAAACTGCTTTAAAAGATCTAGAAATTCCGAAAAAATACAAATCTGACCTCCATTGATATTGTAAACTTGTTTCCAAGTATACCAATAAAAGAATCTAAAAATTTAGCGAGAGATTTATCATGTCTTTTAAACCAAAACTATTTTCATTTTGACAACATTTACAAGTAACATGACGACTTAGCGATGGGAATTCCGACAAGCCGCAAATGTATTTCTGAACAACTCGGAAGATAAAATATTTAATAACAAATCTCCATTGTTAAAACATGTTTCATTATACAGACGATATGTAGCCGACATTATTTGTTTATGGTCAGGTACACAGAGACAGTTAAAAATATTCTTGAATTACCTTTACTCCGTTCACGGTAAAATTAAAGTCTTTTTAGAAATGGGCTATAATGGATGCTTCAACTTTTTAGATTTATCTCGCAAAATTATTGATTTTTAACGTTTATAGAAAAGAAACTTATACATACATTATAATTCATCAAACCATCCCTTTGCACAGAAACTGGCCTCTTTTCATTCTTGATAAATAGACTATTAACTCCACCGGTGTCCATAAATAACTTTCAAAAAGAATTAAATGTAATTAAAACAATAGCTTCTAACAATGGATACTCCCCAAATATAATAAACAAAATTTTATCAACAAAGCAGAAAAAAATGTTTGTAAATAAATATTAGTATACGCAAATTAATAAAATACAGCGGAAATAATAGCGCCGAATAATTTATATTAATACTCGTAATGATTTGTCCCAAACGGTGTCCAAAATAATAAACAAAGATATTCAACCAGCTTTTTATACGGACAATAAAATAAAAGTATGAACAATAGAGACACCGAAAGTAAATTAACTTTATTCGGAGTTAACAAATTAAAATGCAATGTTTGTTCATATTTTTATATTGACAAAATCAAAAGAAACTTCGAAAAACGAGTTCAGGAACATTTAAAATGCCTAAATAACAATAATTTTTCCAAGTTAGCTAACCACCTAATTGAAAATAGCAAGTAGCCTGAACGAGTGGACATGTACTTGCTGAATAATTAGTTGTAAGAATTGTTATCTAGTTATAAGTAGTAAGTAGATGTTAACTTATTCTAAGAAATCATATATTAAGATTATAAAAATCAAATGACGTTGTAATTTATTTTTAACAAACACTGTTTATTCCACTTTTTTATGACGATATAACCCTACCGGTTTCAAGGCTTTCACCTCATCTTCAGGGGAGCGCAAACAAGACTGTTTGTTAAAAATAAATTACAATGTCTTTAAACCTCCACAGCGTTAATGCCTTAACTATAAACAACAAATCAAATGACGTGTAGGAAATTAAAATTAAATAAGCAAATTTTTATAATACGAGTATATAAATAAAATAAGGTTTTAATTCGTTTATTGCTTTTGGCAAATAATTGTATTATATATTACGTTGTCCAAAAAAATCATTTTGGTGTCACGCTGTGTAAGGATAAACAAGCTAAAATGTAAAATTTAGTGGCAAAAAGTCCTTTTCCATCCAGGTCACATCTATTCCATGGTCATTATTAAATTAGAGATGTTAAAGTATTTTGTCTATGGTGTCTGTGGTCTTCTAAAGTCATTACAAATATTCGTGTGGAGCGCATTATTTATATTCAAACACTGATTTGCCGAGCGTAAATTCTTTTATGCAAATCATTTTTATAACTCTTCAGGTAAATATTTTTAGTCGTTCAAATCGCTAACCAGAGGCAGCGACTCTTAAAACTGCCTATTGTAGTTTAAATATCGTAGTATTGCCGGTCTCTGTATTCTGGTCAAAAGGAGACTTTTGTTATTCATATTGCATTTTCGTCGTATATATAACAGTGGAATGTTTTGTACAGTAAATGTGAAATATTGATAGTAAATTTACACCTTCACTATTATAGTCAGTGAATGTGAAAGTATTCGTCCGTTAATTTAAACCCATAATCACCAGAGATTGTGCACGCTCTCTAGTATTTGTTAACCTTTATTAACCGGGGTTGTGGAAAAAAAGATAAATAAAAACCGATTAAGAATCGTTAAATTGCCATTTTTATGCATCACAATAAGTCAAACAATTATGATAAAATTTAGACGTCCATACAGCGTCATTTTTGCATTTCGATTTCTCACATTTCCGACTGCAAGAGTGTGGATGTTCGTATTATCTAGGATAACGTTCACTAACGATGGGCCGTTGAAGTACACTTTCTTTAGTAAATGTGAACAATTGACACTGTAGTACACCCTCACTGATTCTATAGTGAATGTGTACTTTTACAAGTAATTGTTTACGTTCACTTATTATACAATCCGGTTCCACTGTAACGTATACATTAATATAATTTATTTCTTGCGACGACCTCTGTAGTCTAGTTAGTAAGACGTGCGACTTCTATCTCGAGGTTTCGGGTTCAATGCCCGATGATACCCGACAAAAAAAGGTTTCTAGTGTGGTAAAATAATTAATCCGGTAACGCTAGATGTTTACTAGTGTTGTTGCTCTTCACGTGCATGTTAGTATTGCCAATACGTGCGATGACCGCGAGTTCCATGCCTAGTACAGTACCCGGCGGTAAGTAATACACATCGGGCTTAACACTTGCCTGACTGTGCTAAAAAATTCCGCCAACCACGGTGCTGGACGCTAAGCGTCCAGTGAAAAATACATATTTTAAATTAAAATTATGCAAAATCTGCTAGGCTGTTTTTTGTAATTAGTTATAAAAATAATTTTATTATGTATTAAAACGTCGAATAATCAAATAAAATATAAGTCCTGGTCACTCGCTATCCATCACAAGGTGGCAAGTGTTAAGAAAGAGACTGTCGGCCATAATCGGCTAACTTCGGCTTTGTAGAGCGTCGTCTCTGTCATCCATACACGGGTTCAATCGCGATTTGTCAGTCGTCAAGCATTCTAGGGTGTGATCGTGCGACAGAGACGACGCTCTACAAAGCCGAAGATAGCCGATTATGGCCGACAGTCTCTTTATTAAACCCGATGTGTATTACTTACCGCCGGGTACTATACAGTGGTTCGTAATCCGTACAATTTGTTTAAGATCTTCCACATTTGTTGAGTGTCAATGTATGAAAGAAGGCAGAAATGAGTACATGGATGAAATGGATGTTTTATGTAAGGCGGATAAAGAAGCAACAAGATGGTTTGGACATATCGCCTGTTGAGAATAAATCGATTTTGCGGACAGTGTATTTCCACTCCTTGAAGCGGCAAGGAGTTCAAATATACTTTCGCCACTTACGCACTTAAAAAATGAGTCATTTTAGTGTCATTTGGTTGTCTTAACTCGAAAATCGCCAGGAGTTTCGCCACTATGATTCTCAACAGGCGATATGTCCACATGGTAAAGATGAATGATAGAATAGTGACTAAGTGAGTGTATAAGGAAGAAGTGAAAGAGGTAGACCGAGGGAGAAATGAATGAAGAGATTTTGAAAACAGGTCAAGTATGAATAATAGAAGAATGTGTACGACGAGATGTATGACTATGGAGGAGGCGAAAATGATATGCTTGGATAGAAAAGTTTGGAGAACTGTTTTCTCTGCCTGCCCTATGCAATGGGCGTAACGTAGTTAATATATGTGCATCTATGTATTGTATTATACTTATTTGTTGAAGAGAGCAAAACAATTATTTCTCTTGACAACTTTACTATAATTTATTTATTTCATTCACTTGTAATGTAAGGGCGATTTCGCTTGTAAAGTAAGGTCAATTTCGCTTGTAATATAAGGTCAATTTCGTTTTTAATGTAATGTCAATTTCGCTTGTAATGTAAGGTCAATTTCGTTTTTAATGTAATGTCAATTTCGCTTGTAATGTAAGGTCAATTTCGCTTGTAATGTAAGGTCAATTTCGCTTGTAATGTAAGGGCGATTTCGCTTGTAATGTAAGGTCAATTTCGCTTGTAATATAAGGTCAATTTCGTTTTTAATGTAATGTCAATTTCGCTTGTAATGTAAGGTCAATTTCCCTTGTAATGTAAGGGCGATTTCGCTTGTAATGTAAGGTCAATTTCGCTTTTAATGTAAGGTCAATTTCGCTTGTAATGTAAGGTCAATTTCGCTTGTAAAGTAAGGTCAATTTTGCTTGTAATGTAAGGTCAATTTCGCTTGTAATGTAAGGTCAATTTCGCTTGTAATGTAAGGTCAATTTCGCTTGTAAAGTAAGGTCAATACCGCTTGTAATATAAGGTCAATTTCGCTTGTAATGTAAGGTCAATTTCACTTGTAAAGTAAGGTCAATTTCGCTTGTAATGTAAGGTCAATTTCACTTGTAAAGTAAGGTCAATTTCGCTTGTAATGTAAGGTCAATTTCGCTTGTAAAGTAAGGTCAATTTCGCTTGTAATGTAAGGTCAATTTCGACTATTAAAATAATCAATATTAAAATATTGAATTTATAGTATGCAGCAATGCAAAACGTTAGATGTTACAAAGTAAAATATAAACATGATTCCTGTAAAATTAACCAAAACAAGCGCACATATAGACAACTATACTCGTATAGCAGGACAAGGCTCAGGGCTGTGTCCCGCGCGTGGGAGGACTCTCGACTTGCACGCAATGAATTCCGTTTAAAAAAAAAATAAGAAGCAAAAATTGACCCACATAATTGATCCACTCAATACATATACGAGTAGATAAACACAATGTTATCCACTTTGCACGGATTTCTCCTGTTACGCAAAGAGGGTCTGCTTCTAGAGTTAGCTTATTCGTTAGGAAGAATATCAGCCGGGACTCTTCTCATACTGCTAGGCGGTGCCGAGACTATATCCACAGTGCCATTCAGTCGGTTCAATATCTAGTGTTTAGCCATGATATTCCTTCTGTAAGTTGATAGGTACCATATAGAACAGAGGGTGGTGCCTTGCACGGCTATATTTATTGGGTACATATAAACTTAGTGCTTCTAGAATCGCGGGACAGTTAAAGGAACCTTGGAAAACCTTTATTAGGAATATCGCAATGGATTCTTGCCTTCCTGTTTCGATGCTTCTATAGTTACACACCGTGAGAAGTTCGGCATGGTGAGCATATGCAGGGTAATCGCCCTTTGTTCTGTACCATATAAAATGGTATTTCAAATTGATTGATTTTTTAATTCAATTTTTTTAAATTCATGAATAAAACACACAATTGGCTTTGATTTCAAAAAACTTTTTATCGGTCATTGAAGTATAATGTAAGTATGACATTTAAACATAAAAAAACAATATCCGCCAAAATGTCCACCTCTTGCAGCTCCGCAGATGTCCACTCTTTTGTCAAAATTTTCGATGACATTTTGGCATAATTGCGGTTCTAACTCACCGATAACGCGAATAATTTCATCCTTCAGCTCAGGAATTGATCGGGGGTCATTCTTATAGACCTGGCTTTTCACGTAACCCCAGAGAAAATAGTCCAACGGTGTCAGATCACATGATCTTGGTGGGCAATTAACATCACCGTTTCCGGAGATTACGATACATAAAATAATTCAACAATTTGAACGTGTTGTTGTATTGTATACGACTCCATTTTTATAAATGTCATACATTATTACACTTCTCAAGTGTCACAAGACCCAGACAAGTTCGCGACACCATCTGTGTTTTATCCAAGAATTAAAAAAAAAAACGCTCATTTTGAAAGACCCTTTATAGTATATCTTAGGATTTTTTTTTGAATTAGTTCTATATTGTTTTTATATTTGAACTGTTAAGGAGTCTAAACATCTGCAGTTTTCTCCCTCATAACAAATATGATTCGAAACCCGAATCAAGAATTAAATACCTATTTATAAACGATTTGGAAAAATTAAAGGACAAAACTCTACACGTTCATATTAAACAGTTACACATAATAACGTTTTTTAATCCAGAAATATGCAAACCAAAACAAATTCAAAACAAATCCACGCACCGATGTTTTGTAATGTTCCGAGTATGATATGATATATTCAAATAGACGGGAACAGTACGGTATAGTACATGGCCGAGGCTTCAATCATGCCGATACTGAAATACTGACATACTATATACTCGTACTCGTACTTGTATGCCGACAGAGATCGTGCTGGTTCACATATGAGTACGAGTATGGTGCACAGTGCACAGGGCACAGGGCACAGTGCTTCAGCAAATACGTACGAATATCGAATGAAACCCCAGAAAAATATTATATCTCCACAGAATAATTGTGAGTTTTTTAAGTGAAACTTGTATCTATGCGGTAGGGCAAATTGGCCTGAACGTCATGAAAAGTGAAACGGTGTATTATATTATTATTAAATAATTTATTAATTAATAAATTATTTTAATATTAATATTAGGTCCTTACATATAAAATTGGCGTTTTGTTTGGGAGGAACATAAAGTTGATTTTTTTTAATATAATATATTTATTTAATCAAAGTATGTACCATTGCTATCTATGCACTTTTGCCATCTCATAGGTAGTTCATCGATCCCTTTACTAAAAAAACCATTCGGACGGGAATCAATAAAATCTTTGAAGTCGGTTTGGACTGCCCCATCGGAGTTGAATTTTTTCCCTTGCAAGAAGTTATCCAAATTTCGAAAAAAATAGTAATCTGTCGGGGCAAGGTCCGGAGAGTACGGTGGATGTCTTAGACATTCCAATTGAAGCTCTTCTAATTTGGTAGCCGTCTGTTGTGCAGTGTGTGGTCTAGCGTTATCATGAAGCAGCAGTGGCCTAGAGCGATTAACCAGCCTCGGTTGTTTAGCAGCTAGCTTTTCCATCATGGTTTGCAGTTGCTGACAATAGACATCTGCCGTAATCGTCTGGCCAGATTTAAGAAAGCTGTAGTGAACGACACCAGCACTAGTCCACCAAACGCTCACAAATAACTTTTTTGGAGTCAATTTTCGCTCGGGGCATGGTTTGGCTGGTTCGGCAGGGTTCAGCCATTGCGATGAGCGCTTCCGATTATCATACAGGATCCACTTTTCATCACAGGTAATGATTCGATTCAAAATCCCTTCATTATTGTGCCGGTTGAGTAATGCAACGCAGCAGTCAACGCGCGTTTGTTGATTTGCTTCACTCAATTCGTGAGGTACCCACCTTTCAAGCTTTTTCACCTTCCCAATTTGCTTCAAGTGGATTAAAACAGTTTTATCACTAACACCGCAGCCTGCAGCTAACTCGGACGTGGTTTGCGATGGATCCGCTTCCACAATAGCCTTCAATTCTTCATTATCAACTTTGGTCTCCGGCCGTCCACGGGGCTTGTTTTGCAGGTCGAAATTTCCAGAACGGAAACGTTGGAACCAAAAACGCACTGTGTTTTCTTTTGCGGCACCGTCGCCATACACATCATTAATCCTTCGAGCCGTTTCTGCAGCACTGGTGCCACGGTGGAACTCGTACTCGTAAATAACGCGATATTTCAAGTTTTCCATTTTGTAAACTGAGTGACGCAAAGAAAAAAAACAATTGAGGAAAAAACAATTGAGGAAAAAACAAATGAATTATAATTTTCGAAACACAAATACTTGAGTAAATAGCTGTATAAATTTGAATTTGATATTCCTAACCAAAGATAAGATATTTGAGATCAAAGTTGCCAGTACGGCAAAACGCCAATTTCATATGTAAGGACCTAATATTATGTTAATATTATTATATGTATTATATTATTATTAAAATTATTATTATTAAAAATAAAAATATTTTTTGTTATGTATTATTTTTATATTAATAAATTTAATAATTAATAATTTTACTATACATAATTAATTATTTAATTTTATTTAATATTTATTTAATTTATATTTAATATGTACTTATAATAATATACTATTTATACATGTTATTATAATATTATTAATTATATTATTATTATAATTAATTATAATATAATTAATTAATCATTTAATATAACAATATTATTAATAATATAATAAAAATAATAAATAAATTATTATTTAAAAATAATTAATTTAATAATTAATAATAACATAAAATATTAATATATTTAATATTTAAAAAAATCTTGAATTAAATTCCACATATGTAACCATTTTTTATTTAATTAAGAGAGATTTTCTTGAATTAAATTCCACTTAACCATTTCTTGATCATAAAAATAATAAAAATCGTTAACAAATGGAAAAAAAAGAAATGCATAAAATCATCTTTTTCTAGGAGCTAAGAAGTTTCACTTCTACCACGCGAGAGTCTCACACATCCTTTTTTTTATTATATTTGACAGATCTACACACGGGGAGGAGGATACTCGTATCATCAGCATGGATGCTCCGGAGGTGATCGTCAAACCGGAATATGGGGCCACTCCGGAGGTGATCGTCAAACCGGAATATGGGACTACTCCGGCGGTGTATGTGAAGGAAGAGATGGCGGACATGGACGTGGACGCGGAGGGGGCGGGAGTGAGGCTGGACTATTATATAGAAATAGAGGAGACTGATATCAAGATGGAATGCGACCGAGCCAGCAGCAGTGAGTGCTATCGCTACCCTGTCCTGCCCTGCCCTGCCCTGCCCTGCCCTGCCCTGCCCTGCCCTGTCCTGCCCTGCCCTGCCCTGCCCGTTCTCCTCTCGTATTGTATCTCTCCCTTCAATAATATAATAATAACCATCGTCGTAGCTGGCCCTCGCAGTCGAGGATCTCCTCTCCATTCCTTGGTCGATTCAGTTGGAAAGCGAATATGCACCGTGGAGTTTATGCTTTTTTCCCCTTTCTCTTCTTTAAGTGAGTGAAAAGTTGCACACCAGCAGATTTAGAATGTAGATTTATTAATGATCTTTGTTTTATCCGATCATATTAAGCGTATACTATGACCACTACACTCTCAATTGAAAAGAGAGGTAGATATGTCTTTTAGCATATAAAGTCATATACTCGTACATAAGGCTCAATATTATTAGATACACGAACAAGAGAGGAACAGCGGTAAGTAATACATACCGGGCTTAAGAAAGAGACTGTCGGCTATAATCGTCTTACTTCGGCTTTGTAGAGCCTCGTCTCTGTCGCACGATGCTCTAACAGTCCGGTATCTACAATGACAGAGACGACGCTCTATAAAGTCGAAGGTAACCGATTATGGCCGACAGTATCTTTCTTAAGCCCGATGTGTATTACTTACCGCCGGGTACTGTAATTCATCGTTACTCGAAAGAGACCTAAAGAAAATGTATATTTTTTCGTATAACCATCTTCAATACTTCCGACGTAATACTTAGTTGAAAGGAAAATAATCCATATAATGGGAGATGGACAATCCATTAATTTCAGACCATCCTCTCAGAGTGGAGTATTGAGGGCACACTTGTTCAATGAATACACCTTGTTGTTGTTAATAGTCCACTTTGAGCGACGTTTCTCGTTCCTTGTACGCCTTCTCGAGTTATAATCCCATTAGCTTTGGGAAGCATTTCAAGACAGCCCTTTTTGAGAGGTTTTTATCGAGGTTTATGATTGCACGTGAACAATACACAGATAAACTACACTACACATAAAGCCGAATATGCTACTATCCCATATCGGAAGATCTACAAATGTTTCTTTATAGTTCGTTTCCCCTTAGAAAGTTTTCCGCAGTTTTCTTACCAAATATGATTTTCTAAATATATGCAAATGCGATACAGTTTCTAATCCAATGACCACAACCACCCATCTTCATATCATTCACTCGATTTTTTTTAATTATAAGGATACTTATGAGTTTGGTCATATCTATTTATTTAAAAATAAAAGAAGAGAAAAAAACATTCCTGTGTGCTCCGTATCGGATTCAGTAGGGTGCGGGTGTGACCGGTGTGACCGGCGAGACCACGGCCCAGCTCCGCTTTCCGACTGACATCTGCCGGCCGAATTGACTATGGAATGCCGAGGGGATTGTGAGGCCCGGCAACTGTAACTATGAGTATTAGTTTCTATTGTATATTGTGTTGTGTTGGGACATTTCATGTCAGGTACATACCATACCGTACCATACCACAACATACCCTACCGTACCTTAACATAACATACCATACAATATAATACAATAACATACAATACCATACAATATCATACCAAATAGTGCGGTGCGTAAACCTTTGATTTGGTGTATTTGGTCTAATTTTCGGAATATTGATTTCTTATCATGTTATGGATTTTTCCCACGCCACGATTTTCGAGTATTTGAATTTTCAAATTTGCCAATTATTCCCTTAACCTTTCCTTCCCTGTGTTGTGTATCTTCTACACGTTGCTTCTAATAACCATCAATATCTCTATAAATATTATAAATACAAGGTTAACATTTTAGGTATTCCTCCATAGTATATTTACGCATTGATTTAAAAAAATAATATTAATAATAATCAGAATTTATCGACTACATCGTGGGTATTTTGTGAAGATATCGGAAACAAATTCGCATTTAAACGCTGCGAGTGCCTCGACCTTGTGTCTTGACGATAGGTGAATAGTATGCGGGAAGCGCGACACTATATTCGCATCTCACTCTTGCATACTCCACTGAATTGCGAGGAGCTGAATTGTCTCAACGTCGCGAGCATAAGCGTAAGCGCCGGGGTATGCGACTGACGTTCCGCGTCACAGTAGCTTCTAGGCTTGCAAATAGGTTAGACGTACGCCCGTTCCGTGAGCGTTGCCAGATGGTTTTTTAATGTTTTCAGCAAATAAATCTCAATTATTATAATTTTTAACTTCAATTATAATTAATTAAGGGGATTATCTATGAATGTTCTTATTTTTCCGATTTAAAATCGCTAATTTTTGATCGCGTACTCACTACCCAACACAGGAGCACGCGTTTCAAATTTAGCACCGTAAGGCAAGGGTTAAACCGCTCGTCATAACATACAGACTTTACCATACACGCAACCACCTGCAGAGCTCGGCATCGTCTCTGAAACTGTTTTAAAGCTTTTGAAAAGAGTTTTCATTTGATTTGAAAAGATCATTTAGTATAATTTGCAACTTGATGATACTAGTATACTATCTTCCATCTCATCTCATCATTCCCTTCTCATCTCCGAAGGCTGGCCGTATGTGCACCATGTTATGTTTCATACCTTAATGTCTACAGGCGTTCCGCCGGTACCCGTGGCAGGGGCGAGGGCGAGGGCGAGGGTAGACGCAGACCGTACTGGACCAGAGTTCCCAGACTGCGAAGTGAAGGCAGGCGGAGCGGACATCTCGCGCGAGACAGCTCGCTCGAGTGGCGCAGGCGCGAGGACCGAAGGGGAAGGGGGAGGGGGTGTACCCGCATACGCAGTCTGGAGTAAGTGTGACGCATGAATATCGTGGAATATATCTGTACCCTAGAGGATAAACCACGGAAGTCACTCTGTACCCTAGAGGATAAATCACGGAAGTCACTCTGTACCCTAGAGGATAAACGTCATATGCGTCATACATTAATTGTATGATGCAACGTCGTTTATACTCTGGGGTAAAATGTGACTCCCGTGGTTTATCCTGTAGGGTACAGATATTAGGTTATCCAGAAAGTACTTTCGTATTTCTCGGATACTTTTTATTACAATGTATGATTTTTTATTGACCATTAAAACTAGTTACAGCATCAGTATAAATTTAGAGTGGGCATCACTATAAATTTAGAGTGCGCACCAATATAAAATCAACTTGTGACAAAAAGTATAAATATTAATATGAATCCATAGACAAAAACTATCGGACATCATTGTGTACTCGTGCACGCATACTTCCTACCGTACATATGATACAAGCACGAGACAGGCCAAGACTCAGGTGTCTGAGGCCCTAACATACAATCTGCATTAAATTTATTCTGAATCCTTTCAATTGTGCTACAATATAATGGATAAGATGGTCGGATGACCGACTTGTCGAGCACGAGCACCAGCACTAGCAATGCAGATGGTTTCTTATTGAAAGCTTTGCCAACTCTCAAGCGGAATACCGTCATCTTGATTCCTCTATTTGTTGTATTATTTTATAAAAATCAATGCCGTCCATATTGTAGTCAACTGTTGGTTTATGTTGTAGTCTTGGTTTATATTGTGGTCAACTGTTGATTTATATTGTAGTCAACTGTAGGTTTATATGTTAGTCAACTTTTGGTTTATAATGTAGTCAACTGTTGTTTTATATTGGTTTATTTTGTTGTTTATTGTAGATTTTTACTTGTGATTGTTTGATTTGTTAAACTTTTGCGTTTTAAATTATTTAAATAATTTATCAAAGGTTTGTGCTTTAACTTGGCGCAACTCTACTTTCGAATATTTAACAATAAATTACTTTGTTATTTCGCTAATTCACATTAATCCCCGCTTCACGTGATTCCACCCTCTATCCCTAGACCAGCGGTCGGCAAACAATATGCTATACACTGAAGTGCTACTTAACTCGGGGTGTCACTCGGGGTGCCACTGACGGATTCAGGAATTTTTCATGGGGGGGGGGGAGGCTGTTATAGAAAAAGGTATCTTTAAGAAATTGTATATATATGTAACATCATTATAATTCAAATTACTTACGTGGCCGTGCCCCTGGCCCTGGCCCCATGCACAATATCAATTGGAGGCTCTGTTCAAAATTAAAGTGAGATATTGCGCAGCAAAATTTTTTTGGATTTTCCGCAGCCAAATTTTTTTGGATTTTCCCCTCAAAAACTGATAATTCCGTTTAAGTAATTGAGCCGTGCAGTGACAATTTTTTGACGTTTCACCAAAAACGAATAATCGTATAAAACAAACGAGCCGTTTCGTTTAAGAAATGATGCGTGTTATTTGTTAATGTACTGAATAATGTCATAATTTGTCATTCTTTATGCCGTGTGCGGTCACCTATATAGTAATATATCACACTTACCATGGGTTGCCGCCAGCTGTGCCGCCCTATGGTACCGACGGTAGACCCTCATCGGACGGAATTATCCCGGTTTGTTTAGAGAGCAGTGCTTTGGTCAGACTGGGCATGGAAATGGAAATGACACAAGTTTGACCCAAGCGCGGCTCTCTTAAAAAACCGGGATCATTTCACCTTTTGATTAGTTTTAAATTGTTGATAAACCTTTTGATTAGTTTTAAGGGGGGTATTCTACTCTACTCTAGAGGCGGGAATTTCGGGAGTTTTTTCAGAATAATAAAACAAAAAAAATGTTTACAGTTTGTTTACTGATGATTTAAGAATGTACAAAAAATGAAAATTCAAGATGTTATCAGCTGTTATATCTTGTTGTAAAAAAAAAGGGGGTGAGCTGTTCGACATGATTGGAGCCCTTTCGTAAATCTGAAACAAAAATCATACACAGTTTCTTGATAAGAAATAATGTCGTTATAGTTGGTACCAAAGAAAAGAAAATCGTTAAATGGTGGCTGTCTGAAAAAAGACTCAATTTGTTAACCCTTTTTTTTATTTTAATTTTATTTGAAATAGTATTGAAAAAATTGTTTTGAATTTTCCAAGGTAAGAACGATAGAGAAACATCTATCGAAGTTTCATACCAAATTTGAAGACAATCGGTTGTATGGAACTCGAGGTTTTATGTCGACCAGGTCGAAAAAGTAGTTTCGAGAAAAACGCGTTTATAGTTTTGAGCAAATCGTGAACAGCGGACGTACGTCTACCTACTATATATGGTATGGTATATTGCTTGAAGATTGAAGCTAAACTGAACACTGAACTAAACTAACGATTTTCGAAAGAATACGTTACTACGACCTTCGGTTCCCTAATATTTCAATATTTCTTGTTGACAATATACATGTATTTATACCTGCGACAGATTTCTGGTTGACTATATACATGTATTTATACCTGCGACAGATTTCGGGTTGACTATATACATGTATTTATACCTGCGACAGATTTCTGGTTGACTATATACATGTATTTATACCTGCGACAGATTTCGGGTTGACTATATACATGTATTTATACCTGCGACAGATGGTTGACTATGTACATGTATTTAGGTACTTACCTTCCAGGTAGTTGGGTATTTTACCTTCCAGGTAGTTGGGTATTGTGCGTATATTTATTGTCCGAGTCATTCCGGCGTAATTGCTGCCTCATTTATAACTAACATATACTATAACTTCGTAAATATTGGGAATTTAAAAATTTCCTTTTGAGAACATATTCTTTAAGATCGAAACTTTAAGAATATGCTAAAAAAATCGATTTTTTTCATCTTTCTAGAGTAAAATACCCCCCTAAGTTGTAGATATTTTACCTTTGATCAGTTTCAAATTGTTGATGTTTTAGTTTTTAATTGGTTTTACACTCACACCAATAGAGGTTTCTCCCTCCATTGGTGAGAGTGTATCTCGAGGGTATCAGATGTTTTTCAGGCCACACCCTTCCTTGTACATGGAAATTAAAAAGAAATAAATAAATATGACAGTAATACATTGTTAAATATTCAAATAATCTTTAAGATCTCCGTAGTCTTGATTAGATTGAATCGCTTTGTATATTTAGTGCCAGGCCATCAGGTAAGGCTGAGGTGACCACATGATTGTCTTCAGCTTCAGTCATCGAACCTTTGCAATGTGAACAGTTTTGAGTTTGTACCCTTTATTAATCAATGGGTTTATTTTCAGATGTTGACGCTCCCGGGAGACATATCAATCTCCGCGCGGCTGGAAGGAGAGAGGCTGGAAGGAGAGAAGTAGCGAGCTCTCGAAGTTTCGATCCTGGCAGTGCGGGCAAATCCTTCTCTTGTTCACAGTGTGATATGACTTTTATATATGAATCGAAACTGAAACAACATCTCATGTCACATACTGGAGAGAAGCCCTATAGTTGTTCACAGTGCGGCAAAACCTTTAGTCTAAAGGGAACTTTGAACAGACATCTTGCGGTTCACAGTGGACACAAGCCTTATACCTGTTCGGAGTGTGGGAAGAGTTTCGCCGAGAGAACGATATTAAGGACACATTTCATGACCCACACGGGAGAGAAGCCTTACGCTTGTTCGCAGTGTGACAAGGCATTCAGCCATAAAGGGAATTTAGGCAAGCATCTCGCCGTCCACAGTGGATACAAACCTTACAGCTGTTCTCAATGCGGGAAGTGTTTCGCAGAAAAGCAAACTTTGAATAGACACCTCAGTCTGCACAATGACCGAAAGGTTTACACTTGTACGCACTGCGAGAGAACTTTCACGGAAGACTGGATCTTAAAGGAACATCTCAAAAAGCATTCTGAAGAAAGGGCTCACAGATGTTCTCTGTGCGGGAAGATCTACAAAGAGAAAAGACGTTTACATCAGCATCTCATCATTCACAGCGAAGGAAACCCCCACAGCTGCTCCGTGTGCGGGAAGACCTTCACAGAGGAGAGGAAGTTGAAGAGTCATCAGTTCATACACAGCGGAGAGAAACCGTACGGCTGTGCACAGTGTGAGAAGAAATTCACAACCAAAGATATATTAAAGAAACATCAAAAGATTCACAATAGTCAAGATCCTCCTTTGTAGCTTACATCACCACGGGGAGAACCTTCTTGGGACAAGGCGATTAAGAGTCACATCAAAAGTTACGCTCGGCTGAAAAAAATATCGTTTATATCGGCCGCGTGTATACTAATATGGACGATAACTCGAACCTCACAGATATTGCAGAAGTTTCCAAATATTCTTCTCTTATTATACCCATTGTATAGGGTGTCCCAATAAAAGCGCCGGATTTAAATTTCGCTCAATTTATTAAAAAATTCAAATGTGCAATCTGTCAATCTTATGATTAGTAAATATGGTACGCTATACGAAAAAAACAATGCGTTATTATTGTTAAAACTCATAAAAATGGGAAAAGTTTTGTTGAAACAGTTCGTAAACTTCGAGGAATTTTCGGTCGAAATAATGGTTTGAATGAGTCGTCAATTCGAAGATTCATTTAAAAAAAAATGAGAAAATTTGTCCGATTCTGGACAATAAGTCACACCCGTGCGTCCTCGTAGCGGGCGTTCACTCGAAAACATAGCCGCAGCGAGAGAAAGTGCCACTGGAACCCTCCCCCAGGGACAGGGACAGGGCCAGGTTAAGAATTAGACCGAGTTTCAAGAAGCACTTAACAGCGGATTCTCCCGAAAGATCTGGATCTGCATGCCCACAAGATTCGACTGACCCAAGAACTCAAACCAGCAGACGGGAAAACTAATTCCGGCGCTCTTATTGGGACACTATCGGAAAGTCGATCCATAATTCTAAAATGATCTCTCTACATACATGCCATCTTGGTATTTCCCTGTTAGTGTAGACAGATAGGATAGGGCGCCAGAATCTCCTATCATATAACATGTTTCCCATCTTCTACATCTGTACTCCTCACGCACCTCCTACGATTTCTCTGACATTTTTCATTTCCTACTTGGAATATATTCACTTGATCCAATTACAATTTCCTAGATCTATCCTAGATCTATCGCGCCTTCCATTCACGTTCGCACTATGCGAGTATATTCGTTCGCACTATGTGAGTATATTCGTTCTACAAGTACTCGTACATGCCTGAACTATCTCAAAGTGTTCTTCATCTTACTTAAGTTCATATTCATCCTTTATCACTTCATTCCGTATTATGTCATATATTGTCACTCCATATATTCTTCTCATTGCACGCAATTTCCACAACATTTATATGACTTTTTTCCGTCCTTTTTTGCATCCACTTTTCCCCCCCCAACATCAAAGCTGGTACTATAATGGTCATCGTTGCCAGGTCTCGCAGTCGAAGATCCCCCTCGCCACTCCAACGTCATCTCTGTTCGAAAGCAAAGCCGTGCGAAGAGTTTGTTTTAAGTGAGTGAGCCGTTGCACACCAGCAAACTCACCGGCCACACCGTTGCACTGGATCCGATGGCACACCGAGGTGAGACGATCGGAGCACACCGGTATGTTGGGTGCCATTATGGATAGGGGTGGGACAAAAATAAAATTAGCAAGTAGAGGATTGAATGGGGGGGGGGGTAAATTTACAAGGAGGGGAAGAAAATTAGGAAAGGAGTCCCTCTTCCTTTATCCGGGCTTGGGACCGGCTCCGTCATTCGATAAAGGGCATTCATCTAGTACGAAGGTGGAGTTACTATAATAGAATACAGTACTGAACTATCATACTAGTAGATTTTGATACTGTCCACTTTGACTGTACATGTTTTAGTGTCCAATTGACTTTGTTTCCTATCGATGCACGCCATTTGATAACTCTTCCATCAATCTCAGAAAATACTACCTGAATAGTAGAAATCCTAAACTTTCTCTATAGTTCGGAAATTCTAGGATGAGTCCTGTGATTGCCCCAATACAACCTTGTAACGACGTTCATTAATTTTAATTATTTTATCAACTTTAATATAAGTCTCAATTCTAATAAATAGCGAGTTATTTAGGTAAATACATTACATAAGGTTGTATTGGAGCAAATTTGTGAGCTGTCACAGGACTCATCCTAGAATTTGCGAACTATAATTTATTTTCAATGTTCATCAATATATATCACGATTACATCGATAACACATATCATAAACAACACATCATAACTGTATCGGACGTGTGCCTTAGATATGGTAGATTGATAATGTTAATTGTATGGTCTGTACATAATATTGTTATATTGAAATGGCGCGTCCTCGTCCCCGTCTTCGTATGTGGTCCTCTTGAATAGAAGTGAAGATGTTCGGGCCGGACGATTATTAGATATCAAACGACACCCGCGCGCAATGACCACTCGGGATACTTGCAAATAATGAGCTAGGGAAGGGCGTCGTGACAGTATATAAGGTCGTCCTACTGATAATGCTGTAACCGGTCAAACCGGTATGCTTGCGAAACAGTGTGGCAAATATGTCATTTTATATACATTTAGTGAAAAAACTAAAATGAACCATGCCAAGTTGCTTTGTTTCGCGTGACGTACTTCAATAACTGTAACATGCATGTTACTGCGGACCTTTCGAAATCCAATGTACTAAAGGAAGTATCGCAGTCTCCATAGCTGAAAGAGAAATGGTAGACGAGCAAATAAAAGAAAGGGCAGACGAACAAATCAAAGAAAGGGTAGATGAGCAAATAAAAAAAATGACAGTACAGTAACAGTAGGCGGACTCAAGCTAACAGTAATACATTATCTCATCTTTGCAATGATAGGCGACAAAGTATGTAACGCCATTGTAGAGAATACCTCTACACAGAGGTGTTACATATGTGGCGCTACATCAAAAGATTTTAACGATATCAATAAAGTGCTAAAGAGGAACATTAAAACAGAAAATTAAAATTTTGGTATCTCAGTCTTGCACGGTTGGATACGTGTTGGTATCTCAGTCTTGCACAGCTGGATACATGTTGGTATCTCAGTTTTGCACGACTGGATACGTGTTGGTATCTCAGTCTTGTACGGCTGGATACGTGTTGGTATCTCTGTCTTGTACAGCTGGATACGTGTTGGTATCTCAGTCTTGCACGGCTGGATACGTGTTGGTATCTCAGTCTTGCACGGCTAGATACGTTTTTTTTAATGCCTCATCCATTTGGCTTATAAATGCCCCATTCAAAAATGGCAAGCCCGAGGATCAGACAAGCATTTAGTTCAAGAACAAAAGAAGAAAATTCAAGCAGAGTTCAAAGAAAAATTGGGCTTGCTCGTAGACAAGCCAACACCGGGCTTTGGAAACACCAATGATGGCGATACTGCCAGGCGTTTCTTTAAATATGCCACAATATCTGCAGAAATCACTGGAATGGACGTGGATTTAATAAAAAACATGCGTAATATATTAATCACGATATCGTGTGGTCATGAAATTAACACGGAGAAATTCAGAAAATATGCATTAGACACTGTCCGATATTTCGTCCGAAAGTATCCATGGTACAATATGCCACCCGCCCTTCATAATTATTTTATTCATGGACCAGAAATTATAGCAAGTGCTCTACAACCCATAGGTATAGGGCAGTTCACGGAAGAGGCGCAGGAAGCGCGCAATAAAGATTTTAAACATTTTCGGGAGCATTACTCGAGAAAATGTAGTCGCCAAAAATGTAACACTGACATATTTAATTTATTACTTTTGTCATCAGACCCCATTATAACTAGCAAAAGAAAATTGCGAAAAAAAAAGCTGGCAGTTCTCCCTAAAGAAACTGTAGAGAATCATCCATTAATACCTCCGTCCGTGCAGCTGACAGCCCGAACTGACGATACTGATGACCATGATGGTGATGATGATTAAGAAGGTGATGATGATGATTGTTCCGATGAATCTGATAACGATTAATATTTAAAAATGCATTTTATACATAAAATAAATGAAATTGTACATTATTTTGGGTTTTATTTATCTTTTGAGTGTCATAAATAGTCAATATTAATTAACGACACTTTTGAATATTTTTGCCCCACTGTGCGACGTGTGATGGACTTAATATAAAGCACGCAAAACGAACCGAAATACATTCATGTCTAATACTTCGAATTATATTTTATATTAACAGAGTTCTACCAGTCAAAAAGGAATCTCTTCACCCAGCTGTCATCGAGACTCGTTGAAGTCACTTCGGAATCTTCGAGAATTAAGTGACAATCATCCACCTGTTCTACAGTCTTTGTACCGGTGCCGCACAATATATTGGAAATAAAATAAAACGATTTCATCCTGTTGTTTGTTCTGTTATCTCTCGTCAATGTTCTCAGCTTCTCTTCAGGTGTACTATAGTAGTGGGCGATTGGAAACGGTGTTAGTGTTTACTTTATGGGCAGTAGAGCAGAGTGCACCCTCGGTGTCGGAGGTCTCACTGATTCACAGGTAACCTAATGATAAGAGATCTCCCATCAGGATTGATATACTATGCGTATCCAGAAATTAAGTGTACTGAGGCTCTCACGACCGGATGGATTTTATTTTCGACATGTTGGCTACATTTCCGTGTAGCCTGACCCTTCCCCTCCGCAACGAGACCGGTTCGAGGTCAGTACGTTGAGAAGTGTCGACGCGACAACACGTTTCGTGAAAAATGTCAATCCAATATCCCGCCAAGTGCGAAATACGCGGCGTCATCCGTTATCTCGTTTGGAAGGGAAAACCTCCGGTTGAGGTTTATAATGAGGTGAAAACTGCATATGGTGATAAAGCTATGAATCGTACGAGTGTGTACAAGTGGTGTCGCGAGTTTAAAAACGGTCACGTCACACCTCTTCACCCTCCGCCAAAAAGTTCAAAACCACAATTTCAGCCAAGAAAATCATGACATCCGTGTTTTGGGACTGTCAAGGCATCATTTTAATTGAAAATATGCCTCAAGGGGAGACCATCAACTCTGCAACATACTGTGAGACCCAAAAAAAAATTGCGGAGGGCGATTCAGAAAAAGAGGAGAGGCATGGTGACAAAAGGAGTCTGCCTGCTGCACGACAATGCCAGACCACACACGGCCAACACCACGAAGGAACTGCTCGCCTCGTTTAAAAGGGATGTCCTGAACTATCCCGCGCATTTCCCTGACATAGCACCTTCAGATTACTATCTCTTTACCTCCCTGAAGCTGCACATGGGTGGAAAAAGGTTTTCAACCGACGAGGAGCTAAAAGAGGAGGTGGAGAAGTGGACGGAGGGGTTGGCGGGAAACTACTTCGAGGAAGGCATCAAAAAGTTGATACCCCGCTTCACCACCTGCATTGAGAGGAATGGCGACTATGTCGAAAAATAGCTTACATATGTACTACGGTAACCACGTAATTTTTTTGTTTAAATAAAAAAAATTGTAACCTACAAAAATTCAGTACACTTAGTTTCTGGATATGCCTCGTATACACGAGTATAATCATCTTTATTGAAAGCAACACGGACAGAATAATCGTATTGAGGTGACAAAATAGAGCGATGATTTCGTGTTCGTAGTTATGTTCCCGATCGTGGGAGAGGAACATGAGATAATCAAAACAAAACTTAATTATAGTTCGGCAATTCTAGGATGAGTCCTGTGACAGCTCACAAATTTGCCCAAATACAACCTTATGTAATGTATTTACCTAAATAACTTGCTATTTATTAGAATCGAGGCTTATATTAAAGTTGATAAAATAATTAAAATTACTGAACAACATTACAAGGTTGTATTGGGGCAAATTTGTGAGCTGTCACAGGACTCATCCTAGAATTTCCGAACTATAGGTACTCGTGTCTTTGCATGACACTTTCTTGTTGTGATTTCGTGGTTTGTATGACAAAACTAGTCAAAACAAAAACGAATGGTTTACACGTGTACAAATATCTCTGCGCTGGGAATTTATTTCTTTATGTCGAGGCCACACCATTCAAATATTATTAATATACGCTTTTTTATTACGTGTATGTTAACGTTAACATCACAAGATATATAACAGTAAGAACGCCCCACCACCCATCTACATGCATATTAGGAGAGATCACCTCCGTGATCTAGTTGGTAATATGAGAGCACACCACCACCCATCTACATTCATATTTGGAGAGATCACCTCCGTGATCTAGTTGGTAATATGAGAGCACCCCACCACCCATCTACATTCATATTTGGAGAGATCACCTCCGTGATCTAGTTGGTAATATGAGAGCACCCCACCACCCATCTACATGCATATTAGGAGAGATCACCTCCGTGATCTAGTTGGTAATATGAGAGCACCCCACCACCCATCTACATTCATATGAGGAGAGATCACCTCCGTGATCTAGTTGGTAATATGAGAGCACACCACCACCCATCTACATGCATATTAGGAGAGATCACCTCCGTGATCTAGTTGGTAATATGAGAGAACCCCACCACCCATCTACATTCATATTTGGAGAGATCACCTCCGTGATCTAGTTGGTAATATGAGAGCACCCCACCACCCATCTACATTCATATGAGGAGAGATCACCTCCGTGATCTAGTTGGTAATATGAGAGCACACCACCACCCATCTACATGCATATTAGGAGAGATCACCTCCGTGATCTAGTTGGTAATATGAGAGCACCCCACCACCCATCTACATTCATATGAGGAGAGATCACCTCCGTGATCTAGTTGGTAATATGAGAGCACACCACCACCCATCTACATTCATATGAGGAGAGATCACCTCCGTGATCTAGTTGGTAATATGAGAGCACACCACCACCCATCTACATTCATATGAGGAGAGATCACCTCCGTGATCTAGTTGGTAATATGAGAGTACCCCACCACCCATCTATATTCATATGAGGAGAGATCACCTCCGTGATCTAGTTGGTAATATGCTCGATTTCAACGTGGGCGTCTCGGGCTCGATTCCTGATGTTACCTAAAAAAGTGTCTAAGTCAGACGAAACTTGCACGCGTCGAGTACGTGTACGAGTGTTGCTGTCTCTTCAAGTTCAGCAGTGTTGCCAATAAGTTTAACAACGAACCGTGAGTTCCGTGCCAACTGTAATAGTCTGAATCCGAAGACGCGGGGCTCAAGACAATAAAGTATCCTTTCCCAGATCTTCGGCATATCCGAATCCCATATTTGGACATGCTGAAGGGGAGCGGAAGGGAAAAGTAAGAATAAATCGACTTACGATCCAGTGCGATCTGCTAGTATATCTGTATCTGTATGGTACTCGCCTTATTTTAAGATACGTATTTTTGATGACACGGAAATAACTGAAGGAGCTGAAGGTGCTTCTCCGCACCGTGCTGACACCGCACCGTAAGTGAGAATATAATGACGGCCAACATATACTCGTATGTTATAGACTAGTGAGTGGGTTTGAGGGTGAAATGACAACTACTTGTGTGGTATGTAAGCACATAGCATTTTATTTAATTTAAAAAGAATAGGTATGACCGAGGTTTATTTGTACCCTCGAAAATTAGGCGGAAAAAGTGTCTCTGTCATTCGAGGGGAGTAGCACAGCGTGGGATTGGAACCGACGACCTTCCGCACGGAAGTCCGGAGCTTTACCGTCCGGCCATGGACCTCGCATTAATATTATATGTAAGTTTATGATTTGGTTTAAGGTCTTAGCTGTAGGCAGACTAAAACTTCGACTCGGGACTCGAACTCATTGAGAGATGTTTGCTCTCTAAATGGCTCAACTCATTGAGGGATATTTGCTCTCTAAACGGCTCAACTCATTGAAGGATGTTTGCTCTCTAAACGGCTCAACTCATTGAGGGATGTTTGCTCTCTAAACGGTTCAACTCATTGAGGGATGTTTGCTCTCTAAACGGCTCAACTAATTGAGGGATGTTTGCTCTCTAAACGGTTGAACTCATTGAGGGATGTTTGCTCTCTAAACGGTTCAACTCATTGAGGGATGTTTGCTCTCTAAACGGTTCAACTCATTGAGGGATGTTTGCTCTCTAAACGGCTCAACTAATTGAGGGATATTTGCTCTCTAAACGGTTCAACTAATTGAGGGATATTTGCTCTCTAAACGGCTCAACTAATTGAGGGATATTTGCTCTCTAAACGGTTCAACTAATTGAGGGATATTTGCTCTCTAAACGGCTCAACTAATTGAGGGATATTTGCTCTCTAAACGGTTCAACTCATTGAGGGATGTTTGCTCTGTAGCATAAACGGCTAAATTATATCATATTAATTGTCCTTTTACTGTTATCATAACAGTTTTAATTTATTTACTCGTTTACGTTTGATAATTATTACCATGTTTCCAAGTACAGTCGCTTGGGCTGGATTTGGTGAGTTGAGTATTTTTTTTATTATTTTTATAAGTTTTATTGTCTCAAAGTTGAAAGAATGTAGGTTTATTGATTGCAACATTGTATGCACATATTCTGAAAAGACAGTTTAGCAAGTCAACAAAATATTTTTTTAAAGTTGTGTAGGGTACCTACGTCCCCTAAATAAATAATTAAATTGTTAAACATAATTTATTGTTAAAATTGTAAACATACAGGGTGAACGACCGATGAACCAAACTCTGAATTATTTACAATTGTCACATGGCAGAATCATTATTCACACGCGAACACTATTTACACCGCATACCAAGGTAGAAAGAGAACACATCGCTTCTGACGTGATAGCACGCGCAGGAGTGAGACGCGGCCCGTTCCGAATACAAATAAATATCTACCCGTCAATCAGTGCACGCGCAAGAGTGAGACAGAATATGTATCGCGAGTTGGTTCACTCACTACTATAAAAATACCTACTTGTAGAGAAATAAACATCATTATTCATCCAACTGTCAAGACTTGTTATTATTTACCCGCTATTCACTTTCGCTTTTATCCGCATTTCTGAGTTCTATATTTATTTAAATACATATCAAAATCATCACGACGTATCAAGATAAGCATTTCGCTACAGTTGCAAATGAAAAGATTGAGTGCTTGGGCTTGCAAGAGGAATGACTTGTGGAAGAGGTTTGTGTGAGCTCTTGAGTGTGGGGTTTTTGTTGCTTTATATTTTTCTTTTTATATATTTGTATTTTTTTGTTTTATGATTATGTGTGGTATATTGTGGGATGAATGCTTTGGTCTGCCTGGAGTGATGAAGTGTGAGGAGTTTGATTTCGCGTGATGTACTACCTTGATCAAAAAGTTTTAGGACCGGCCACCGTGTGGCGCTGTCAGTCACCCGATTGGATTTTTTTGTTTTGTTAGGTTACCACATCTATCATTGACACTCCCCTCCAAATTTCAGCGTCATAGCTTGACATTTGTAAAAGTTACGCTGTACTGAGTACATCTATGTTTGTGCGTGTTTTCGATTTTTTACAAGTTTGAAAATGGCATCAACTGTGCATCAACGAATTTGGATTAAATTTTGTGTGAAAAACGGATTTAACGGTCCGCAGACCTTGGAAATGTTGGAGAAGTGTTTTTCGGTAGCACGAACGCTTCAGAAGTGGTCGTGAGTCGGTCGAGGATGACGAACGCAGTGGCAGTCGAAAACCGATGAAAACATCGATAAAATCAAAGAAATGTTTGCCTAAAACCGCAAATTGACCAATAGAGAGCTGGCAGAGGACTTGAACATCGCTTATGGATCCGCTCAAGACATTTTGGTTAGTGATTTGGGCCTCAGACGTGTCGCTGCAAAACTGGTGCCGAAAGTCGTTCACCAAAACTGGTGCCGCGTTGAAATCGCGAAATACATGATTTCCACGAGTTTTTGACCAAAAACAACACGAATACTCTCCAAGTTGATGGTTTGCTCGGAGTGTCGGTCCGATTGTCGGACACCTTACTCCTTCATCGGTTGTGTAAAAACGGACTTTGGGAAATTAATTTTGGATTGTATGGTGGAGTTGTTAGAAAATTTTGTATAGAGAGGAAGGATAGAGTTTGGTACATACATTAAGGTTATAGATACATATAGGTTACATAATAATATACTTATATTTTTATATGTCACGAGTGTTGATAAATATGAATACAAAGAAAGAAAGGATAGTGATGTATACATAGACATAGATATTTGAATAATTATAAATATATTACGAAGCTGGGGGTGGGGGAGAACGCTGTGACTTTAGAATAAATAGTTGTACATATAATAATAAGGAGATATGGTAGATGCCTTATGAAGTGCGGGTATGTGCACTGGACACTATTCGGCGCCTACCGTTCCGAATAGGGGGTCAGGGGGTCGTTCGAAGCATTTGTTTGGGCCTGGGGTGAATGAGATTAGCGTTCACGTCGTAGTCCGTGAGTGAGCTGATTAGGGGGTTCGGGTGACTCGAGAGAGAGCTGTAGAACCTCTCGGCCAGAGAGATCGCGTATTCTCGGATGGTGGGGAGATCTAGGTCTTCGTGAAGCCGTTTGTTGCTGACAAAGTAGGGCGCATCCATAATGATGCGCGTTGCCTTGTTTTGCAACACCTGGAGTTTGCGCATATGGGTTTCGGCCGCATGGCCCCAGACCGGGATGGCGTACGTCATCTGAGGACGTATGATGGCCTTGTACAAGTTTAACTTGATACGAGGGGACATCTTACTGTGTCTGCCCAAGAGTGGTGTGAGGGCTTTCAGAGTGCCGTACGCCCTCCCGGTGGTGTTGGTGGTGTGCTTTTTCCAGGACAGCTTCGCGTCTAGAGTGACGCCGAGGTATTTCACCGCGTCGCACCACGGAACGCTCTGGAACACGAACACTATCATCCAGCATCCCTGCGACTTTTTCCTGTTCAACCGACTTAAAAAACCGCTTCGCGGAACGCGTTACAGTACCCGAGAGGACCTCATGAAAAAATCGAAAACGGCTCTGATGGACATACCGAAAATTGAGTAACAGCGGTGTTTCGAGGATTGGATCAAGCGCTGGCGTAAGTGCGTTGTAGTTGATGGGGAGTACTTTGAAGGGGGTCACATCGATTTTGATGAATAAACTTGTATTTTCGATTTTATGAATAAAGTCCTAAAACTTTTTGATCAAGGAACATGTGTAATTGAGTGTCACTGTTTGTCAGGTGATGAGAATGTGTAACGGGGTTGTATATAATCCAAAATCGGAAAGAAGCATCGATTTATTTTTTCACGCTGTATGTCCTCAGGGAGATACAGGCAAAAACCTAGTTTACTGGGGATACGACAAATGAAAGGCAATAAACCCAGATCCATTAATATTGTGTGTCCTAATTAAATTACTTGTTGTTTTTTCGCAAATTATGTATATTTCTTGTCATGTGTAAAATAAATAAATAAATATAATAAAATCTTGCTAAAGAAGGTAGACCAGACCGTTTACAGATGGTGAAATAGTTAAAAAATGTATTTTAGGGAACAGTTGAAGTAATTAGTCCGAACGCAATAAAAACATTTGCTGGTGCAAGTACGTTACTTGTCCTTAAGTATGTTATGTTACAGCACAGTTACTGGGAGAGTTGAAGATTTAGGATCAGATATCACTCTTCAACTTTAAGAAAAACCTAACCATTTTACTTATTTTTAACTGGCGATTGATAAAAGCAAAGATGTGAGCCATACTGCTCAGTTTAATCATTTTTATCCGTGGAATAAATCAGAATGTTGAAGTAACTGAAGAGCTAGCAACATTGAAGAGTTTGAAGGACACAACTGCCGGAGTAACTGAAGAACAAGCAGCATAAAATAGTTTGAAGGACACTTCTACTGGAGTAACTGAAGAACTAGCGACATTGAAGAGTTTGAAGGACACAACTGCCGGAGTAACTGAAGAACTAGCAGCATTGAAGAGTTTGAAGGACACTTCTACCGGAGAAAACATATTTTTGAATGTAGCAGAAACAGTCAATAAATTTGAATGAAATTGTGAAAAGCTTTCTTGTGTGAGTACTGACGCATGACGGTGCGAACAGAACAGTACAGTGTAGATACTATATTGTATTGCATACTATGATTGTAATATTGGTTTAATTGGGAGAATTAACAGATTGATACCAAAAGTATTCATCAACCAATGCACTTTCACTGTATAGTATAAGACAGCAACAGTCCTTGTGTGGAAAAGTTTTGATTTAAAGTCTGCAATGTCTACCGTTATTTCCACTGTAAATTATATAAGAAAGGCTGGATTGAATCATCTTCAGTTTATAAGTTTTCTAGAAGATATTGAACCGTTGATAGTACGAGTACGGCGATTTGTTGTACTTACCACAGTGGAGTGGAGTATGATACGGTGGTTTGTTGTACCACAGTGGAGTGGAGTATGATACGGTGGTTTGTTGTACCACAGTGGAGTGGAGTATGATACGGTGGTTTGTTGTACCACAGTGGAGTGGAGTATGATACGGTGTTTAAGTCGCTGCACCATGTTAAAACGCTTTTTTTTATATTTCGAAATGAAATTGTCATATTCATGATGGAAAAATCGAAACCAGTTCCAGAATTTTCTGACACTGTTTGACTGTGGGGTCTCGCATTTCTAATCGATTTAACCGAACATCTCAATTCCGTTAATGGAAAACTTGTACATGAACTTTTTTCTACATTAAGGCATTTAAAAAAAACTAGAACTTATAAAAAAAAAAAACAGTTGTGACAAAATATTTTTTTACATTTTCATTGCTGTGATTATTTGTGGTAAACTGTGTCGGCTAATGCATCTGTTATGGCCTTTTGCAACGAAAACACTTTTAGAATTTTAACTGTGTAATTTTATTTGTATAATCGTTGAATTACATTGAAGTATAATAATAACAGTATTGTAGAAGTAATAATAAAGATGATGTTAACATCGTAGTGGCTTTAAGGATAATGCTTGCTGCCTCTGATATGGCGTCCTATTTAAACCAAAGATAACCATACGCACGACCCTTCGATATATTAAAAAGGAATTTGTCGGGTATGTTATCTTTGCCCTTGTCAAATCGATATCAGGCGATTTGTCTCGTTCGCAGTTTACTTCCATTTAGTGATACCAAATCTTTATTGAATTTGGATAGATAACCGCCAACAAGATAATAAATTTAAACATAATACATTGAGTTAAGTTTGACGTACATGTGATAATACTAATATTTATAGGCTATAGATAACATAGTACATATATGGTTGGTAAGCTTAACATTGGTTTGCATGATAACTTATAATATTTATTGGAAGTAGATAAAACTATACGATAAGATTAGCATATTAACATTGGTAGGGATACATTACATATCATAAAAGGAAAAATAAGCCATTAAAACACTTATTTTATATTTTTGTGTTCACCACAAGTTTGTTTTTGGGCTTACTACCGGTTTCGAAGACCACCGTCTTCATCGTCATGAAGATAAACTAAATGGCTTAAACTAGATTTCCTGTACAAGTGTAAATAATATAAGAGGAATGAGGTAGAGGGAGAGATGTAAACTAATAATGGTATGTTAACGGTTGTTTGTATAAAGCTGTTTCCAAATCCACTGACAGTTTCTCAATTTTATTTGCACTTATTTTATCATAGTGTAAGTTATAATTAAGACCTTTTATCAGAAGGTTATTAAATTATATTAGAAGAAGGTTATTAAATTATTAAAACATACATATTCTCCGTTATTAAAATTGTCATTAAATAAATTGATCGCTCTATTGTAGAATTTATTATTGTTATTTGTGAAGTGAATGTTGGGGTCATTAGCTTTATTTTTTAATTCAACTAACTTTTTGATTTTTTTTAAACTCGCCAAATCTCGTACTTTATCATCTAATAGATCTCACACCATCGGATGTACTCGTAAATCATGTGTAAGCTCAGTGTGTAGACATTTTAATACTAAATTGAGGTTATTTCTTTTTGCAAATGCACTTTTTAAGTCTTCCTTTAGCCACGCCACTTTTGATTTTTCTATTGATATCGAATTTGATTTAAGTTTAAGGTTAATATAATACATTTTATCGGTGTTAACAGTCGTGGTTATTTCTTGAACGTTCTAAGTTATTCATATTTACCATCAAGTTTGTGCTTTGTGAAGTGTTTATTGGAATTCAATGTATGTGTTCGATTATTTCACGGTTATTTGATTTGTTGCCAAGACGCTTGTAGCGTCCATATTTGAAAAAAGGTAATCATCTATTTTGAATATTTTATTAATCCATATTTAGTTTTTTCTCACTAATTCTACTATGTCTATTATTTTTACATTGCACATATTCCAGTGAATATTTATATACTCGCGCGTTTTGCAAGGAATATTTTTCGGACTCGTTTTTGTATATTTATCAACGCGTATCGTGCATCGGATATTTAGTCGGCTTGGTCCGGTTTTAGCACTTGTGTTTTTTTCTTATTCGTCAACATTGTTGTTTCTGAAAAGTTGATTTGAATTCAACGTAGGTGTTCGATTATTTCACGGTAATTTGATTTGTTGCCAAGACGCTCACAACGTCCATATTTGAAATAAGGTAAGCATCCATTTTGAATATTATATTATATAATGGCCGCCAAAATTGAAGGATCCTCTGTACAGAGTATCGTACTTTAGTGTTCCTGTGACCGCCGCACGGTTCGGACGATATTGCAACTATTCGAGTGCAAGCGAGTTCTTAAAAAAACATGGTTTTATGGTGTGTTGTTTTGATTTGCTTTTTCTTTAATGCGAATAGTGCCACTGATCATCGTGCATTTATTTTATATGCTCTTTAGTTTTACAGTGAATATTTTTTGGTTCGTTATATTATATTATATTTTGCGTATCGTGCATTGGACATTTAATCGGTGTTAACAGTCGTGGTTATTTCTTGAACGTTCTAAGTTATTCATATTTACCATCGAGTTTGTGCTTTGTGAAGTGTTTATTGGAATTCAGTGTTGGTGTTGCCAAGACGCTTGTAGCGTCCATATTTGAAAGAAGGTAATTATCTATTTTAAATATTTTATTAATCCATCTTTAGTTTTTTCACATAAATTCTACTATGTCTATTATTTTTACATTACACATTTTCCAGTGAATATTTATATACTCGCGCGTTTTGCAAGGAATATTTTTCGGACTCGTTTTTTTTATATTTATCAACGCGTATCGTGCATTGGACTATTAATCGGCTTGGTCCGGTTTTAGCACTTGTGGTTTTTTCTTATTCGTCAACATTGTTGTTTCTGAAAAGTTGATTTGAATTCAACGTAGGTGTTCGATTATTTCACGGTTATTTGATTTTTTGCCAAGACGCTCACAACGTCCATATTTGAAATAAGGTAAGCATCCATTTTGAATATTATATTATATAATGGCCGCCAAAATTGAAGGATCCTCCGTACAGAGTATCGTACTTTAGTGTTCCTGTGACCGCCGCACGGTTCGGACGATATTGCAACTATTCGAGTGCAAGCGAGTTCTTAAAAAAACATGGTTTTATGGTGTGTTGTTTTGATTTGCTTTTTCTTTAATGCGAATAGTACCACTGATCATCGTGCATTTATTTTATATGCTCTTTAGTTTTACAGTGAATATTTTTTGGTTCGTTATATTATATTATATTTTGCGTATCGTGCATTGGACATTTAATCGGTGTTAACAGTCGTGGTTATTTCTTGAACGTTCTAAGTTATTCATATTTACCATCGAGTTTGTGCTTTGTGAAGTGTTTATTGGAATTCAGTGTTGGTGTTGCCAAGACGCTTGTAGCGTCCATATTTGAAAGAAAGTAATTATCTATTTTAAATATTTTATTAATCCATCTTTAGTTTTTTCACATTAATTCTACTATGTCTATTATTTTTACATTACGCATTTTCCAGTGAATATTTATATACTCGCGCGTTTTGCAAGGAATATTTTTCGGACTCGTTTTTTTTATATTTATCAACGCGTATCGTGCATTGGACTATTAATCGGCTTGGTCCGGTTTTAGCACTTGTGGTTTTTTCTTATTCGTCAACATTGTTGTTTCTGAAAAGTTGATTTGAATTCAACGTAGGTGTTCGATTATTTCACGGTTATTTGATTTGTTGCCAAGACGCTCACAACGTCCATATTTGAAATAAGGTAAGCATCCATTTTGAATATTATATTATATAATGGCCGCCAAAATTGAAGGATCCTCTGTACCGAGTATCGTACTTTTGTTTTCCTGTGTCCGCCGCACGGTTCGGACGATATTGCAACTATTCGAGTGCAAGCGAGTTCTTAAAAAAACATGGTTTTATGGTGTGTTGTTTTGATTTGCTTTTTCTTTAATGCGAATAGTGCCACTGATCATCGTGCATTTATTTTGTATGCTCTTTAGTTCTACAGTGAATATTTTTTGGTTCGTTATATTATATTATATTATATTTTGCGTATCGTGCATTGGACATTTAATCGGTGTTAACAGTCGTGGTTATTTCTTGAACGTTCTAAGTTATTCATATTTACCATCGAGTTTGTGCTTTGTGAAGTGTTTATTGGAATTCAGTGTTGGTGTTGCCAAGACGCTTGTAGCGTCCATATTTGAAAGAAGGTAATTATCTATTTTAAATATTTTATTAATCCATCTTTAGTTTTTTCACATTAATTCTACTATTTCTATTATTTTTACATTACGCATTTTCCAGTGAATATTTATATACTCGCGCGTTTTGCAAGGAATATTTTTCGGACTCGTTTTTTTTATATTTATCAACGCGTATCGTGCATTGGACTATTAATCGGCTTGGTCCGGTTTTAGCACTTGTGGTTTTTTCTTATTCGTCAACATTGTTGTTTCTGAAAAGTTGATTTGAATTCAACGTAGGTGTTCGATTATTTCACGGTAATTTGATTTGTTGCCAAGACGCTCACAACGTCCATATTTGAAATAAGGTAAGCATCCATTTTGAATATTATATTATATAATGGCCGCCAAAATTGAAGGATCCTCCGTACAGAGTATCGTACTTTAGTGTTCCTGTGACCGCCGCACGGTTCGGACGATATTGCAACTATTCGAGTGCAAGCGAGTTCTTAAAAAAACATGGTTTTATGGTGTGTTGTTTTGATTTGCTTTTTCTTTAATGCGAATAGTGCCACTGATCATCGTGCATTTATTTTATATGCTCTTTAGTTTTACAGTGAATATTTTTTGGTTCGTTATATTATATTATATTTTGCGTATCGTGCATTGGACATTTAATCGGTGTTAACAGTCGTGGTTATTTCTTGAACGTTCTAAGTTATTCATATTTACCATCGAGTTTGTGCTTTGTGAAGTGTTTATTGGAATTCAGTGTTGGTGTTGCCAAGACGCTTGTAGCGTCCATATTTGAAAGAAGGTAATTATCTATTTTAAATATTTTATTAATCCATCTTTAGTTTTTTCACATTAATTCTACTATGTCTATTATTTTTACATTACACATTTTTCAGTGAATATTTATATACTCGCGCGTTTTGCAAGGAATATTTTTCGGACTCGTTTTTTTTATATTTATCAACGCGTATCGTGCATTGGACTATTAATCGGCTTGGTCCGGTTTTAGCACTTGTGGTTTTTTCTTATTCGTCAACATTGTTGTTTCTGAAAAGTTGATTTGAATTCAACGTAGGTGTTCGATTATTTCACGGTTATTTGATTTGTTGCCAAGACGCTCACAACGTCCATATTTGAAATAAGGTAAGCATCCATTTTGAATATTATATTATATAATGGCCGCCAAAATTGAAGGATCCTCTGTACCGAGTATCGTACTTTTGTTTTCCTGTGTCCGCCGCACGGTTCGGACGATATTGCAACTATTCGAGTGCAAGCGAGTTCTTAAAAAAACATGGTTTTATGGTGTGTTGTTTTGATTTGCTTTTTCTTTAATGCGAATAGTGCCACTGATCATCGTGCATTTATTTTGTATGCTCTTTAGTTCTACAGTGAATATTTTTTGGTTCGTTATATTATATTATATTATATTTTGCGTATCGTGCATTGGACATTTAATCGGTGTTAACAGTCGTGGTTATTTCTTGAACGTTCTAAGTTATTCATATTTACCATCGAGTTTGTGCTTTGTGAAGTGTTTATTGGAATTCAGTGTTGGTGTTGCCAAGACGCTTGTAGCGTCCATATTTGAAAGAAGGTAATTATCTATTTTAAATATTTTATTAATCCATCTTTAGTTTTTTCACATTAATTCTACTATTTCTATTATTTTTACATTACGCATTTTCCAGTGAATATTTATATACTCGCGCGTTTTGCAAGGAATATTTTTCGGACTCGTTTTTTTTATATTTATCAACGCGTATCGTGCATTGGACTATTAATCGGCTTGGTCCGGTTTTAGCACTTGTGGTTTTTTTTTATTCGTCAACATTGTTGTTTCTGAAAAGTTGATTTGAATTCAACGTAGGTGTTCGATTATTTCACGGTAATTTGATTTGTTGCCAAGACGCTCACAACGTCCATATTTGAAATAAGGTAAGCATCCATTTTGAATATTATATTATATAATGGCCGCCAAAATTGAAGGATCCTCCGTACAGAGTATCGTACTTTAGTGTTCCTGTGACCGCCGCACGGTTCGGACGATATTGCAACTATTCGAGTGCAAGCGAGTTCTTAAAAAAACATGGTTTTATGGTGTGTTGTTTTGATTTGCTTTTTCTTTAATGCGAATAGTGCCACTGATCATCGTGCATTTATTTTATATGCTCTTTAGTTTTACAGTGAATATTTTTTGGTTCGTTATATTATATTATATTTTGCGTATCGTGCATTGGACATTTAATCGGTGTTAACAGTCGTGGTTATTTCTTGAACGTTCTAAGTTATTCATATTTACCATCGAGTTTGTGCTTTGTGAAGTGTTTATTGGAATTCAGTGTTGGTGTTGCCAAGACGCTTGTAGCGTCCATATTTGAAAGAAGGTAATTATCTATTTTAAATATTTTATTAATCCATCTTTAGTTTTTTCACATTAATTCTACTATGTCTATTATTTTTACATTACACATTTTTCAGTGAATATTTATATACTCGCGCGTTTTGCAAGGAATATTTTTCGGACTCGTTTTTTTTATATTTATCAACGCGTATCGTGCATTGGACTATTAATCGGCTTGGTCCGGTTTTAGCACTTGTGGTTTTTTCTTATTCGTCAACATTGTTGTTTCTGAAAAGTTGATTTGAATTCAACGTAGGTGTTCGATTATTTCACGGTTATTTGATTTGTTGCCAAGACGCTCACAACGTCCATATTTGAAATAAGGTAAGCATCCATTTTGAATATTATATTATATAATGGCCGCCAAAATTGAAGGATCCTCTGTACCGAGTATCGTACTTTTGTTTTCCTGTGTCCGCCGCACGGTTCGGACGATATTGCAACTATTCGAGTGCAAGCGAGTTCTTAAAAAAACATGGTTTTATGGTGTGTTGTTTTGATTTGCTTTTTCTTTAATGCGAATAGTGCCACTGATCATCGTGCATTTATTTTGTATGCTCTTTAGTTCTACAGTGAATATTTTTTGGTTCGTTATATTATATTATATTATATTTTGCGTATCGTGCATTGGACATTTAATCGGTGTTAACAGTCGTGGTTATTTCTTGAACGTTCTAAGTTATTCATATTTACCATCGAGTTTGTGCTTTGTGAAGTGTTTATTGGAATTCAGTGTTGGTGTTGCCAAGACGCTTGTAGCGTCCATATTTGAAAGAAAGTAATTATCTATTTTAAATATTTTATTAATCCATCTTTAGTTTTTTCACATTAATTCTACTATGTCTATTATTTTTACATTACGCATTTTCCAGTGAATATTTATATACTCGCGCGTTTTGCAAGGAATATTTTTCGGACTCGTTTTTTTTATATTTATCAACGCGTATCGTGCATTGGACTATTAATCGGCTTGGTCCGGTTTTAGCACTTGTGGTTTTTTCTTATTCGTCAACATTGTTGTTTCTGAAAAGTTGATTTGAATTCAACGTAGGTGTTCGATTATTTCACGGTAATTTGATTTGTTGCCAAGACGCTCACAACGTCCATATTTGAAATAAGGTAAGCATCCATTTTGAATATTATATTATATAATGGCCACCAAAATTGAAGGATCCTCCGTACAGAGTATCGTACTTTAGTGTTCCTGTGACCGCCGCACGGTTCGGACGATATTGCAACTATTCGAGTGCAAGCGAGTTCTTAAAAAAACATGGTTTTATGGTGTGTTGTTTTGATTTGCTTTTTCTTTAATGCGAATAGTGCCACTGATCATCGTGCATTTATTTTATATGCTCTTTAGTTTTACAGTGAATATTTTTTGGTTCGTTATATTATATTATATTTTGCGTATCGTGCATTGGACATTTAATCGGTGTTAACAGTCGTGGTTATTTCTTGAACGTTCTAAGTTATTCATATTTACCATCGAGTTTGTGCTTTGTGAAGTGTTTATTGGAATTCAGTGTTGGTGTTGCCAAGACGCTTGAAGCGTCCATATTTGAAAGAAGGTAATTATCTATTTTAAATATTTAATTAATCCATCTTTAGTTTTTTCACATTAATTCTACTATGTCTATTATTTTTACATTACACATTTTCCAGTGAATATTTATATACTCGCGCGTTTTGCAAGGAATATTTTTCGGACTCGTTTTTTTTATATTTATCAACGCGTATCGTGCATTGGACTATTAATCGGCTTGGTCCGGTTTTAGCACTTGTGGTTTTTTCTTATTCGTCAACATTGTTGTTTCTGAAAAGTTGATTTGAATTCAACGTAGGTGTTCGATTATTTCACGGTTATTTGATTTTTTGCCAAGACGCTCACAACGTCCATATTTGAAATAAGGTAAGCATCCATTTTGAATATTATATTATATAATGGCCGCCAAAATTGAAGGATCCTCCGTACAGAGTATCGTACTTTAGTGTTCCTGTGACCGCCGCACGGTTCGGACGATATTGCAACTATTCGAGTGCAAGCGAGTTCTTAAAAAAACATGGTTTTATGGTGTGTTGTTTTGATTTGCTTTTTCTTTAATGCGAATAGTACCACTGATCATCGTGCATTTATTTTATATGCTCTTTAGTTTTACAGTGAATATTTTTTGGTTCGTTATATTATATTATATTTTGCGTATCGTGCATTGGACATTTAATCGGTGTTAACAGTCGTGGTTATTTCTTGAACGTTCTAAGTTATTCATATTTACCATCGAGTTTGTGCTTTGTGAAGTGTTTATTGGAATTCAGTGTTGGTGTTGCCAAGACGCTTGTAGCGTCCATATTTGAAAGAAAGTAATTATCTATTTTAAATATTTTATTAATCCATCTTTAGTTTTTTCACATTAATTCTACTATGTCTATTATTTTTACATTACGCATTTTCCAGTGAATATTTATATACTCGCGCGTTTTGCAAGGAATATTTTTCGGACTCGTTTTTTTTATATTTATCAACGCGTATCGTGCATTGGACTATTAATCGGCTTGGTCCGGTTTTAGCACTTGTGGTTTTTTCTTATTCGTCAACATTGTTGTTTCTGAAAAGTTGATTTGAATTCAACGTAGGTGTTCGATTATTTCACGGTTATTTGATTTTTTGCCAAGACGCTCACAACGTCCATATTTGAAATAAGGTAAGCATCCATTTTGAATATTATATTATATAATGGCCGCCAAAATTGAAGGATCCTCCGTACAGAGTATCGAACTTTAGTGTTCCTGTGACCGCCGCACGGTTCGGACGATATTGCAACTATTCGAGTGCAAGCGAGTTCTTAAAAAAAACATGGTTATATGGTGTGTTGTTTTGATTTGCTTTTTCTTTAATGCGAATAGTGCCACTGATCATCGTGCATTTATTTTATATGCTCTTTAGTTTTACAGTGAATATTTTTTGGTTCGTTATATTATATTATATTTTGCGTATCGTGCATTGGACATTTAATCGGTGTTAACAGTCGTGGTTATTTCTTGAACGTTCTAAGTTATTCATATTTACCATCGAGTTTGTGCTTTGTGAAGTGTTTATTGGAATTCAGTGTTGGTGTTGCCAAGACGCTTGTAGCGTCCATATTTGAAAGAAGGTAATTATCTATTTTAAATATTTTATTAATCCATCTTTAGTTTTTTCACATTAATTCTACTATGTCTATTATTTTTACATTACACATTTTTCAGTGAATATTTATATACTCGCGCGTTTTGCAAGGAATATTTTTCGGGCTCGTTTTTTTTATATTTATCAACGCGTATCGTGCATTGGACTATTAATCGGCTTGGTCCGGTTTTAGCACTTGTGGTTTTTTCTTATTCGTCAACATTGTTGTTTCTGAAAAGTTGATTTGAATTCAACGTAGGTGTTCGATTATTTCACGGTTATTTGATTTGTTGCCAAGACGCTCACAACGTCCATATTTGAAATAAGGTAAGCATCCATTTTGAATATTATATTATATAATGGCCGCCAAAATTGAAGGATCCTCTGTACCGAGTATCGTACTTTTGTTTTCCTGTGTCCGCCGCACGGTTCGGACGATATTGCAACTATTCGAGTGCAAGCGAGTTCTTAAAAAAACATGGTTTTATGGTGTGTTGTTTTGATTTGCTTTTTCTTTAATGCGAATAGTGCCACTGATCATCGTGCATTTATTTTGTATGCTCTTTAGTTCTACAGTGAATATTTTTTGGTTCGTTATATTATATTATATTTTGCGTATCGTGCATTGGACATTTAATCGGTGTTAACAGTCGTGGTTATTTCTTGAACGTTCTAAGTTATTCATATTTACCATCGAGTTTGTGCTTTGTGAAGTGTTTATTGGAATTCAGTGTTGGTGTTGCCAAGACGCTTGTAGCGTCCATATTTGAAAGAAGGTAATTATCTATTTTAAATATTTTATTAATCCATCTTTAGTTTTTTCACATTAATTCTACTATGTCTATTATTTTTACATTACGCATTTTCCAGTGAATATTTATATACTCGCGCGTTTTGCAAGGAATATTTTTCGGACTCGTTTTTTTTATATTTATCAACGCGTATCGTGCATTGGACTATTAATCGGCTTGGTCCGGTTTTAGCACTTGTGGTTTTTTCTTATTCGTCAACATTGTTGTTTCTGAAAAGTTGATTTGAATTCAACGTAGGTGTTCGATTATTTCACGGTAATTTGATTTGTTGCCAAGACGCTCACAACGTCCATATTTGAAATAAGGTAAGCATCCATTTTGAATATTATATTATATAATGGCCGCCAAAATTGAAGGATCCTCCGTACAGAGTATCGTACTTTAGTGTTCCTGTGACCGCCGCACGGTTCGGACGATATTGCAACTATTCGAGTGCAAGCGAGTTCTTAAAAAAACATGGTTTTATGGTGTGTTGTTTTGATTTGCTTTTTCTTTAATGCGAATAGTGCCACTGATCATCGTGCATTTATTTTATATGCTCTTTAGTTTTACAGTGAATATTTTTTGGTTCGTTATATTATATTATATTTTGCGTATCGTGCATTGGACATTTAATCGGTGTTAACAGTCGTGGTTATTTCTTGAACGTTCTAAGTTATTCATATTTACCATCGAGTTTGTGCTTTGTGAAGTGTTTATTGGAATTCAGTGTTGGTGTTGCCAAGACGCTTGAAGCGTCCATATTTGAAAGAAGGTAATTATCTATTTTAAATATTTAATTAATCCATCTTTAGTTTTTTCACATTAATTCTACTATGTCTATTATTTTTACATTACACATTTTCCAGTGAATATTTATATACTCGCGCGTTTTGCAAGGAATATTTTTCGGACTCGTTTTTTTTATATTTATCAACGCGTATCGTGCATTGGACTATTAATCGGCTTGGTCCGGTTTTAGCACTTGTGGTTTTTTCTTATTCGTCAACATTGTTGTTTCTGAAAAGTTGATTTGAATTCAACGTAGGTGTTCGATTATTTCACGGTTATTTGATTTTTTGCCAAGACGCTCACAACGTCCATCTTTGAAATAAGGTAAGCATCCATTTTGAATATTATATTATATAATGGCCGCCAAAATTTAAGGATCCTTTGTACAGAGTATCGTACTTTAGTGTTCCTGTGACCGCCGCACGGTTCGGACGATATTGCAACTACTCGAGTGCAAGCGAGTTCTTAAAAAAAACATGGTTTTATGGTGTGTTGTTTTGATTTGCTTTTTCTTTAATGCGAATAGTACCACTGATCATCGTGCATTTATTTTATATGCTCTTTAGTTTTACAGTGAATATTTTTTGGTTCGTTATATTATATTATATTTTGCGTATCGTGCATTGGACATTTAATCGGTGTTAACAGTCGTGGTTATTTCTTGAACGTTCTAAGTTATTCATATTTACCATCGAGTTTGTGCTTTGTGAAGTGTTTATTGGAATTCAGTGTTGGTGTTGCCAAGACGCTTGTAGCGTCCATATTTGAAAGAAGGTAATTATCTATTTTAAATATTTTATTAATCCATCTTTAGCTTTTTCACATTAATTCTACTATGTCTATTATTTTTACATTACACATTTTCCAGTGAATATTTATATACTCGCGCGTTTTGCAAGGAATATTTTTCGGACTCGTTTTTTTTATATTTATCAACGCGTATCGTGCATTGGACTATTAATCGGCTTGGTCCGGTTTTAGCAGTTGTGGTTTTTTCTTATTCGTCAACATTGTTGTTTCTGAAAAGTTGATTTGAATTCAACGTAGGTGTTCGATTATTTCACGGTTATTTGATTTTTTGCCAAGACGCTCACAACGTCCATATTTGAAATAAGGTAAGCATCTTTTTTGAATATTATATTATATAATGGCCGCCAAAATTGAAGGATCCTCCGTACAGAGTATCGTACTTTAGTGTTCCTGTGACCGCCGCACGGTTCGGACGATATTGCAACTATTCGAGTGCAAGCGAGTTCTTAAAAAAAACATGGTTTTATGGTGTGTTGTTTTGATTTGCTTTTTCTTTAATGCGAATAGTGCCACTGATCATCGTGCATTTATTTTATATGCTCTTTAGTTTTACAGTGAATATTTTTTGGTTCGTTATATTATATTATATTTTGCGTATCGTGCATTGGACATTTAATCGGTGTTAACAGTCGTGGTTATTTTTTGAACGTTCTAAGTTATTCATATTTACCATCGAGTTTGTGCTTTGTGAAGTGTTTATTGGAATTCAGTGTTGGTGTTGCCAAGACGCTTGTAGCGTCCATATTTGAAAGAAGGTAATTATCTATTTTAAATATTTAATTAATCCATCTTTAGTTTTTTCACATTAATTCTACTATGTCTATTATTTTTACATTACACATTTTCCAGTGAATATTTATATACTCGCGCGTTTTGCAAGGAATATTTTTCGGACTCGTTTTTTTTATATTTATCAACGCGTATCGTGCATTGGACTATTAATCGGCTTGGTCCGGTTTTAGCCCTTGTGGTTTTTTCTTATTCGTCAACATTGTTGTTTCTGAAAAGTTGATTTGAATTCAACGTAGGTGTTCGATTATTTCACGGTTATTTGATTTTTTGCCAAGACGCTCACAACGTCCATATTTGAAATAAGGTAAGCATCCATTTTGAATATTATATTATATAATGGCCGCCAAAATTGAAGGATCCTCCGTACAGAGTATCGTACTTTAGTGTTCCTGTGACCGCCGCACGGTTCGGACGATATTGCAACTATTCGAGTGCAAGCGAGTTCTTAAAAAAACATGGTTTTATGGTGTGTTGTTTTGATTTGCTTTTTCTTTAATGCGAATAGTACCACTGATCATCGTGCATTTATTTTGTATGCTCTTTAGTTCTACAGTGAATATTTTTTGGTTCGTTATATTATATTATATTTTGCGTATCGTGCATTGGACATTTAATCGGTGTTAACAGTCGTGGTTATTTCTTGAACGTTCTAAGTTATTCATATTTACCATCGAGTTTGTGCTTTGTGAAGTGTTTATTGGAATTCAGTGTTGGTGTTGCCAAGACGCTTGAAGCGTCCATATTTGAAAGAAGGTAATTATCTATTTTAAATATTTAATTAATCCATCTTTAGTTTTTTCACATTAATTCTACTATGTCTATTATTTTTACATTACACATTTTCCAGTGAATATTTATATACTCGCGCGTTTTGCAAGGAATATTTTTCGGACTCGTTTTTTTTATATTTATCAACGCGTATCGTGCATTGGACTATTAATCGGCTTGGTCCGGTTTTAGCACTTGTGGTTTTTTCTTATTCGTCAACATTGTTGTTTCTGAAAAGTTGATTTGAATTCAACGTAGGTGTTCGATTATTTCACGGTAATTTGATTTGTTGCCAAGACGCTCACAACGTCCATATTTGAAATAAGGTAAGCATCCATTTTGAATATTATATTATATAATGGCCGCCAAAATTGAAGGATCCTCTGTACCGAGTATCGTACTTTTGTTTTCCTGTGTCCGCCGCACGGTTCGGACGATATTGCAACTATTCGAGTGCAAGCGAGTTCTTAAAAAAACATGGTTTTATGGTGTGTTGTTTTGATTTGCTTTTTCTTTAATGCGAATAGTGCCACTGATCATCGTGCATTTATTTTGTATGCTCTTTAGTTCTACAGTGAATATTTTTTGGTTCGTTATATTATATTATATTATATTTTGCGTATCGTGCATTGGACATTTAATCGGTGTTAACAGTCGTGGTTATTTCTTGAACGTTCTAAGTTATTCATATTTACCATCGAGTTTGTGCTTTATGAAGTGTTTATTGGAATTCAGTGTTGGTGTTGCCAAGACGCTTGAAGCGTCCATATTTGAAAGAAGGTAATTATCTATTTTAAATATTTTATTAATCCATCTTTAGTTTTTTCACATAAATTCTACTATGTCTATTATTTTTACATTACACATTATATACTCGCGCGTTTTGCAAGGAATATTTTTCGGACTCGTTTTTTTTATATTTATCAACGCGTATCGTGCATTGGACTATTAATCGGCTTGGTCCGGTTTTAGCACTTGTGGTTTTTTCTTATTCGTCAACATTGTTGTTTCTGAAAAGTTCTACAGTGAATATTTTTTGGTTCGTTATATTATATTATATTATATTTTGCGTATCGTGCATTGGACATTTAATCGGTGTTAACAGTCGTGGTTATTTCTTGAACGTTCTAAGTTATTCATATTTACCATCGAGTTTGTGCTTTATGAAGTGTTTATTGGAATTCAGTGTTGGTGTTGCCAAGACGCTTGAAGCGTCCATATTTGAAAGAAGGTAATTATCTATTTTAAATATTTTATTAATCCATCTTTAGTTTTTTCACATAAATTCTACTATGTCTATTATTTTTACATTACACATTTTCCAGTGAATATTTATATACTCGCGCGTTTTGCAAGGAATATTTTTCGGACTCGTTTTTTTTATATTTATCAACGCGTATCGTGCATTGGACTATTAATCGGCTTGGTCCGGTTTTAGCACTTGTGGTTTTTTCTTATTCGTCAACATTGTTGTTTCTGAAAAGTTGATTTGAATTCAACGTAGGTGTTCGATTATTTCACGGTTATTTGATTTTTTGCCAAGACGCTCACAACGTCCATCTTTGAAATAAGGTAAGCATCCATTTTGAATATTATATTATATAATGGCCGCCAAAATTTAAGGATCCTTTGTACAGAGTATCGTACTTTAGTGTTCCTGTGACCGCCGCACGGTTCGGACGATATTGCAACTACTCGAGTGCAAGCGAGTTCTTAAAAAAAACATGGTTTTATGGTGTGTTGTTTTGATTTGCTTTTTCTTTAATGCGAATAGTACCACTGATCATCGTGCATTTATTTTATATGCTCTTTAGTTTTACAGTGAATATTTTTTGGTTCGTTATATTATATTATATTTTGCGTATCGTGCATTGGACATTTAATCGGTGTTAACAGTCGTGGTTATTTCTTGAACGTTCTAAGTTATTCATATTTACCATCGAGTTTGTGCTTTGTGAAGTGTTTATTGGAATTCAGTGTTGGTGTTGCCAAGACGCTTGTAGCGTCCATATTTGAAAGAAGGTAATTATCTATTTTAAATATTTTATTAATCCATCTTTAGCTTTTTCACATTAATTCTACTATGTCTATTATTTTTACATTACACATTTTCCAGTGAATATTTATATACTCGCGCGTTTTGCAAGGAATATTTTTCGGACTCGTTTTTTTTATATTTATCAACGCGTATCGTGCATTGGACTATTAATCGGCTTGGTCCGGTTTTAGCAGTTGTGGTTTTTTCTTATTCGTCAACATTGTTGTTTCTGAAAAGTTGATTTGAATTCAACGTAGGTGTTCGATTATTTCACGGTTATTTGATTTTTTGCCAAGACGCTCACAACGTCCATATTTGAAATAAGGTAAGCATCTTTTTTGAATATTATATTATATAATGGCCGCCAAAATTGAAGGATCCTCCGTACAGAGTATCGTACTTTAGTGTTCCTGTGACCGCCGCACGGTTCGGACGATATTGCAACTATTCGAGTGCAAGCGAGTTCTTAAAAAAAACATGGTTTTATGGTGTGTTGTTTTGATTTGCTTTTTCTTTAATGCGAATAGTGCCACTGATCATCGTGCATTTATTTTATATGCTCTTTAGTTTTACAGTGAATATTTTTTGGTTCGTTATATTATATTATATTTTGCGTATCGTGCATTGGACATTTAATCGGTGTTAACAGTCGTGGTTATTTTTTGAACGTTCTAAGTTATTCATATTTACCATCGAGTTTGTGCTTTGTGAAGTGTTTATTGGAATTCAGTGTTGGTGTTGCCAAGACGCTTGTAGCGTCCATATTTGAAAGAAGGTAATTATCTATTTTAAATATTTAATTAATCCATCTTTAGTTTTTTCACATTAATTCTACTATGTCTATTATTTTTACATTACACATTTTCCAGTGAATATTTATATACTCGCGCGTTTTGCAAGGAATATTTTTCGGACTCGTTTTTTTTATATTTATCAACGCGTATCGTGCATTGGACTATTAATCGGCTTGGTCCGGTTTTAGCCCTTGTGGTTTTTTCTTATTCGTCAACATTGTTGTTTCTGAAAAGTTGATTTGAATTCAACGTAGGTGTTCGATTATTTCACGGTTATTTGATTTTTTGCCAAGACGCTCACAACGTCCATATTTGAAATAAGGTAAGCATCCATTTTGAATATTATATTATATAATGGCCGCCAAAATTGAAGGATCCTCCGTACAGAGTATCGTACTTTAGTGTTCCTGTGACCGCCGCACGGTTCGGACGATATTGCAACTATTCGAGTGCAAGCGAGTTCTTAAAAAAACATGGTTTTATGGTGTGTTGTTTTGATTTGCTTTTTCTTTAATGCGAATAGTACCACTGATCATCGTGCATTTATTTTGTATGCTCTTTAGTTCTACAGTGAATATTTTTTGGTTCGTTATATTATATTATATTATATTTTGCGTATCGTGCATTGGACATTTAATCGGTGTTAACAGTCGTGGTTATTTCTTGAACGTTCTAAGTTATTCATATTTACCATCGAGTTTGTGCTTTGTGAAGTGTTTATTGGAATTCAGTGTTGGTGTTGCCAAGACGCTTGAAGCGTCCATATTTGAAAGAAGGTAATTATCTATTTTAAATATTTTATTAATCCATCTTTAGTTTTTTCACATAAATTCTACTATGTCTATTATTTTTACATTACACATTATATACTCGCGCGTTTTGCAAGGAATATTTTTCGGACTCGTTTTTTTTATATTTATCAACGCGTATCGTGCATTGGACTATTAATCGGCTTGGTCCGGTTTTAGCACTTGTGGTTTTTTCTTATTCGTCAACATTGTTGTTTCTGAAAAGTTCTACAGTGAATATTTTTTGGTTCGTTATATTATATTATATTATATTTTGCGTATCGTGCATTGGACATTTAATCGGTGTTAACAGTCGTGGTTATTTCTTGAACGTTCTAAGTTATTCATATTTACCATCGAGTTTGTGCTTTATGAAGTGTTTATTGGAATTCAGTGTTGGTGTTGCCAAGACGCTTGAAGCGTCCATATTTGAAAGAAGGTAATTATCTATTTTAAATATTTTATTAATCCATCTTTAGTTTTTTCACATAAATTCTACTATGTCTATTATTTTTACATTACACATTTTCCAGTGAATATTTATATACTCGCGCGTTTTGCAAGGAATATTTTTCGGACTCGTTTTTTTTATATTTATCAACGCGTATCGTGCATTGGACTATTAATCGGCTTGGTCCGGTTTTAGCACTTGTGGTTTTTTCTTATTCGTCAACATTGTTGTTTCTGAAAAGTTGATTTGAATTCAACGTAGGTGTTCGATTATTTCACGGTTATTTGATTTTTTGCCAAGACGCTCACAACGTCCATCTTTGAAATAAGGTAAGCATCCATTTTGAATATTATATTATATAATGGCCGCCAAAATTTAAGGATCCTTTGTACAGAGTATCGTACTTTAGTGTTCCTGTGACCGCCGCACGGTTCGGACGATATTGCAACTACTCGAGTGCAAGCGAGTTCTTAAAAAAACATGGTTTTATGGTGGGTTGTTTTGATTTGCTTTTTCTTTAATGCGAATAGTGCCACTGATCATCGTGCATTTATTTTATATGCTCTTTAGTTTTACAGTGAATATTTTTTGGTTCGTTATATTATATTATATTTTGCGTATCGTGCATTGGACATTTAATCGGTGTTAAAAGTCGTGGTTATTTCTTGAACGTTCTAAGTTATTCATATTTACCATCGAGTTTGTGCTTTGTGAAGTGTTTATTGGAATTCAGTGTTGGTGTTGCCAAGACGCTTGTAGCGTCCATATTTGAAAGAAAGTAATTATCTATTTTAAATATTTTATTAATCCATCTTTAGTTTTTTCACATAAATTCTACTATGTCTATTATTTTTACATAACACATTTTCCAGTGAATATTTATATACTCGCGCGTTTTGCAAGGAATATTTTTCGGACTCGTTTTTTTTATATTTATCAACGCGTATCGTGCATTGGACTATTAATCGGCTTGGTCCGGTTTTAGCACTTGTGGTTTTTTCTTATTCGTCAACATTGTTGTTTCTGAAAAGTTGATTTGAATTCAACGTAGGTGTTCGATTATTTCACGGTTATTTGATTTGTTGCCAAGACGCTCACAACGTCCATATTTGAAATAAGGTAAGCATCCATTTTGAATATTATATTATATAATGGCCGCCAAAATTGAAGGATCCTCTGTACCGAGTATCGTACTTTTGTTTTCCTGTGTCCGCCGCACGGTTCGGACGATATTGCAACTATTCGAGTGCAAGCGAGTTCTTAAAAAAACATGGTTTTATGGTGTGTTGTTTTGATTTGCTTTTTCTTTAATGCGAATAGTGCCACTGATCATCGTGCATTTATTTTGTATGCTCTTTAGTTCTACAGTGAATATTTTTTGGTTCGTTATATTATATTATATTATATTTTGCGTATCGTGCATTGGACATTTAATCGGTGTTAACAGTCGTGGTTATTTCTTGAACGTTCTAAGTTATTCATATTTACCATCGAGTTTGTGCTTTATGAAGTGTTTATTGGAATTCAGTGTTGGTGTTGCCAAGACGCTTGAAGCGTCCATATTTGAAAGAAGGTAATTATCAATTTTAAATATTTTATTAATCCATCTTTAGTTTTTTCACATAAATTCTACTATGTCTATTATTTTTACATTACACATTTTCCAGTGAATATTTATATACTCGCGCGTTTTGCAAGGAATATTTTTCGGACTCGTTTTTTTTATATTTATCAACGCGTATCGTGCATTGGACTATTAATCGGCTTGGTCCGGTTTTAGCACTTGTGGTTTTTTCTTATTCGTCAACATTGTTGTTTCTGAAAAGTTGATTTGAATTCAACGTAGGTGTTCGATTATTTCACGGTTATTTGATTTTTTGCCAAGACGCTCACAACGTCCATCTTTGAAATAAGGTAAGCATCCATTTTGAATATTATATTATATAATGGCCGCCAAAATTTAAGGATCCTTTGTACAGAGTATCGTACTTTAGTGTTCCTGTGACCGCCGCACGGTTCGGACGATATTGCAACTACTCGAGTGCAAGCGAGTTCTTAAAAAAACATGGTTTTATGGTGTGTTGTTTTGATTTGCTTTTTCTTTAATGCGAATAGTGCCACTGATCATCGTGCATTTATTTTATATGCTCTTTAGTTTTACAGTGAATATTTTTTGGTTCGTTATATTATATTATATTTTGCGTATCGTGCATTGGACATTTAATCGGTGTTAACAGTCGTGGTTATTTCTTGAACGTTCTAAGTTATTCATATTTACCATCGAGTTTGTGCTTTGTGAAGTGTTTATTGGAATTCAGTGTTGGTGTTGCCAAGACGCTTGTAGCGTCCATATTTGAAAGAAGGTAATTATCTATTTTAAATATTTTATTAATCCATCTTTAGTTTTTTCACATTAATTCTACAATGTCTATTATTTTTACATTACACATTTTTCAGTGAATATTTATATACTCGCGCGTTTTGCAAGGAATATTTTTCGGACTCGTTTTTTTTATATTTATCAACGCGTATCGTGCATTGGACTATTAATCGGCTTGGTCCGGTTTTAGCACTTGTGGTTTTTTCTTATTCGTCAACATTGTTGTTTCTGAAAAGTTGATTTGAATTCAACGTAGGTGTTCGATTATTTCACGGTTATTTGATTTGTTGCCAAGACGCTCACAACGTCCATATTTGAAATAAGGTAAGCATCCATTTTGAATATTATATTATATAATGGCCGCCAAAATTGAAGGATCCTCTGTACCGAGTATCGTACTTTTGTTTTCCTGTGTCCGCCGCACGGTTCGGACGATATTGCAACTATTCGAGTGCAAGCGAGTTCTTAAAAAAACATGGTTTTATGGTGTGTTGTTTTGATTTGCTTTTTCTTTAATGCGAATAGTGCCACTGATCATCGTGCATTTATTTTGTATGCTCTTTAGTTCTACAGTGAATATTTTTTGGTTCGTTATATTATATTATATTATATTTTGCGTATCGTGCATTGGACATTTAATCGGTGTTAACAGTCGTGGTTATTTCTTGAACGTTCTAAGTTATTCATATTTACCATCGAGTTTGTGCTTTGTGAAGTGTTTATTGGAATTCAGTGTTGGTGTTGCCAAGACGCTTGTAGCGTCCATATTTGAAAGAAGGTAATTATCTATTTTAAATATTTTATTAATCCATCTTTAGTTTTTTCACATTAATTCTACTATGTCTATTATTTTTACATTACGCATTTTCCAGTGAATATTTATATACTCGCGCGTTTTGCAAGGAATATTTTTCGGACTCGTTTTTTTTATATTTATCAACGCGTATCGTGCATTGGACTATTAATCGGCTTGGTCCGGTTTTAGCACTTGTGGTTTTTTCTTATTCGTCAACATTGTTGTTTCTGAAAAGTTGATTTGAATTCAACGTAGGTGTTCGATTATTTCACGGTAATTTGATTTGTTGCCAAGACGCTCACAACGTCCATATTTGAAATAAGGTAAGCATCCATTTTGAATATTATATTATATAATGGCCGCCAAAATTGAAGGATCCTCCGTACAGAGTATCGTACTTTAGTGTTCCTGTGACCGCCGCACGGTTCGGACGATATTGCAACTATTCGAGTGCAAGCGAGTTCTTAAAAAAACATGGTTTTATGGTGTGTTGTTTTGATTTGCTTTTTCTTTAATGCGAATAGTGCCACTGATCATCGTGCATTTATTTTATATGCTCTTTAGTTTTACAGTGAATATTTTTTGGTTCGTTATATTATATTATATTTTGCGTATCGTGCATTGGACATTTAATCGGTGTTAACAGTCGTGGTTATTTCTTGAACGTTCTAAGTTATTCATATTTACCATCGAGTTTGTGCTTTGTGAAGTGTTTATTGGAATTCAGTGTTGGTGTTGCCAAGACGCTTGTAGCGTCCATATTTGAAAGAAGGTAATTATCTATTTTAAATATTTTATTAATCCATCTTTAGTTTTTTCACATTAATTCTACTATGTCTATTATTTTTACATTACACATTTTTCAGTGAATATTTATATACTCGCGCGTTTTGCAAGGAATATTTTTCGGACTCGTTTTTTTTATATTTATCAACGCGTATCGTGCATTGGACTATTAATCGGCTTGGTCCGGTTTTAGCACTTGTGGTTTTTTCTTATTCGTCAACATTGTTGTTTCTGAAAAGTTGATTTGAATTCAACGTAGGTGTTCGATTATTTCACGGTTATTTGATTTGTTGCCAAGACGCTCACAACGTCCATATTTGAAATAAGGTAAGCATCCATTTTGAATATTATATTATATAATGGCCGCCAAAATTGAAGGATCCTCTGTACCGAGTATCGTACTTTTGTTTTCCTGTGTCCGCCGCACGGTTCGGACGATATTGCAACTATTCGAGTGCAAGCGAGTTCTTAAAAAAACATGGTTTTATGGTGTGTTGTTTTGATTTGCTTTTTCTTTAATGCGAATAGTGCCACTGATCATCGTGCATTTATTTTGTATGCTCTTTAGTTCTACAGTGAATATTTTTTGGTTCGTTATATTATATTATATTATATTTTGCGTATCGTGCATTGGACATTTAATCGGTGTTAACAGTCGTGGTTATTTCTTGAACGTTCTAAGTTATTCATATTTACCATCGAGTTTGTGCTTTGTGAAGTGTTTATTGGAATTCAGTGTTGGTGTTGCCAAGACGCTTGTAGCGTCCATATTTGAAAGAAAGTAATTATCTATTTTAAATATTTTATTAATCCATCTTTAGTTTTTTCACATTAATTCTACTATGTCTATTATTTTTACATTACGCATTTTCCAGTGAATATTTATATACTCGCGCGTTTTGCAAGGAATATTTTTCGGACTCGTTTTTTTTATATTTATCAACGCGTATCGTGCATTGGACTATTAATCGGCTTGGTCCGGTTTTAGCACTTGTGGTTTTTTCTTATTCGTCAACATTGTTGTTTCTGAAAAGTTGATTTGAATTCAACGTAGGTGTTCGATTATTTCACGGTAATTTGATTTGTTGCCAAGACGCTCACAACGTCCATATTTGAAATAAGGTAAGCATCCATTTTGAATATTATATTATATAATGGCCACCAAAATTGAAGGATCCTCCGTACAGAGTATCGTACTTTAGTGTTCCTGTGACCGCCGCACGGTTCGGACGATATTGCAACTATTCGAGTGCAAGCGAGTTCTTAAAAAAACATGGTTTTATGGTGTGTTGTTTTGATTTGCTTTTTCTTTAATGCGAATAGTGCCACTGATCATCGTGCATTTATTTTATATGCTCTTTAGTTTTACAGTGAATATTTTTTGGTTCGTTATATTATATTATATTTTGCGTATCGTGCATTGGACATTTAATCGGTGTTAACAGTCGTGGTTATTTCTTGAACGTTCTAAGTTATTCATATTTACCATCGAGTTTGTGCTTTGTGAAGTGTTTATTGGAATTCAGTGTTGGTGTTGCCAAGACGCTTGAAGCGTCCATATTTGAAAGAAGGTAATTATCTATTTTAAATATTTAATTAATCCATCTTTAGTTTTTTCACATTAATTCTACTATGTCTATTATTTTTACATTACACATTTTCCAGTGAATATTTATATACTCGCGCGTTTTGCAAGGAATATTTTTCGGACTCGTTTTTTTTATATTTATCAACGCGTATCGTGCATTGGACTATTAATCGGCTTGGTCCGGTTTTAGCACTTGTGGTTTTTTCTTATTCGTCAACATTGTTGTTTCTGAAAAGTTGATTTGAATTCAACGTAGGTGTTCGATTATTTCACGGTTATTTGATTTTTTGCCAAGACGCTCACAACGTCCATATTTGAAATAAGGTAAGCATCCATTTTGAATATTATATTATATAATGGCCGCCAAAATTGAAGGATCCTCCGTACAGAGTATCGTACTTTAGTGTTCCTGTGACCGCCGCACGGTTCGGACGATATTGCAACTATTCGAGTGCAAGCGAGTTCTTAAAAAAACATGGTTTTATGGTGTGTTGTTTTGATTTGCTTTTTCTTTAATGCGAATAGTACCACTGATCATCGTGCATTTATTTTATATGCTCTTTAGTTTTACAGTGAATATTTTTTGGTTCGTTATATTATATTATATTTTGCGTATCGTGCATTGGACATTTAATCGGTGTTAACAGTCGTGGTTATTTCTTGAACGTTCTAAGTTATTCATATTTACCATCGAGTTTGTGCTTTGTGAAGTGTTTATTGGAATTCAGTGTTGGTGTTGCCAAGACGCTTGTAGCGTCCATATTTGAAAGAAAGTAATTATCTATTTTAAATATTTTTAAATCCATCTTTAGTTTTTTCACATTAATTCTACTATGTCTATTATTTTTACATTACGCATTTTCCAGTGAATATTTATATACTCGCGCGTTTTGCAAGGAATATTTTTCGGACTCGTTTTTTTTATATTTATCAACGCGTATCGTGCATTGGACTATTAATCGGCTTGGTCCGGTTTTAGCACTTGTGGTTTTTTCTTATTCGTCAACATTGTTGTTTCTGAAAAGTTGATTTGAATTCAACGTAGGTGTTCGATTATTTCACGGTTATTTGATTTTTTGCCAAGACGCTCACAACGTCCATATTTGAAATAAGGTAAGCATCCATTTTGAATATTATATTATATAATGGCCGCCAAAATTGAAGGATCCTCCGTACAGAGTATCGAACTTTAGTGTTCCTGTGACCGCCGCACGGTTCGGACGATATTGCAACTATTCGAGTGCAAGCGAGTTCTTAAAAAAAACATGGTTATATGGTGTGTTGTTTTGATTTGCTTTTTCTTTAATGCGAATAGTGCCACTGATCATCGTGCATTTATTTTATATGCTCTTTAGTTTTACAGTGAATATTTTTTGGTTCGTTATATTATATTATATTTTGCGTATCGTGCATTGGACATTTAATCGGTGTTAACAGTCGTGGTTATTTCTTGAACGTTCTAAGTTATTCATATTTACCATCGAGTTTGTGCTTTGTGAAGTGTTTATTGGAATTCAGTGTTGGTGTTGCCAAGACGCTTGTAGCGTCCATATTTGAAAGAAGGTAATTATCTATTTTAAATATTTTATTAATCCATCTTTAGTTTTTTCACATTAATTCTACTATGTCTATTATTTTTACATTACACATTTTTCAGTGAATATTTATATACTCGCGCGTTTTGCAAGGAATATTTTTCGGACTCGTTTTTTTTATATTTATCAACGCGTATCGTGCATTGGACTATTAATCGGCTTGGTCCGGTTTTAGCACTTGTGGTTTTTTCTTATTCGTCAACATTGTTGTTTCTGAAAAGTTGATTTGAATTCAACGTAGGTGTTCGATTATTTCACGGTTATTTGATTTGTTGCCAAGACGCTCACAACGTCCATATTTGAAATAAGGTAAGCATCCATTTTGAATATTATATTATATAATGGCCGCCAAAATTGAAGGATCCTCTGTACCGAGTATCGTACTTTTGTTTTCCTGTGTCCGCCGCACGGTTCGGACGATATTGCAACTATTCGAGTGCAAGCGAGTTCTTAAAAAAACATGGTTTTATGGTGTGTTGTTTTGATTTGCTTTTTCTTTAATGCGAATAGTGCCACTGATCATCGTGCATTTATTTTGTATGCTCTTTAGTTCTACAGTGAATATTTTTTGGTTCGTTATATTATATTATATTATATTTTGCGTATCGTGCATTGGACATTTAATCGGTGTTAACAGTCGTGGTTATTTCTTGAACGTTCTAAGTTATTCATATTTACCATCGAGTTTGTGCTTTGTGAAGTGTTTATTGGAATTCAGTGTTGGTGTTGCCAAGACGCTTGTAGCGTCCATATTTGAAAGAAGGTAATTATCTATTTTAAATATTTTATTAATCCATCTTTAGTTTTTTCACATTAATTCTACTATGTCTATTATTTTTACATTACGCATTTTCCAGTGAATATTTATATACTCGCGCGTTTTGCAAGGAATATTTTTCGGGCTCGTTTTTTTTATATTTATCAACGCGTATCGTGCATTGGACTATTAATCGGCTTGGTCCGGTTTTAGCAGTTGTGGTTTTTTCTTATTCGTCAACATTGTTGTTTCTGAAAAGTTGATTTGAATTCAACGTAGGTGTTCGATTATTTCACGGTTATTTGATTTTTTGCCAAGACGCTCACAACGTCCATATTTGAAATAAGGTAAGCATCCATTTTGAATATTATATTATATAATGGCCGCCAAAATTGAAGGATCCTCCGTACAGAGTATCGTACTTTAGTGTTCCTGTGACCGCCGCACGGTTCGGACGATATTGCAACTATTCGAGTGCAAGCGAGTTCTTAAAAAAACATGGTTTTATGGTGTGTTGTTTTGATTTGCTTTTTCTTTAATGCGAATAGTACCACTGATCATCGTGCATTTATTTTGTATGCTCTTTAGTTCTACAGTGAATATTTTTTGGTTCGTTATATTATATTATATTTTGCGTATCGTGCATTGGACATTTAATCGGTGTTAACAGTCGTGGTTATTTCTTGAACGTTCTAAGTTATTCATATTTACCATCGAGTTTGTGCTTTGTGAAGTGTTTATTGGAATTCAGTGTTGGTGTTGCCAAGACGCTTGAAGCGTCCATATTTGAAAGAAGGTAATTATCTATTTTAAATATTTAATTAATCCATCTTTAGTTTTTTCACATTAATTCTACTATGTCTATTATTTTTACATTACACATTTTCCAGTGAATATTTATATACTCGCGCGTTTTGCAAGGAATATTTTTCGGACTCGTTTTTTTTATATTTATCAACGCGTATCGTGCATTGGACTATTAATCGGCTTGGTCCGGTTTTAGCACTTGTGGTTTTTTCTTATTCGTCAACATTGTTGTTTCTGAAAAGTTGATTTGAATTCAACGTAGGTGTTCGATTATTTCACGGTAATTTGATTTGTTGCCAAGACGCTCACAACGTCCATATTTGAAATAAGGTAAGCATCCATTTTGAATATTATATTATATAATGGCCGCCAAAATTGAAGGATCCTCTGTACCGAGTATCGTACTTTTGTTTTCCTGTGTCCGCCGCACGGTTCGGACGATATTGCAACTATTCGAGTGCAAGCGAGTTCTTAAAAAAACATGGTTTTATGGTGTGTTGTTTTGATTTGCTTTTTCTTTAATGCGAATAGTGCCACTGATCATCGTGCATTTATTTTGTATGCTCTTTAGTTCTACAGTGAATATTTTTTGGTTCGTTATATTATATTATATTATATTTTGCGTATCGTGCATTGGACATTTAATCGGTGTTAACAGTCGTGGTTATTTCTTGAACGTTCTAAGTTATTCATATTTACCATCGAGTTTGTGCTTTATGAAGTGTTTATTGGAATTCAGTGTTGGTGTTGCCAAGACGCTTGAAGCGTCCATATTTGAAAGAAGGTAATTATCTATTTTAAATATTTTATTAATCCATCTTTAGTTTTTTCACATAAATTCTACTATGTCTATTATTTTTACATTACACATTATATACTCGCGCGTTTTGCAAGGAATATTTTTCGGACTCGTTTTTTTTATATTTATCAACGCGTATCGTGCATTGGACTATTAATCGGCTTGGTCCGGTTTTAGCACTTGTGGTTTTTTCTTATTCGTCAACATTGTTGTTTCTGAAAAGTTCTACAGTGAATATTTTTTGGTTCGTTATATTATATTATATTATATTTTGCGTATCGTGCATTGGACATTTAATCGGTGTTAACAGTCGTGGTTATTTCTTGAACGTTCTAAGTTATTCATATTTACCATCGAGTTTGTGCTTTATGAAGTGTTTATTGGAATTCAGTGTTGGTGTTGCCAAGACGCTTGAAGCGTCCATATTTGAAAGAAGGTAATTATCTATTTTAAATATTTTATTAATCCATCTTTAGTTTTTTCACATAAATTCTACTATGTCTATTATTTTTACATTACACATTTTCCAGTGAATATTTATATACTCGCGCGTTTTGCAAGGAATATTTTTCGGACTCGTTTTTTTTATATTTATCAACGCGTATCGTGCATTGGACTATTAATCGGCTTGGTCCGGTTTTAGCACTTGTGGTTTTTTCTTATTCGTCAACATTGTTGTTTCTGAAAAGTTGATTTGAATTCAACGTAGGTGTTCGATTATTTCACGGTTATTTGATTTTTTGCCAAGACGCTCACAACGTCCATCTTTGAAATAAGGTAAGCATCCATTTTGAATATTATATTATATAATGGCCGCCAAAATTTAAGGATCCTTTGTACAGAGTATCGTACTTTAGTGTTCCTGTGACCGCCGCACGGTTCGGACGATATTGCAACTACTCGAGTGCAAGCGAGTTCTTAAAAAAACATGGTTTTATGGTGGGTTGTTTTGATTTGCTTTTTCTTTAATGCGAATAGTGCCACTGATCATCGTGCATTTATTTTATATGCTCTTTAGTTTTACAGTGAATATTTTTTGGTTCGTTATATTATATTATATTTTGCGTATCGTGCATTGGACATTTAATCGGTGTTAAAAGTCGTGGTTATTTCTTGAACGTTCTAAGTTATTCATATTTACCATCGAGTTTGTGCTTTGTGAAGTGTTTATTGGAATTCAGTGTTGGTGTTGCCAAGACGCTTGTAGCGTCCATATTTGAAAGAAAGTAATTATCTATTTTAAATATTTTATTAATCCATCTTTAGTTTTTTCACATAAATTCTACTATGTCTATTATTTTTACATAACACATTTTCCAGTGAATATTTATATACTCGCGCGTTTTGCAAGGAATATTTTTCGGACTCGTTTTTTTTATATTTATCAACGCGTATCGTGCATTGGACTATTAATCGGCTTGGTCCGGTTTTAGCACTTGTGGTTTTTTCTTATTCGTCAACATTGTTGTTTCTGAAAAGTTGATTTGAATTCAACGTAGGTGTTCGATTATTTCACGGTTATTTGATTTGTTGCCAAGACGCTCACAACGTCCATATTTGAAATAAGGTAAGCATCCATTTTGAATATTATATTATATAATGGCCGCCAAAATTGAAGGATCCTCTGTACCGAGTATCGTACTTTTGTTTTCCTGTGTCCGCCGCACGGTTCGGACGATATTGCAACTATTCGAGTGCAAGCGAGTTCTTAAAAAAACATGGTTTTATGGTGTGTTGTTTTGATTTGCTTTTTCTTTAATGCGAATAGTGCCACTGATCATCGTGCATTTATTTTGTATGCTCTTTAGTTCTACAGTGAATATTTTTTGGTTCGTTATATTATATTATATTATATTTTGCGTATCGTGCATTGGACATTTAATCGGTGTTAACAGTCGTGGTTATTTCTTGAACGTTCTAAGTTATTCATATTTACCATCGAGTTTGTGCTTTATGAAGTGTTTATTGGAATTCAGTGTTGGTGTTGCCAAGACGCTTGAAGCGTCCATATTTGAAAGAAGGTAATTATCAATTTTAAATATTTTATTAATCCATCTTTAGTTTTTTCACATAAATTCTACTATGTCTATTATTTTTACATTACACATTTTCCAGTGAATATTTATATACTCGCGCGTTTTGCAAGGAATATTTTTCGGACTCGTTTTTTTTATATTTATCAACGCGTATCGTGCATTGGACTATTAATCGGCTTGGTCCGGTTTTAGCACTTGTGGTTTTTTCTTATTCGTCAACATTGTTGTTTCTGAAAAGTTGATTTGAATTCAACGTAGGTGTTCGATTATTTCACGGTTATTTGATTTTTTGCCAAGACGCTCACAACGTCCATCTTTGAAATAAGGTAAGCATCCATTTTGAATATTATATTATATAATGGCCGCCAAAATTTAAGGATCCTTTGTACAGAGTATCGTACTTTAGTGTTCCTGTGACCGCCGCACGGTTCGGACGATATTGCAACTACTCGAGTGCAAGCGAGTTCTTAAAAAAACATGGTTTTATGGTGTGTTGTTTTGATTTGCTTTTTCTTTAATGCGAATAGTGCCACTGATCATCGTGCATTTATTTTATATGCTCTTTAGTTTTACAGTGAATATTTTTTGGTTCGTTATATTATATTATATTTTGCGTATCGTGCATTGGACATTTAATCGGTGTTAACAGTCGTGGTTATTTCTTGAACGTTCTAAGTTATTCATATTTACCATCGAGTTTGTGCTTTGTGAAGTGTTTATTGGAATTCAGTGTTGGTGTTGCCAAGACGCTTGTAGCGTCCATATTTGAAAGAAGGTAATTATCTATTTTAAATATTTTATTAATCCATCTTTAGTTTTTTCACATTAATTCTACAATGTCTATTATTTTTACATTACACATTTTTCAGTGAATATTTATATACTCGCGCGTTTTGCAAGGAATATTTTTCGGACTCGTTTTTTTTATATTTATCAACGCGTATCGTGCATTGGACTATTAATCGGCTTGGTCCGGTTTTAGCACTTGTGGTTTTTTCTTATTCGTCAACATTGTTGTTTCTGAAAAGTTGATTTGAATTCAACGTAGGTGTTCGATTATTTCACGGTTATTTGATTTGTTGCCAAGACGCTCACAACGTCCATATTTGAAATAAGGTAAGCATCCATTTTGAATATTATATTATATAATGGCCGCCAAAATTGAAGGATCCTCTGTACCGAGTATCGTACTTTTGTTTTCCTGTGTCCGCCGCACGGTTCGGACGATATTGCAACTATTCGAGTGCAAGCGAGTTCTTAAAAAAACATGGTTTTATGGTGTGTTGTTTTGATTTGCTTTTTCTTTAATGCGAATAGTGCCACTGATCATCGTGCATTTATTTTGTATGCTCTTTAGTTCTACAGTGAATATTTTTTGGTTCGTTATATTATATTATATTATATTTTGCGTATCGTGCATTGGACATTTAATCGGTGTTAACAGTCGTGGTTATTTCTTGAACGTTCTAAGTTATTCATATTTACCATCGAGTTTGTGCTTTGTGAAGTGTTTATTGGAATTCAGTGTTGGTGTTGCCAAGACGCTTGTAGCGTCCATATTTGAAAGAAGGTAATTATCTATTTTAAATATTTTATTAATCCATCTTTAGTTTTTTCACATTAATTCTACTATGTCTATTATTTTTACATTACGCATTTTCCAGTGAATATTTATATACTCGCGCGTTTTGCAAGGAATATTTTTCGGACTCGTTTTTTTTATATTTATCAACGCGTATCGTGCATTGGACTATTAATCGGCTTGGTCCGGTTTTAGCACTTGTGGTTTTTTCTTATTCGTCAACATTGTTGTTTCTGAAAAGTTGATTTGAATTCAACGTAGGTGTTCGATTATTTCACGGTAATTTGATTTGTTGCCAAGACGCTCACAACGTCCATATTTGAAATAAGGTAAGCATCCATTTTGAATATTATATTATATAATGGCCGCCAAAATTGAAGGATCCTCCGTACAGAGTATCGTACTTTAGTGTTCCTGTGACCGCCGCACGGTTCGGACGATATTGCAACTATTCGAGTGCAAGCGAGTTCTTAAAAAAACATGGTTTTATGGTGTGTTGTTTTGATTTGCTTTTTCTTTAATGCGAATAGTGCCACTGATCATCGTGCATTTATTTTATATGCTCTTTAGTTTTACAGTGAATATTTTTTGGTTCGTTATATTATATTATATTTTGCGTATCGTGCATTGGACATTTAATCGGTGTTAACAGTCGTGGTTATTTCTTGAACGTTCTAAGTTATTCATATTTACCATCGAGTTTGTGCTTTGTGAAGTGTTTATTGGAATTCAGTGTTGGTGTTGCCAAGACGCTTGTAGCGTCCATATTTGAAAGAAGGTAATTATCTATTTTAAATATTTTATTAATCCATCTTTAGTTTTTTCACATTAATTCTACTATGTCTATTATTTTTACATTACACATTTTTCAGTGAATATTTATATACTCGCGCGTTTTGCAAGGAATATTTTTCGGACTCGTTTTTTTTATATTTATCAACGCGTATCGTGCATTGGACTATTAATCGGCTTGGTCCGGTTTTAGCACTTGTGGTTTTTTCTTATTCGTCAACATTGTTGTTTCTGAAAAGTTGATTTGAATTCAACGTAGGTGTTCGATTATTTCACGGTTATTTGATTTGTTGCCAAGACGCTCACAACGTCCATATTTGAAATAAGGTAAGCATCCATTTTGAATATTATATTATATAATGGCCGCCAAAATTGAAGGATCCTCTGTACCGAGTATCGTACTTTTGTTTTCCTGTGTCCGCCGCACGGTTCGGACGATATTGCAACTATTCGAGTGCAAGCGAGTTCTTAAAAAAACATGGTTTTATGGTGTGTTGTTTTGATTTGCTTTTTCTTTAATGCGAATAGTGCCACTGATCATCGTGCATTTATTTTGTATGCTCTTTAGTTCTACAGTGAATATTTTTTGGTTCGTTATATTATATTATATTATATTTTGCGTATCGTGCATTGGACATTTAATCGGTGTTAACAGTCGTGGTTATTTCTTGAACGTTCTAAGTTATTCATATTTACCATCGAGTTTGTGCTTTGTGAAGTGTTTATTGGAATTCAGTGTTGGTGTTGCCAAGACGCTTGTAGCGTCCATATTTGAAAGAAAGTAATTATCTATTTTAAATATTTTATTAATCCATCTTTAGTTTTTTCACATTAATTCTACTATGTCTATTATTTTTACATTACGCATTTTCCAGTGAATATTTATATACTCGCGCGTTTTGCAAGGAATATTTTTCGGACTCGTTTTTTTTATATTTATCAACGCGTATCGTGCATTGGACTATTAATCGGCTTGGTCCGGTTTTAGCACTTGTGGTTTTTTCTTATTCGTCAACATTGTTGTTTCTGAAAAGTTGATTTGAATTCAACGTAGGTGTTCGATTATTTCACGGTAATTTGATTTGTTGCCAAGACGCTCACAACGTCCATATTTGAAATAAGGTAAGCATCCATTTTGAATATTATATTATATAATGGCCACCAAAATTGAAGGATCCTCCGTACAGAGTATCGTACTTTAGTGTTCCTGTGACCGCCGCACGGTTCGGACGATATTGCAACTATTCGAGTGCAAGCGAGTTCTTAAAAAAACATGGTTTTATGGTGTGTTGTTTTGATTTGCTTTTTCTTTAATGCGAATAGTGCCACTGATCATCGTGCATTTATTTTATATGCTCTTTAGTTTTACAGTGAATATTTTTTGGTTCGTTATATTATATTATATTTTGCGTATCGTGCATTGGACATTTAATCGGTGTTAACAGTCGTGGTTATTTCTTGAACGTTCTAAGTTATTCATATTTACCATCGAGTTTGTGCTTTGTGAAGTGTTTATTGGAATTCAGTGTTGGTGTTGCCAAGACGCTTGAAGCGTCCATATTTGAAAGAAGGTAATTATCTATTTTAAATATTTAATTAATCCATCTTTAGTTTTTTCACATTAATTCTACTATGTCTATTATTTTTACATTACACATTTTCCAGTGAATATTTATATACTCGCGCGTTTTGCAAGGAATATTTTTCGGACTCGTTTTTTTTATATTTATCAACGCGTATCGTGCATTGGACTATTAATCGGCTTGGTCCGGTTTTAGCACTTGTGGTTTTTTCTTATTCGTCAACATTGTTGTTTCTGAAAAGTTGATTTGAATTCAACGTAGGTGTTCGATTATTTCACGGTTATTTGATTTTTTGCCAAGACGCTCACAACGTCCATATTTGAAATAAGGTAAGCATCCATTTTGAATATTATATTATATAATGGCCGCCAAAATTGAAGGATCCTCCGTACAGAGTATCGTACTTTAGTGTTCCTGTGACCGCCGCACGGTTCGGACGATATTGCAACTATTCGAGTGCAAGCGAGTTCTTAAAAAAACATGGTTTTATGGTGTGTTGTTTTGATTTGCTTTTTCTTTAATGCGAATAGTACCACTGATCATCGTGCATTTATTTTATATGCTCTTTAGTTTTACAGTGAATATTTTTTGGTTCGTTATATTATATTATATTTTGCGTATCGTGCATTGGACATTTAATCGGTGTTAACAGTCGTGGTTATTTCTTGAACGTTCTAAGTTATTCATATTTACCATCGAGTTTGTGCTTTGTGAAGTGTTTATTGGAATTCAGTGTTGGTGTTGCCAAGACGCTTGTAGCGTCCATATTTGAAAGAAAGTAATTATCTATTTTAAATATTTTTAAATCCATCTTTAGTTTTTTCACATTAATTCTACTATGTCTATTATTTTTACATTACGCATTTTCCAGTGAATATTTATATACTCGCGCGTTTTGCAAGGAATATTTTTCGGACTCGTTTTTTTTATATTTATCAACGCGTATCGTGCATTGGACTATTAATCGGCTTGGTCCGGTTTTAGCACTTGTGGTTTTTTCTTATTCGTCAACATTGTTGTTTCTGAAAAGTTGATTTGAATTCAACGTAGGTGTTCGATTATTTCACGGTTATTTGATTTTTTGCCAAGACGCTCACAACGTCCATATTTGAAATAAGGTAAGCATCCATTTTGAATATTATATTATATAATGGCCGCCAAAATTGAAGGATCCTCCGTACAGAGTATCGAACTTTAGTGTTCCTGTGACCGCCGCACGGTTCGGACGATATTGCAACTATTCGAGTGCAAGCGAGTTCTTAAAAAAAACATGGTTATATGGTGTGTTGTTTTGATTTGCTTTTTCTTTAATGCGAATAGTGCCACTGATCATCGTGCATTTATTTTATATGCTCTTTAGTTTTACAGTGAATATTTTTTGGTTCGTTATATTATATTATATTTTGCGTATCGTGCATTGGACATTTAATCGGTGTTAACAGTCGTGGTTATTTCTTGAACGTTCTAAGTTATTCATATTTACCATCGAGTTTGTGCTTTGTGAAGTGTTTATTGGAATTCAGTGTTGGTGTTGCCAAGACGCTTGTAGCGTCCATATTTGAAAGAAGGTAATTATCTATTTTAAATATTTTATTAATCCATCTTTAGTTTTTTCACATTAATTCTACTATGTCTATTATTTTTACATTACACATTTTTCAGTGAATATTTATATACTCGCGCGTTTTGCAAGGAATATTTTTCGGACTCGTTTTTTTTATATTTATCAACGCGTATCGTGCATTGGACTATTAATCGGCTTGGTCCGGTTTTAGCACTTGTGGTTTTTTCTTATTCGTCAACATTGTTGTTTCTGAAAAGTTGATTTGAATTCAACGTAGGTGTTCGATTATTTCACGGTTATTTGATTTGTTGCCAAGACGCTCACAACGTCCATATTTGAAATAAGGTAAGCATCCATTTTGAATATTATATTATATAATGGCCGCCAAAATTGAAGGATCCTCTGTACCGAGTATCGTACTTTTGTTTTCCTGTGTCCGCCGCACGGTTCGGACGATATTGCAACTATTCGAGTGCAAGCGAGTTCTTAAAAAAACATGGTTTTATGGTGTGTTGTTTTGATTTGCTTTTTCTTTAATGCGAATAGTGCCACTGATCATCGTGCATTTATTTTGTATGCTCTTTAGTTCTACAGTGAATATTTTTTGGTTCGTTATATTATATTATATTATATTTTGCGTATCGTGCATTGGACATTTAATCGGTGTTAACAGTCGTGGTTATTTCTTGAACGTTCTAAGTTATTCATATTTACCATCGAGTTTGTGCTTTGTGAAGTGTTTATTGGAATTCAGTGTTGGTGTTGCCAAGACGCTTGTAGCGTCCATATTTGAAAGAAGGTAATTATCTATTTTAAATATTTTATTAATCCATCTTTAGTTTTTTCACATTAATTCTACTATGTCTATTATTTTTACATTACGCATTTTCCAGTGAATATTTATATACTCGCGCGTTTTGCAAGGAATATTTTTCGGGCTCGTTTTTTTTATATTTATCAACGCGTATCGTGCATTGGACTATTAATCGGCTTGGTCCGGTTTTAGCAGTTGTGGTTTTTTCTTATTCGTCAACATTGTTGTTTCTGAAAAGTTGATTTGAATTCAACGTAGGTGTTCGATTATTTCACGGTTATTTGATTTTTTGCCAAGACGCTCACAACGTCCATATTTGAAATAAGGTAAGCATCTTTTTTGAATATTATATTATATAATGGCCGCCAAAATTGAAGGATCCTCCGTACAGAGTATCGTACTTTAGTGTTCCTGTGACCGCCGCACGGTTCGGACGATATTGCAACTATTCGAGTGCAAGCGAGTTCTTAAAAAAAACATGGTTTTATGGTGTGTTGTTTTGATTTGCTTTTTCTTTAATGCGAATAGTGCCACTGATCATCGTGCATTTATTTTATATGCTCTTTAGTTTTACAGTGAATATTTTTTGGTTCGTTATATTATATTATATTTTGCGTATCGTGCATTGGACATTTAATCGGTGTTAACAGTCGTGGTTATTTTTTGAACGTTCTAAGTTATTCATATTTACCATCGAGTTTGTGCTTTGTGAAGTGTTTATTGGAATTCAGTGTTGGTGTTGCCAAGACGCTTGTAGCGTCCATATTTGAAAGAAGGTAATTATCTATTTTAAATATTTAATTAATCCATCTTTAGTTTTTTCACATTAATTCTACTATGTCTATTATTTTTACATTACACATTTTCCAGTGAATATTTATATACTCGCGCGTTTTGCAAGGAATATTTTTCGGACTCGTTTTTTTTATATTTATCAACGCGTATCGTGCATTGGACTATTAATCGGCTTGGTCCGGTTTTAGCCCTTGTGGTTTTTTCTTATTCGTCAACATTGTTGTTTCTGAAAAGTTGATTTGAATTCAACGTAGGTGTTCGATTATTTCACGGTTATTTGATTTTTTGCCAAGACGCTCACAACGTCCATATTTGAAATAAGGTAAGCATCCATTTTGAATATTATATTATATAATGGCCGCCAAAATTGAAGGATCCTCCGTACAGAGTATCGTACTTTAGTGTTCCTGTGACCGCCGCACGGTTCGGACGATATTGCAACTATTCGAGTGCAAGCGAGTTCTTAAAAAAAACATGGTTTTATGGTGTGTTGTTTTGATTTGCTTTTTCTTTAATGCGAATAGTACCACTGATCATCGTGCATTTATTTTATATGCCCTTTAGTTTTACAGTGAATATTTTTTGGTTCGTTATATTATATTATATTTTGCGTATCGTGCATTGGACATTTAATCGGTGTTAACAGTCGTGGTTATTTCTTGAACGTTCTAAGTTATTCATATTTACCATCGAGTTTGTGCTTTGTGAAGTGTTTATTGGAATTCAGTGTTGGTGTTGCCAAGACGCTTGTAGCGTCCATATTTGAAAGAAGGTAATTATCTATTTTAAATATTTTATTAATCCATCTTTAGCTTTTTCACATTAATTCTACTATGTCTATTATTTTTACATTACACATTTTCCAGTGAATATTTATATACTCGCGCGTTTTGCAAGGAATATTTTTCGGACTCGTTTTTTTTATATTTATCAACGCGTATCGTGCATTGGACTATTAATCGGCTTGGTCCGGTTTTAGCAGTTGTGGTTTTTTCTTATTCGTCAACATTGTTGTTTCTGAAAAGTTGATTTGAATTCAACGTAGGTGTTCGATTATTTCACGGTTATTTGATTTTTTGCCAAGACGCTCACAACGTCCATATTTGAAATAAGGTAAGCATCTTTTTTGAATATTATATTATATAATGGCCGCCAAAATTGAAGGATCCTCCGTACAGAGTATCGTACTTTAGTGTTCCTGTGACCGCCGCACGGTTCGGACGATATTGCAACTATTCGAGTGCAAGCGAGTTCTTAAAAAAAACATGGTTTTATGGTGTGTTGTTTTGATTTGCTTTTTCTTTAATGCGAATAGTGCCACTGATCATCGTGCATTTATTTTATATGCTCTTTAGTTTTACAGTGAATATTTTTTGGTTCGTTATATTATATTATATTTTGCGTATCGTGCATTGGACATTTAATCGGTGTTAACAGTCGTGGTTATTTTTTGAACGTTCTAAGTTATTCATATTTACCATCGAGTTTGTGCTTTGTGAAGTGTTTATTGGAATTCAGTGTTGGTGTTGCCAAGACGCTTGTAGCGTCCATATTTGAAAGAAGGTAATTATCTATTTTAAATATTTTATTAATCCATCTTTAGTTTTTTCACATTAATTCTACTATGTCTATTATTTTTATATTACACATTTTCCAGTGAATATTTATATACTCGCGCGTTTTGCAAGGAATATTTTTCGGACTCGTTTTTTTTATATTTATCAACGCGTATCGTGCATTGGACTATTAATCGGCTTGGTCCGGTTTTAGCACTTGTGGTTTTTTCTTATTCGTCAACATTGTTGTTTCTGAAAAGTTGATTTGAATTCAACGTAGGTGTTCGATTATTTCACGGTAATTTGATTTGTTGCCAAGACGCTCACAACGTCCATATTTGAAATAAGGTAAGCATCCATTTTGAATATTATATTATATAATGGCCGCCAAAATTGAAGGATCCTCCGTACAGAGTATCGTACTTTAGTGTTCCTGTGACCGCCGCACGGTTCGGACGATATTGCAACTATTCGAGTGCAAGCGAGTTCTTAAAAAAACATGGTTTTATGGTGTGTTGTTTTGATTTGCTTTTTCTTTAATGCGAATAGTGCCACTGATCATCGTGCATTTATTTTATATGCTCTTTAGTTTTACAGTGAATATTTTTTGGTTCGTTATATTATATTATATTTTGCGTATCGTGCATTGGACATTTAATCGGTGTTAACAGTCGTGGTTATTTCTTGAACGTTCTAAGTTATTCATATTTACCATCGAGTTTGTGCTTTGTGAAGTGTTTATTGGAATTCAGTGTTGGTGTTGCCAAGACGCTTGTAGCGTCCATATTTGAAAGAAGGTAATTATCTATTTTAAATATTTAATTAATCCATCTTTAGTTTTTTCACATTAATTCTACTATGTCTATTATTTTTACATTACACATTTTCCAGTGAATATTTATATACTCGCGCGTTTTGCAAGGAATATTTTTCGGACTCGTTTTTTTTATATTTATCAACGCGTATCGTGCATTGGACTATTAATCGGCTTGGTCCGGTTTTAGCACTTGTGGTTTTTTCTTATTCGTCAACATTGTTGTTTCTGAAAAGTTGATTTGAATTCAACGTAGGTGTTCGATTATTTCACGGTAATTTGATTTGTTGCCAAGACGCTCACAACGTCCATATTTGAAATAAGGTAAGCATCCATTTTGAATATTATATTATATAATGGCCGCCAAAATTGAAGGATCCTCCGTAGAGTATCGTACTTTAGTGTTCCTGTGACCGCCGCACGGTTCGGACGATATTGCAACTATTCGAGTGCAAGCGAGTTCTTAAAAAAACATGGTTTTATGGTGTGTTGTTTTGATTTGCTTTTTCTTTAATGCGAATAGTACCACTGATCATCGTGCATTTATTTTATATGCTCTTTAGTTTTACAGTGAATATTTTTTGGTTCGTTATATTATATTATATTTTGCGTATCGTGCATTGGACATTTAATCGGTGTTAACAGTCGTGGTTATTTCTTGAACGTTCTAAGTTATTCATATTTACCATCGAGTTTGTGCTTTGTGAAGTGTTTATTGGAATTCAGTGTTGGTGTTGCCAAGACGCTTGTAGCGTCCATATTTGAAAGAAGGTAATTATCTATTTTAAATATTTAATTAATCCATCTTTAGTTTTTTCACATTAATTCTACTATGTCTATTATTTTTACATTACACATTTTCCAGTGAATATTTATATACTCGCGCGTTTTGCAAGGAATATTTTTCGGACTCGTTTTTTTTATATTTATCAACGCGTATCGTGCATTGGACTATTAATCGGCTTGGTCCGGTTTTAGCACTTGTGGTTTTTTCTTATTCGTCAACATTGTTGTTTCTGAAAAGTTGATTTGAATTCAACGTAGGTGTTCGATTATTTCACGGTTATTTGATTTTTTGCCAAGACGCTCACAACGTCCATATTTGAAATAAGGTAAGCATCCATTTTGAATATTATATTATATAATGGCCGCCAAAATTGAAGGATCCTCCGTACAGAGTATCGTACTTTAGTGTTCCTGTGACCGCCGCACGGTTCGGACGATATTGCAACTATTCGAGTGCAAGCGAGTTCTTAAAAAAACATGGTTTTATGGTGTGTTGTTTTGATTTGCTTTTTCTTTAATGCGAATAGTGCCACTGATCATCGTGCATTTATTTTATATGCTCTTTAGTTTTACAGTGAATATTTTTTGGTTCGTTATATTATATTATATTTTGCGTATCGTGCATTGGACATTTAATCGGTGTTAACAGTCGTGGTTATTTCTTGAACGTTCTAAGTTATTCATATTTACCATCGAGTTTGTGCTTTGTGAAGTGTTTATTGGAATTCAGTGTTGGTGTTGCCAAGACGCTTGTAGCGTCCATATTTGAAAGAAGGTAATTATCTATTTTAAATATTTTATTAATCCATCTTTAGCTTTTTCACATTAATTCTACTATGTCTATTATTTTTACATTACACATTTTCCAGTGAATATTTATATACTCGCGCGTTTTGCAAGGAATATTTTTCGGACTCGTTTTTTTTATATTTATCAACGCGTATCGTGCATTGGACTATTAATCGGCTTGGTCCGGTTTTAGCAGTTGTGGTTTTTTCTTATTCGTCAACATTGTTGTTTCTGAAAAGTTGATTTGAATTCAACGTAGGTGTTCGATTATTTCACGGTTATTTGATTTTTTGCCAAGACGCTCACAACGTCCATATTTGAAATAAGGTAAGCATCTTTTTTGAATATTATATTATATAATGGCCGCCAAAATTGAAGGATCCTCCGTACAGAGTATCGTACTTTAGTGTTCCTGTGACCGCCGCACGGTTCGGACGATATTGCAACTATTCGAGTGCAAGCGAGTTCTTAAAAAAAACATGGTTTTATGGTGTGTTGTTTTGATTTGCTTTTTCTTTAATGCGAATAGTGCCACTGATCATCGTGCATTTATTTTATATGCTCTTTAGTTTTACAGTGAATATTTTTTGGTTCGTTATATTATATTATATTTTGCGTATCGTGCATTGGACATTTAATCGGTGTTAACAGTCGTGGTTATTTTTTGAACGTTCTAAGTTATTCATATTTACCATCGAGTTTGTGCTTTGTGAAGTGTTTATTGGAATTCAGTGTTGGTGTTGCCAAGACGCTTGTAGCGTCCATATTTGAAAGAAGGTAATTATCTATTTTAAATATTTTATTAATCCATCTTTAGTTTTTTCACATTAATTCTACTATGTCTATTATTTTTACATTACACATTTTCCAGTGAATATTTATATACTCGCGCGTTTTGCAAGGAATATTTTTCGGACTCGTTTTTTTTATATTTATCAACGCGTATCGTGCATTGGACTATTAATCGGCTTGGTCCGGTTTTAGCAGTTGTGGTTTTTTCTTATTCGTCAACATTGTTGTTTCTGAAAAGTTGATTTGAATTCAACGTAGGTGTTCGATTATTTCACGGTAATTTGATTTGTTGCCAAGACGCTCACAACGTCCATATTTGAAATAAGGTAAGCATCCATTTTGAATATTATATTATATAATGGCCGCCAAAATTGAAGGATCCTCCGTACAGAGTATCGTACTTTAGTGTTCCTGTGACCGCCGCACGGTTCGGACGATATTGCAACTATTCGAGTGCAAGCGTGTTCTTAAAAAAACATGGTTTTATGGTGTGTTGTTTTGATTTGCTTTTTCTTTAATGCGAATAGTGCCACTGATCATCGTGCATTTATTTTATATGCTCTTTAGTTTTACAGTGAATATTTTTTGGTTCGTTATATTATATTATATTTTGCGTATCGTGCATTGGACATTTAATCGGTGTTAACAGTCGTGGTTATTTCTTGAACGTTCTAAGTTATTCATATTTACCATCGAGTTTGTGCTTTGTGAAGTGTTTATTGGAATTCAGTGTTGGTGTTGCCAAGACGCTTGTAGCGTCCATATTTGAAAGAAGGTAATTATCTATTTGAAATATTTTATTAATCCATCTTTAGTTTTTTCACATTAATTCTACTATGTCTATTATTTTTACATTACACATTTTCCAGTGAATATTTATATACTCGCGCGTTTTGCAAGGAATATTTTTCGGACTCGTTTTTTTTATATTTATCAACGCGTATCGTGCATTGGACTATTAATCGGCTTGGTCCGGTTTTAGCACTTGTGGTTTTTTCTTATTCGTCAACATTGTTGTTTCTGAAAAGTTGATTTGAATTCAACGTAGGTGTTCGATTATTTCACGGTTATTTGATTTGTTGCCAAGACGCTCACAACGTCCATATTTGAAATAAGGTAAGCATCCATTTTGAATATTATATTATATAATGGCCGCCAAAATTGAAGGATCCTCCGTACAGAGTATCGTACTTTTGTTTTCCTGTGTCCGCCGCACGGTTCGGACGATATTGCAACTATTCGAGTGCAAGCGAGTTCTTAAAAAAACATGGTTTTATGGTGTGTTGTTTTGATTTGCTTTTTCTTTAATGCGAATAGTGCCACTGATCATCGTGCATTTATTTTGTATGCTCTTTAGTTCTACAGTGAATATTTTTTGGTTCGTTATATTATATTATATTATATTTTGCGTATCGTGCATTGGACATTTAATCGGTGTTAACAGTCGTGGTTATTTCTTGAACGTTCTAAGTTATTCATATTTACCATCGAGTTTGTGCTTTATGAAGTGTTTATTGGAATTCAGTGTTGGTGTTGCCAAGACGCTTGAAACGTCCATATTTGAAAGAAGGTAATTATCTATTTTAAATATTTTATTAATCCATCTTTAGTTTTTTCACATAAATTCTACTATGTCTATTATTTTTACATTACACATTATATACTCGCGCGTTTTGCAAGGAATATTTTTCGGACTCGTTTTTTTTATATTTATCAACGCGTATCGTGCATTGGACTATTAATCGGCTTGGTCCGGTTTTAGCACTTGTGGTTTTTTCTTATTCGTCAACATTGTTGTTTCTGAAAAGTTCTACAGTGAATATTTTTTGGTTCGTTATATTATATTATATTATATTTTGCGTATCGTGCATTGGACATTTAATCGGTGTTAACAGTCGTGGTTATTTCTTGAACGTTCTAAGTTATTCATATTTACCATCGAGTTTGTGCTTTATGAAGTGTTTATTGGAATTCAGTGTTGGTGTTGCCAAGACGCTTGAAGCGTCCATATTTGAAAGAAGGTAATTATCTATTTTAAATATTTTATTAATCCATCTTTAGTTTTTTCACATAAATTCTACTATGTCTATTATTTTTACATTACACATTTTCCAGTGAATATTTATATACTCGCGCGTTTTGCAAGGAATATTTTTCGGACTCGTTTTTTTTATATTTATCAACGCGTATCGTGCATTGGACTATTAATCGGCTTGGTCCGGTTTTAGCACTTGTGGTTTTTTCTTATTCGTCAACATTGTTGTTTCTGAAAAGTTGATTTGAATTCAACGTAGGTGTTCGATTATTTCACGGTTATTTGATTTTTTGCCAAGACGCTCACAACGTCCATCTTTGAAATAAGGTAAGCATCCATTTTGAATATTATATTATATAATGGCCGCCAAAATTTAAGGATCCTTTGTACAGAGTATCGTACTTTAGTGTTCCTGTGACCGCCGCACGGTTCGGACGATATTGCAACTACTCGAGTGCAAGCGAGTTCTTAAAAAAACATGGTTTTATGGTGGGTTGTTTTGATTTGCTTTTTCTTTAATGCGAATAGTGCCACTGATCATCGTGCATTTATTTTATATGCTCTTTAGTTTTACAGTGAATATTTTTTGGTTCGTTATATTATATTATATTTTGCGTATCGTGCATTGGACATTTAATCGGTGTTAACAGTCGTGGTTATTTCTTGAACGTTCTAAGTTATTCATATTTACCATCGAGTTTGTGCTTTGTGAAGTGTTTATTGGAATTCAGTGTTGGTGTTGCCAAGACGCTTGTAGCGTCCATATTTGAAAGAAAGTAATTATCTATTTTAAATATTTTATTAATCCATCTTTAGTTTTTTCACATAAATTCTACTATGTCTATTATTTTTACATAACACATTTTCCAGTGAATATTTATATACTCGCGCGTTTTGCAAGGAATATTTTTCGGACTCGTTTTTTTTATATTTATCAACGCGTATCGTGCATTGGACTATTAATCGGCTTGGTCCGGTTTTAGCACTTGTGGTTTTTTCTTATTCGTCAACATTGTTGTTTCTGAAAAGTTGATTTGAATTCAACGTAGGTGTTCGATTATTTCACGGTTATTTGATTTGTTGCCAAGACGCTCACAACGTCCATATTTGAAATAAGGTAAGCATCCATTTTGAATATTATATTATATAATGGCCGCCAAAATTGAAGGATCCTCTGTACCGAGTATCGTACTTTTGTTTTCCTGTGTCCGCCGCACGGTTCGGACGATATTGCAACTATTCGAGTGCAAGCGAGTTCTTAAAAAAACATGGTTTTATGGTGTGTTGTTTTGATTTGCTTTTTCTTTAATGCGAATAGTGCCACTGATCATCGTGCATTTATTTTGTATGCTCTTTAGTTCTACAGTGAATATTTTTTGGTTCGTTATATTATATTATATTATATTTTGCGTATCGTGCATTGGACATTTAATCGGTGTTAACAGTCGTGGTTATTTCTTGAACGTTCTAAGTTATTCATATTTACCATCGAGTTTGTGCTTTGTGAAGTGTTTATTGGAATTCAGTGTTGGTGTTGCCAAGACGCTTGTAGCGTCCATATTTGAAAGAAGGTAATTATCTATTTTAAATATTTTATTAATCCATCTTTAGTTTTTTCACATTAATTCTACTATGTCTATTATTTTTACATTACGCATTTTCCAGTGAATATTTATATACTCGCGCGTTTTGCAAGGAATATTTTTCGGGCTCGTTTTTTTTATATTTATCAACGCGTATCGTGCATTGGACTATTAATCGGCTTGGTCCGGTTTTAGCAGTTGTGGTTTTTTCTTATTCGTCAACATTGTTGTTTCTGAAAAGTTGATTTGAATTCAACGTAGGTGTTCGATTATTTCACGGTTATTTGATTTTTTGCCAAGACGCTCACAACGTCCATATTTGAAATAAGGTAAGCATCTTTTTTGAATATTATATTATATAATGGCCGCCAAAATTGAAGGATCCTCCGTACAGAGTATCGTACTTTAGTGTTCCTGTGACCGCCGCACGGTTCGGACGATATTGCAACTATTCGAGTGCAAGCGAGTTCTTAAAAAAAACATGGTTTTATGGTGTGTTGTTTTGATTTGCTTTTTCTTTAATGCGAATAGTGCCACTGATCATCGTGCATTTATTTTATATGCTCTTTAGTTTTACAGTGAATATTTTTTGGTTCGTTATATTATATTATATTTTGCGTATCGTGCATTGGACATTTAATCGGTGTTAACAGTCGTGGTTATTTTTTGAACGTTCTAAGTTATTCATATTTACCATCGAGTTTGTGCTTTGTGAAGTGTTTATTGGAATTCAGTGTTGGTGTTGCCAAGACGCTTGTAGCGTCCATATTTGAAAGAAGGTAATTATCTATTTTAAATATTTAATTAATCCATCTTTAGTTTTTTCACATTAATTCTACTATGTCTATTATTTTTACATTACACATTTTCCAGTGAATATTTATATACTCGCGCGTTTTGCAAGGAATATTTTTCGGACTCGTTTTTTTTATATTTATCAACGCGTATCGTGCATTGGACTATTAATCGGCTTGGTCCGGTTTTAGCCCTTGTGGTTTTTTCTTATTCGTCAACATTGTTGTTTCTGAAAAGTTGATTTGAATTCAACGTAGGTGTTCGATTATTTCACGGTTATTTGATTTTTTGCCAAGACGCTCACAACGTCCATATTTGAAATAAGGTAAGCATCCATTTTGAATATTATATTATATAATGGCCGCCAAAATTGAAGGATCCTCCGTACAGAGTATCGTACTTTAGTGTTCCTGTGACCGCCGCACGGTTCGGACGATATTGCAACTATTCGAGTGCAAGCGAGTTCTTAAAAAAAACATGGTTTTATGGTGTGTTGTTTTGATTTGCTTTTTCTTTAATGCGAATAGTACCACTGATCATCGTGCATTTATTTTATATGCTCTTTAGTTTTACAGTGAATATTTTTTGGTTCGTTATATTATATTATATTTTGCGTATCGTGCATTGGACATTTAATCGGTGTTAACAGTCGTGGTTATTTCTTGAACGTTCTAAGTTATTCATATTTACCATCGAGTTTGTGCTTTGTGAAGTGTTTATTGGAATTCAGTGTTGGTGTTGCCAAGACGCTTGTAGCGTCCATATTTGAAAGAAGGTAATTATCTATTTTAAATATTTTATTAATCCATCTTTAGCTTTTTCACATTAATTCTACTATGTCTATTATTTTTACATTACACATTTTCCAGTGAATATTTATATACTCGCGCGTTTTGCAAGGAATATTTTTCGGACTCGTTTTTTTTATATTTATCAACGCGTATCGTGCATTGGACTATTAATCGGCTTGGTCCGGTTTTAGCACTTGTGGTTTTTTCTTATTCGTCAACATTGTTGTTTCTGAAAAGTTGATTTGAATTCAACGTAGGTGTTCGATTATTTCACGGTTATTTGATTTTTTGCCAAGACGCTCACAACGTCCATATTTGAAATAAGGTAAGCATCTTTTTTGAATATTATATTATATAATGGCCGCCAAAATTGAAGGATCCTCCGTACAGAGTATCGTACTTTAGTGTTCCTGTGACCGCCGCACGGTTCGGACGATATTGCAACTATTCGAGTGCAAGCGAGTTCTTAAAAAAAACATGGTTTTATGGTGTGTTGTTTTGATTTGCTTTTTCTTTAATGCGAATAGTGCCACTGATCATCGTGCATTTATTTTATATGCTCTTTAGTTTTACAGTGAATATTTTTTGGTTCGTTATATTATATTATATTTTGCGTATCGTGCATTGGACATTTAATCGGTGTTAACAGTCGTGGTTATTTTTTGAACGTTCTAAGTTATTCATATTTACCATCGAGTTTGTGCTTTGTGAAGTGTTTATTGGAATTCAGTGTTGGTGTTGCCAAGACGCTTGTAGCGTCCATATTTGAAAGAAGGTAATTATCTATTTTAAATATTTTATTAATCCATCTTTAGTTTTTTCACATTAATTCTACTATGTCTATTATTTTTATATTACACATTTTCCAGTGAATATTTATATACTCGCGCGTTTTGCAAGGAATATTTTTCGGACTCGTTTTTTTTATATTTATCAACGCGTATCGTGCATTGGACTATTAATCGGCTTGGTCCGGTTTTAGCACTTGTGGTTTTTTCTTATTCGTCAACATTGTTGTTTCTGAAAAGTTGATTTGAATTCAACGTAGGTGTTCGATTATTTCACGGTAATTTGATTTGTTGCCAAGACGCTCACAACGTCCATATTTGAAATAAGGTAAGCATCCATTTTGAATATTATATTATATAATGGCCGCCAAAATTGAAGGATCCTCCGTACAGAGTATCGTACTTTAGTGTTCCTGTGACCGCCGCACGGTTCGGACGATATTGCAACTATTCGAGTGCAAGCGAGTTCTTAAAAAAACATGGTTTTATGGTGTGTTGTTTTGATTTGCTTTTTCTTTAATGCGAATAGTGCCACTGATCATCGTGCATTTATTTTATATGCTCTTTAGTTTTACAGTGAATATTTTTTGGTTCGTTATATTATATTATATTTTGCGTATCGTGCATTGGACATTTAATCGGTGTTAACAGTCGTGGTTATTTCTTGAACGTTCTAAGTTATTCATATTTACCATCGAGTTTGTGCTTTGTGAAGTGTTTATTGGAATTCAGTGTTGGTGTTGCCAAGACGCTTGTAGCGTCCATATTTGAAAGAAGGTAATTATCTATTTTAAATATTTAATTAATCCATCTTTAGTTTTTTCACATTAATTCTACTATGTCTATTATTTTTACATTACACATTTTCCAGTGAATATTTATATACTCGCGCGTTTTGCAAGGAATATTTTTCGGACTCGTTTTTTTTATATTTATCAACGCGTATCGTGCATTGGACTATTAATCGGCTTGGTCCGGTTTTAGCACTTGTGGTTTTTTCTTATTCGTCAACATTGTTGTTTCTGAAAAGTTGATTTGAATTCAACGTAGGTGTTCGATTATTTCACGGTAATTTGATTTGTTGCCAAGACGCTCACAACGTCCATATTTGAAATAAGGTAAGCATCCATTTTGAATATTATATTATATAATGGCCGCCAAAATTGAAGGATCCTCCGTAGAGTATCGTACTTTAGTGTTCCTGTGACCGCCGCACGGTTCGGACGATATTGCAACTATTCGAGTGCAAGCGAGTTCTTAAAAAAACATGGTTTTATGGTGTGTTGTTTTGATTTGCTTTTTCTTTAATGCGAATAGTACCACTGATCATCGTGCATTTATTTTATATGCTCTTTAGTTTTACAGTGAATATTTTTTGGTTCGTTATATTATATTATATTTTGCGTATCGTGCATTGGACATTTAATCGGTGTTAACAGTCGTGGTTATTTCTTGAACGTTCTAAGTTATTCATATTTACCATCGAGTTTGTGCTTTGTGAAGTGTTTATTGGAATTCAGTGTTGGTGTTGCCAAGACGCTTGTAGCGTCCATATTTGAAAGAAGGTAATTATCTATTTTAAATATTTAATTAATCCATCTTTAGTTTTTTCACATTAATTCTACTATGTCTATTATTTTTACATTACACATTTTCCAGTGAATATTTATATACTCGCGCGTTTTGCAAGGAATATTTTTCGGACTCGTTTTTTTTATATTTATCAACGCGTATCGTGCATTGGACTATTAATCGGCTTGGTCCGGTTTTAGCACTTGTGGTTTTTTCTTATTCGTCAACATTGTTGTTTCTGAAAAGTTGATTTGAATTCAACGTAGGTGTTCGATTATTTCACGGTTATTTGATTTTTTGCCAAGACGCTCACAACGTCCATATTTGAAATAAGGTAAGCATCCATTTTGAATATTATATTATATAATGGCCGCCAAAATTGAAGGATCCTCCGTACAGAGTATCGTACTTTAGTGTTCCTGTGACCGCCGCACGGTTCGGACGATATTGCAACTATTCGAGTGCAAGCGAGTTCTTAAAAAAACATGGTTTTATGGTGTGTTGTTTTGATTTGCTTTTTCTTTAATGCGAATAGTGCCACTGATCATCGTGCATTTATTTTATATGCTCTTTAGTTTTACAGTGAATATTTTTTGGTTCGTTATATTATATTATATTTTGCGTATCGTGCATTGGACATTTAATCGGTGTTAACAGTCGTGGTTATTTCTTGAACGTTCTAAGTTATTCATATTTACCATCGAGTTTGTGCTTTGTGAAGTGTTTATTGGAATTCAGTGTTGGTGTTGCCAAGACGCTTGTAGCGTCCATATTTGAAAGAAGGTAATTATCTATTTTAAATATTTTATTAATCCATCTTTAGCTTTTTCACATTAATTCTACTATGTCTATTATTTTTACATTACACATTTTCCAGTGAATATTTATATACTCGCGCGTTTTGCAAGGAATATTTTTCGGACTCGTTTTTTTTATATTTATCAACGCGTATCGTGCATTGGACTATTAATCGGCTTGGTCCGGTTTTAGCAGTTGTGGTTTTTTCTTATTCGTCAACATTGTTGTTTCTGAAAAGTTGATTTGAATTCAACGTAGGTGTTCGATTATTTCACGGTTATTTGATTTTTTGCCAAGACGCTCACAACGTCCATATTTGAAATAAGGTAAGCATCTTTTTTGAATATTATATTATATAATGGCCGCCAAAATTGAAGGATCCTCCGTACAGAGTATCGTACTTTAGTGTTCCTGTGACCGCCGCACGGTTCGGACGATATTGCAACTATTCGAGTGCAAGCGAGTTCTTAAAAAAAACATGGTTTTATGGTGTGTTGTTTTGATTTGCTTTTTCTTTAATGCGAATAGTGCCACTGATCATCGTGCATTTATTTTATATGCTCTTTAGTTTTACAGTGAATATTTTTTGGTTCGTTATATTATATTATATTTTGCGTATCGTGCATTGGACATTTAATCGGTGTTAACAGTCGTGGTTATTTTTTGAACGTTCTAAGTTATTCATATTTACCATCGAGTTTGTGCTTTGTGAAGTGTTTATTGGAATTCAGTGTTGGTGTTGCCAAGACGCTTGTAGCGTCCATATTTGAAAGAAGGTAATTATCTATTTTAAATATTTTATTAATCCATCTTTAGTTTTTTCACATTAATTCTACTATGTCTATTATTTTTACATTACACATTTTCCAGTGAATATTTATATACTCGCGCGTTTTGCAAGGAATATTTTTCGGACTCGTTTTTTTTATATTTATCAACGCGTATCGTGCATTGGACTATTAATCGGCTTGGTCCGGTTTTAGCAGTTGTGGTTTTTTCTTATTCGTCAACATTGTTGTTTCTGAAAAGTTGATTTGAATTCAACGTAGGTGTTCGATTATTTCACGGTAATTTGATTTGTTGCCAAGACGCTCACAACGTCCATATTTGAAATAAGGTAAGCATCCATTTTGAATATTATATTATATAATGGCCGCCAAAATTGAAGGATCCTCCGTACAGAGTATCGTACTTTAGTGTTCCTGTGACCGCCGCACGGTTCGGACGATATTGCAACTATTCGAGTGCAAGCGTGTTCTTAAAAAAACATGGTTTTATGGTGTGTTGTTTTGATTTGCTTTTTCTTTAATGCGAATAGTGCCACTGATCATCGTGCATTTATTTTATATGCTCTTTAGTTTTACAGTGAATATTTTTTGGTTCGTTATATTATATTATATTTTGCGTATCGTGCATTGGACATTTAATCGGTGTTAACAGTCGTGGTTATTTCTTGAACGTTCTAAGTTATTCATATTTACCATCGAGTTTGTGCTTTGTGAAGTGTTTATTGGAATTCAGTGTTGGTGTTGCCAAGACGCTTGTAGCGTCCATATTTGAAAGAAGGTAATTATCTATTTGAAATATTTTATTAATCCATCTTTAGTTTTTTCACATTAATTCTACTATGTCTATTATTTTTACATTACACATTTTCCAGTGAATATTTATATACTCGCGCGTTTTGCAAGGAATATTTTTCGGACTCGTTTTTTTTATATTTATCAACGCGTATCGTGCATTGGACTATTAATCGGCTTGGTCCGGTTTTAGCACTTGTGGTTTTTTCTTATTCGTCAACATTGTTGTTTCTGAAAAGTTGATTTGAATTCAACGTAGGTGTTCGATTATTTCACGGTTATTTGATTTGTTGCCAAGACGCTCACAACGTCCATATTTGAAATAAGGTAAGCATCCATTTTGAATATTATATTATATAATGGCCGCCAAAATTGAAGGATCCTCCGTACAGAGTATCGTACTTTTGTTTTCCTGTGTCCGCCGCACGGTTCGGACGATATTGCAACTATTCGAGTGCAAGCGAGTTCTTAAAAAAACATGGTTTTATGGTGTGTTGTTTTGATTTGCTTTTTCTTTAATGCGAATAGTGCCACTGATCATCGTGCATTTATTTTGTATGCTCTTTAGTTCTACAGTGAATATTTTTTGGTTCGTTATATTATATTATATTATATTTTGCGTATCGTGCATTGGACATTTAATCGGTGTTAACAGTCGTGGTTATTTCTTGAACGTTCTAAGTTATTCATATTTACCATCGAGTTTGTGCTTTATGAAGTGTTTATTGGAATTCAGTGTTGGTGTTGCCAAGACGCTTGAAACGTCCATATTTGAAAGAAGGTAATTATCTATTTTAAATATTTTATTAATCCATCTTTAGTTTTTTCACATAAATTCTACTATGTCTATTATTTTTACATAACACATTATATACTCGCGCGTTTTGCAAGGAATATTTTTCGGACTCGTTTTTTTTATATTTATCAACGCGTATCGTGCATTGGACTATTAATCGGCTTGGTCCGGTTTTAGCACTTGTGGTTTTTTCTTATTCGTCAACATTGTTGTTTCTGAAAAGTTCTACAGTGAATATTTTTTGGTTCGTTATATTATATTATATTATATTTTGCGTATCGTGCATTGGACATTTAATCGGTGTTAACAGTCGTGGTTATTTCTTGAACGTTCTAAGTTATTCATATTTACCATCGAGTTTGTGCTTTATGAAGTGTTTATTGGAATTCAGTGTTGGTGTTGCCAAGACGCTTGAAGCGTCCATATTTGAAAGAAGGTAATTATCTATTTTAAATATTTTATTAATCCATCTTTAGTTTTTTCACATAAATTCTACTATGTCTATTATTTTTACATTACACATTTTCCAGTGAATATTTATATACTCGCGCGTTTTGCAAGGAATATTTTTCGGACTCGTTTTTTTTATATTTATCAACGCGTATCGTGCATTGGACTATTAATCGGCTTGGTCCGGTTTTAGCACTTGTGGTTTTTTCTTATTCGTCAACATTGTTGTTTCTGAAAAGTTGATTTGAATTCAACGTAGGTGTTCGATTATTTCACGGTTATTTGATTTTTTGCCAAGACGCTCACAACGTCCATCTTTGAAATAAGGTAAGCATCCATTTTGAATATTATATTATATAATGGCCGCCAAAATTTAAGGATCCTTTGTACAGAGTATCGTACTTTAGTGTTCCTGTGACCGCCGCACGGTTCGGACGATATTGCAACTACTCGAGTGCAAGCGAGTTCTTAAAAAAACATGGTTTTATGGTGGGTTGTTTTGATTTGCTTTTTCTTTAATGCGAATAGTGCCACTGATCATCGTGCATTTATTTTATATGCTCTTTAGTTTTACAGTGAATATTTTTTGGTTCGTTATATTATATTATATTTTGCGTATCGTGCATTGGACATTTAATCGGTGTTAACAGTCGTGGTTATTTCTTGAACGTTCTAAGTTATTCATATTTACCATCGAGTTTGTGCTTTGTGAAGTGTTTATTGGAATTCAGTGTTGGTGTTGCCAAGACGCTTGTAGCGTCCATATTTGAAAGAAAGTAATTATCTATTTTAAATATTTTATTAATCCATCTTTAGTTTTTTCACATAAATTCTACTATGTCTATTATTTTTACATAACACATTTTCCAGTGAATATTTATATACTCGCGCGTTTTGCAAGGAATATTTTTCGGACTCGTTTTTTTTATATTTATCAACGCGTATCGTGCATTGGACTATTAATCGGCTTGGTCCGGTTTTAGCACTTGTGGTTTTTTCTTATTCGTCAACATTGTTGTTTCTGAAAAGTTGATTTGAATTCAACGTAGGTGTTCGATTATTTCACGGTTATTTGATTTGTTGCCAAGACGCTCACAACGTCCATATTTGAAATAAGGTAAGCATCCATTTTGAATATTATATTATATAATGGCCGCCAAAATTGAAGGATCCTCTGTACCGAGTATCGTACTTTTGTTTTCCTGTGTCCGCCGCACGGTTCGGACGATATTGCAACTATTCGAGTGCAAGCGAGTTCTTAAAAAAACATGGTTTTATGGTGTGTTGTTTTGATTTGCTTTTTCTTTAATGCGAATAGTGCCACTGATCATCGTGCATTTATTTTGTATGCTCTTTAGTTCTACAGTGAATATTTTTTGGTTCGTTATATTATATTATATTATATTTTGCGTATCGTGCATTGGACATTTAATCGGTGTTAACAGTCGTGGTTATTTCTTGAACGTTCTAAGTTATTCATATTTACCATCGAGTTTGTGCTTTATGAAGTGTTTATTGGAATTCAGTGTTGGTGTTGCCAAGACGCTTGAAGCGTCCATATTTGAAAGAAGGTAATTATCTATTTTAAATATTTTATTAATCCATCTTTAGTTTTTTCACATAAATTCTACTATGTCTATTATTTTTACATTACACATTTTCCAGTGAATATTTATATACTCGCGCGTTTTGCAAGGAATATTTTTCGGACTCGTTTTTTTTATATTTATCAACGCGTATCGTGCATTGGACTATTAATCGGCTTGGTCCGGTTTTAGCACTTGTGGTTTTTTCTTATTCGTCAACATTGTTGTTTCTGAAAAGTTGATTTGAATTCAACGTAGGTGTTCGATTATTTCACGGTTATTTGATTTTTTGCCAAGACGCTCACAACGTCCATCTTTGAAATAAGGTAAGCATCCATTTTGAATATTATATTATATAATGGCCGCCAAAATTTAAGGATCCTTTGTACAGAGTATCGTACTTTAGTGTTCCTGTGACCGCCGCACGGTTCGGACGATATTGCAACTACTCGAGTGCAACCGAGTTCTTAAAAAAACATGGTTTTATGGTGTGTTGTTTTGATTTGCTTTTTCTTTAATGCGAATAGTGCCACTGATCATCGTGCATTTATTTTATATGCTCTTTAGTTTTACAGTGAATATTTTTTGGTTCGTTATATTATATTATATTTTGCGTATCGTGCATTGGACATTTAATCGGTGTTAACAGTCGTGGTTATTTCTTGAACGTTCTAAGTTATTCATATTTACCATCGAGTTTGTGCTTTGTGAAGTGTTTATTGGAATTCAGTGTCGGTGTTGCCAAGACGCTTGTAGCGTCCATATTTGAAAGAAAGTAATTATCTATTTTAAATATTTTATTAATCCATCTTTAGTTTTTTCACATTAATTCTACTATGTCTATTATTTTTACATTTCACATTTTCCAGTGAATATTTATATACTCGCGCGTTTTGCAAGGAATATTTTTCGGACTCGTTTTTTTTATATTTATCAACGCGTATCGTGCATTGGACTATTAATCGGCTTGGTCCGGTTTTAGCACTTGTGGTTTTTTCTTATTCGTCAACATTGTTGTTTCTGAAAAGTTGATTTGAATTCAACGTAGGTGTTCGATTATTTCACGGTAATTTGATTTGTTGCCAAGACGCTCACAACGTCCATATTTGAAATAAGGTAAGCATCCATTTTGAATATTATATTATATAATGGCCGCCAAAATTGAAGGATCCTCCGTACAGAGTATCGTACTTTAGTGTTCCTGTGACCGCCGCACGGTTCGGACGATATTGCAACTATTCGAGTGCAAGCGAGTTCTTAAAAAAACATGGTTTTATGGTGTGTTGTTTTGATTTGCTTTTTCTTTAATGCGAATAGTGCCACTGATCATCGTGCATTTATTTTATATGCTCTTTAGTTTTACAGTGAATATTTTTTGGTTCGTTATATTATATTATATTTTGCGTATCGTGCATTGGACATTTAATCGGTGTTAACAGTCGTGGTTATTTCTTGAACGTTCTAAGTTATTCATATTTACCATCGAGTTTGTGCTTTGTGAAGTGTTTATTGGAATTCAGTGTTGGTGTTGCCAAGACGCTTGTAGCGTCCATATTTGAAAGAAAGTAATTATCTATTTTAAATATTTTATTAATCCATCTTTAGTTTTTTCACATAAATTCTACTATGTCTATTATTTTTACATAACACATTTTCCAGTGAATATTTATATACTCGCGCGTTTTGCAAGGAATATTTTTCGGACTCGTTTTTTTTATATTTATCAACGCGTATCGTGCATTGGACTATTAATCGGCTTGGTCCGGTTTTAGCACTTGTGGTTTTTTCTTATTCGTCAACATTGTTGTTTCTGAAAAGTTGATTTGAATTCAACGTAGGTGTTCGATTATTTCACGGTTATTTGATTTGTTGCCAAGACGCTCACAACGTCCATATTTGAAATAAGGTAAGCATCCATTTTGAATATTATATTATATAATGGCCGCCAAAATTGAAGGATCCTCTGTACCGAGTATCGTACTTTTGTTTTCCTGTGTCCGCCGCACGGTTCGGACGATATTGCAACTATTCGAGTGCAAGCGAGTTCTTAAAAAAACATGGTTTTATGGTGTGTTGTTTTGATTTGCTTTTTCTTTAATGCGAATAGTGCCACTGATCATCGTGCATTTATTTTGTATGCTCTTTAGTTCTACAGTGAATATTTTTTGGTTCGTTATATTATATTATATTATATTTTGCGTATCGTGCATTGGACATTTAATCGGTGTTAACAGTCGTGGTTATTTCTTGAACGTTCTAAGTTATTCATATTTACCATCGAGTTTGTGCTTTATGAAGTGTTTATTGGAATTCAGTGTTGGTGTTGCCAAGACGCTTGAAGCGTCCATATTTGAAAGAAGGTAATTATCTATTTTAAATATTTTATTAATCCATCTTTAGTTTTTTCACATAAATTCTACTATGTCTATTATTTTTACATTACACATTTTCCAGTGAATATTTATATACTCGCGCGTTTTGCAAGGAATATTTTTCGGACTCGTTTTTTTTATATTTATCAACGCGTATCGTGCATTGGACTATTAATCAGCTTGGTCCGGTTTTAGCACTTGTGGTTTTTTCTTATTCGTCAACATTGTTGTTTCTGAAAAGTTGATTTGAATTCAACGTAGGTGTTCGATTATTTCACGGTTATTTGATTTTTTGCCAAGACGCTCACAACGTCCATCTTTGAAATAAGGTAAGCATCCATTTTGAATATTATATTATATAATGGCCGCCAAAATTTAAGGATCCTTTGTACAGAGTATCGTACTTTAGTGTTCCTGTGACCGCCGCACGGTTCGGACGATATTGCAACTACTCGAGTGCAAGCGAGTTCTTAAAAAAACATGGTTTTATGGTGTGTTGTTTTGATTTGCTTTTTCTTTAATGCGAATAGTGCCACTGATCATCGTGCATTTATTTTATATGCTCTTTAGTTTTACAGTGAATATTTTTTGGTTCGTTATATTATATTATATTTTGCGTATCGTGCATTGGACATTTAATCGGTGTTAACAGTCGTGGTTATTTCTTGAACGTTCTAAGTTATTCATATTTACCATCGAGTTTGTGCTTTGTGAAGTGTTTATTGGAATTCAGTGTTGGTGTTGCCAAGACGCTTGTAGCGTCCATATTTGAAAGAAAGTAATTATCTATTTTAAATATTTTATTAATCCATCTTTAGTTTTTTCACATTAATTCTACTATGTCTATTATTTTTACATTACACATTTTCCAGTGAATATTTATATACTCGCGCGTTTTGCAAGGAATATTTTTCGGACTCGTTTTTTTTATATTTATCAACGCGTATCGTGCATTGGACTATTAATCGGCTTGGTCCGGTTTTAGCACTTGTGGTTTTTTCTTATTCGTCAACATTGTTGTTTCTGAAAAGTTGATTTGAATTCAACGTAGGTGTTCGATTATTTCACGGTAATTTGATTTGTTGCCAAGACGCTCACAACGTCCATATTTGAAATAAGGTAAGCATCCATTTTGAATATTATATTATATAATGGCCGCCAAAATTGAAGGATCCTCCGTACAGAGTATCGTACTTTAGTGTTCCTGTGACCGCCGCACGGTTCGGACGATATTGCAACTATTCGAGTGCAAGCGTGTTCTTAAAAAAACATGGTTTTATGGTGTGTTGTTTTGATTTGCTTTTTCTTTAATGCGAATAGTGCCACTGATCATCGTGCATTTATTTTATATGCTCTTTAGTTTTACAGTGAATATTTTTTGGTTCGTTATATTATATTATATTTTGCGTATCGTGCATTGGACATTTAATCGGTGTTAACAGTCGTGGTTATTTCTTGAACGTTCTAAGTTATTCATATTTACCATCGAGTTTGTGCTTTGTGAAGTGTTTATTGGAATTCAGTGTTGGTGTTGCCAAGACGCTTGTAGCGTCCATATTTGAAAGAAGGTAATTATCTATTTTAAATATTTAATTAATCCATCTTTAGTTTTTTCACATTAATTCTACTATGTCTATTATTTTTACATTACACATTTTCCAGTGAATATTTATATACTCGCGCGTTTTGCAAGGAATATTTTTCGGACTCGTTTTTTTTATATTTATCAACGCGTATCGTGCATTGGACTATTAATCGGCTTGGTCCGGTTTTAGCACTTGTGGTTTTTTCTTATTCGTCAACATTGTTGTTTCTGAAAAGTTGATTTGAATTCAACGTAGGTGTTCGATTATTTCACGGTTATTTGATTTTTTGCCAAGACGCTCACAACGTCCATATTTGAAATAAGGTAAGCATCCATTTTGAATATTATATTATATAATGGCCGCCAAAATTGAAGGATCCTCCGTACAGAGTATCGAACTTTAGTGTTCCTGTGACCGCCGCACGGTTCGGACGATATTGCAACTATTCGAGTGCAAGCGAGTTCTTAAAAAAAACATGGTTATATGGTGTGTTGTTTTGATTTGCTTTTTCTTTAATGCGAATAGTGCCACTGATCATCGTGCATTTATTTTATATGCTCTTTAGTTTTACAGTGAATATTTTTTGGTTCGTTATATTATATTATATTTTGCGTATCGTGCATTGGACATTTAATCGGTGTTAACAGTCGTGGTTATTTCTTGAACGTTCTAAGTTATTCATATTTACCATCGAGTTTGTGCTTTGTGAAGTGTTTATTGGAATTCAGTGTTGGTGTTGCCAAGACGCTTGTAGCGTCCATATTTGAAAGAAGGTAATTATCTATTTTAAATATTTTATTAATCCATCTTTAGTTTTTTCACATTAATTCTACTATGTCTATTATTTTTACATTACACATTTTTCAGTGAATATTTATATACTCGCGCGTTTTGCAAGGAATATTTTTCGGACTCGTTTTTTTTATATTTATCAACGCGTATCGTGCATTGGACTATTAATCGGCTTGGTCCGGTTTTAGCACTTGTGGTTTTTTCTTATTCGTCAACATTGTTGTTTCTGAAAAGTTGATTTGAATTCAACGTAGGTGTTCGATTATTTCACGGTTATTTGATTTGTTGCCAAGACGCTCACAACGTCCATATTTGAAATAAGGTAAGCATCCATTTTGAATATTATATTATATAATGGCCGCCAAAATTGAAGGATCCTCTGTACCGAGTATCGTACTTTTGTTTTCCTGTGTCCGCCGCACGGTTCGGACGATATTGCAACTATTCGAGTGCAAGCGAGTTCTTAAAAAAACATGGTTTTATGGTGTGTTGTTTTGATTTGCTTTTTCTTTAATGCGAATAGTGCCACTGATCATCGTGCATTTATTTTGTATGCTCTTTAGTTCTACAGTGAATATTTTTTGGTTCGTTATATTATATTATATTATATTTTGCGTATCGTGCATTGGACATTTAATCGGTGTTAACAGTCGTGGTTATTTCTTGAACGTTCTAAGTTATTCATATTTACCATCGAGTTTGTGCTTTGTGAAGTGTTTATTGGAATTCAGTGTTGGTGTTGCCAAGACGCTTGTAGCGTCCATATTTGAAAGAAAGTAATTATCTATTTTAAATATTTTATTAATCCATCTTTAGTTTTTTCACATTAATTCTACTATGTCTATTATTTTTACATTACGCATTTTCCAGTGAATATTTATATACTCGCGCGTTTTGCAAGGAATATTTTTCGGACTCGTTTTTTTTATATTTATCAACGCGTATCGTGCATTGGACTATTAATCGGCTTGGTCCGGTTTTAGCACTTGTGGTTTTTTCTTATTCGTCAACATTGTTGTTTCTGAAAAGTTGATTTGAATTCAACGTAGGTGTTCGATTATTTCACGGTAATTTGATTTGTTGCCAAGACGCTCACAACGTCCATATTTGAAATAAGGTAAGCATCCATTTTGAATATTATATTATATAATGGCCACCAAAATTGAAGGATCCTCCGTACAGAGTATCGTACTTTAGTGTTCCTGTGACCGCCGCACGGTTCGGACGATATTGCAACTATTCGAGTGCAAGCGAGTTCTTAAAAAAACATGGTTTTATGGTGTGTTGTTTTGATTTGCTTTTTCTTTAATGCGAATAGTGCCACTGATCATCGTGCATTTATTTTATATGCTCTTTAGTTTTACAGTGAATATTTTTTGGTTCGTTATATTATATTATATTTTGCGTATCGTGCATTGGACATTTAATCGGTGTTAACAGTCGTGGTTATTTCTTGAACGTTCTAAGTTATTCATATTTACCATCGAGTTTGTGCTTTGTGAAGTGTTTATTGGAATTCAGTGTTGGTGTTGCCAAGACGCTTGAAGCGTCCATATTTGAAAGAAGGTAATTATCTATTTTAAATATTTAATTAATCCATCTTTAGTTTTTTCACATTAATTCTACTATGTCTATTATTTTTACATTACACATTTTCCAGTGAATATTTATATACTCGCGCGTTTTGCAAGGAATATTTTTCGGACTCGTTTTTTTTATATTTATCAACGCGTATCGTGCATTGGACTATTAATCGGCTTGGTCCGGTTTTAGCACTTGTGGTTTTTTCTTATTCGTCAACATTGTTGTTTCTGAAAAGTTGATTTGAATTCAACGTAGGTGTTCGATTATTTCACGGTTATTTGATTTTTTGCCAAGACGCTCACAACGTCCATATTTGAAATAAGGTAAGCATCCATTTTGAATATTATATTATATAATGGCCGCCAAAATTGAAGGATCCTCCGTACAGAGTATCGTACTTTAGTGTTCCTGTGACCGCCGCACGGTTCGGACGATATTGCAACTATTCGAGTGCAAGCGAGTTCTTAAAAAAACATGGTTTTATGGTGTGTTGTTTTGATTTGCTTTTTCTTTAATGCGAATAGTACCACTGATCATCGTGCATTTATTTTATATGCTCTTTAGTTTTACAGTGAATATTTTTTGGTTCGTTATATTATATTATATTTTGCGTATCGTGCATTGGACATTTAATCGGTGTTAACAGTCGTGGTTATTTCTTGAACGTTCTAAGTTATTCATATTTACCATCGAGTTTGTGCTTTGTGAAGTGTTTATTGGAATTCAGTGTTGGTGTTGCCAAGACGCTTGTAGCGTCCATATTTGAAAGAAGGTAATTATCTATTTTAAATATTTTATTAATCCATCTTTAGCTTTTTCACATTAATTCTACTATGTCTATTATTTTTACATTACACATTTTCCAGTGAATATTTATATACTCGCGCGTTTTGCAAGGAATATTTTTCGGACTCGTTTTTTTTATATTTATCAACGCGTATCGTGCATTGGACTATTAATCGGCTTGGTCCGGTTTTAGCAGTTGTGGTTTTTTCTTATTCGTCAACATTGTTGTTTCTGAAAAGTTGATTTGAATTCAACGTAGGTGTTCGATTATTTCACGGTTATTTGATTTTTTGCCAAGACGCTCACAACGTCCATATTTGAAATAAGGTAAGCATCTTTTTTGAATATTATATTATATAATGGCCGCCAAAATTGAAGGATCCTCCGTACAGAGTATCGTACTTTAGTGTTCCTGTGACCGCCGCACGGTTCGGACGATATTGCAACTATTCGAGTGCAAGCGAGTTCTTAAAAAAAACATGGTTTTATGGTGTGTTGTTTTGATTTGCTTTTTCTTTAATGCGAATAGTGCCACTGATCATCGTGCATTTATTTTATATGCTCTTTAGTTTTACAGTGAATATTTTTTGGTTCGTTATATTATATTATATTTTGCGTATCGTGCATTGGACATTTAATCGGTGTTAACAGTCGTGGTTATTTTTTGAACGTTCTAAGTTATTCATATTTACCATCGAGTTTGTGCTTTGTGAAGTGTTTATTGGAATTCAGTGTTGGTGTTGCCAAGACGCTTGTAGCGTCCATATTTGAAAGAAGGTAATTATCTATTTTAAATATTTAATTAATCCATCTTTAGTTTTTTCACATTAATTCTACTATGTCTATTATTTTTACATTACACATTTTCCAGTGAATATTTATATACTCGCGCGTTTTGCAAGGAATATTTTTCGGACTCGTTTTTTTTATATTTATCAACGCGTATCGTGCATTGGACTATTAATCGGCTTGGTCCGGTTTTAGCCCTTGTGGTTTTTTCTTATTCGTCAACATTGTTGTTTCTGAAAAGTTGATTTGAATTCAACGTAGGTGTTCGATTATTTCACGGTTATTTGATTTTTTGCCAAGACGCTCACAACGTCCATATTTGAAATAAGGTAAGCATCCATTTTGAATATTATATTATATAATGGCCGCCAAAATTGAAGGATCCTCCGTACAGAGTATCGTACTTTAGTGTTCCTGTGACCGCCGCACGGTTCGGACGATATTGCAACTATTCGAGTGCAAGCGAGTTCTTAAAAAAACATGGTTTTATGGTGTGTTGTTTTGATTTGCTTTTTCTTTAATGCGAATAGTACCACTGATCATCGTGCATTTATTTTATATGCTCTTTAGTTTTACAGTGAATATTTTTTGGTTCGTTATATTATATTATATTTTGCGTATCGTGCATTGGACATTTAATCGGTGTTAACAGTCGTGGTTATTTCTTGAACGTTCTAAGTTATTCATATTTACCATCGAGTTTGTGCTTTGTGAAGTGTTTATTGGAATTCAGTGTTGGTGTTGCCAAGACGCTTGTAGCGTCCATATTTGAAAGAAGGTAATTATCTATTTTAAATATTTTATTAATCCATCTTTAGCTTTTTCACATTAATTCTACTATGTCTATTATTTTTACATTACACATTTTCCAGTGAATATTTATATACTCGCGCGTTTTGCAAGGAATATTTTTCGGACTCGTTTTTTTTATATTTATCAACGCGTATCGTGCATTGGACTATTAATCGGCTTGGTCCGGTTTTAGCAGTTGTGGTTTTTTTTTATTCGTCAACATTGTTGTTTCTGAAAAGTTGATTTGAATTCAACGTAGGTGTTCGATTATTTCACGGTTATTTGATTTTTTGCCAAGACGCTCACAACGTCCATATTTGAAATAAGGTAAGCATCTTTTTTGAATATTATATTATATAATGGCCGCCAAAATTGAAGGATCCTCCGTACAGAGTATCGTACTTTAGTGTTCCTGTGACCGCCGCACGGTTCGGACGATATTGCAACTATTCGAGTGCAAGCGAGTTCTTAAAAAAAACATGGTTTTATGGTGTGTTGTTTTGATTTGCTTTTTCTTTAATGCGAATAGTGCCACTGATCATCGTGCATTTATTTTATATGCTCTTTAGTTTTACAGTGAATATTTTTTGGTTCGTTATATTATATTATATTTTGCGTATCGTGCATTAGACATTTAATCGGTGTTAACAGTCGTGGTTATTTTTTGAACGTTCTAAGTTATTCATATTTACCATCGAGTTTGTGCTTTGTGAAGTGTTTATTGGAATTCAGTGTTGGTGTTGCCAAGACGCTTGTAGCGTCCATATTTGAAAGAAGGTAATTATCTATTTTAAATATTTTATTAATCCATCTTTAGTTTTTTCACATTAATTCTACTATGTCTATTATTTTTATATTACACATTTTCCAGTGAATATTTATATACTCGCGCGTTTTGCAAGGAATATTTTTCGGACTCGTTTTTTTTATATTTATCAACGCGTATCGTGCATTGGACTATTAATCGGCTTGGTCCGGTTTTAGCACTTGTGGTTTTTTCTTATTCGTCAACATTGTTGTTTCTGAAAAGTTGATTTGAATTCAACGTAGGTGTTCGATTATTTCACGGTAATTTGATTTGTTGCCAAGACGCTCACAACGTCCATATTTGAAATAAGGTAAGCATCCATTTTGAATATTATATTATATAATGGCCGCCAAAATTGAAGGATCCTCCGTACAGAGTATCGTACTTTAGTGTTCCTGTGACCGCCGCACGGTTCGGACGATATTGCAACTATTCGAGTGCAAGCGAGTTCTTAAAAAAACATGGTTTTATGGTGTGTTGTTTTGATTTGCTTTTTCTTTAATGCGAATAGTGCCACTGATCATCGTGCATTTATTTTATATGCTCTTTAGTTTTACAGTGAATATTTTTTGGTTCGTTATATTATATTATATTTTGCGTATCGTGCATTGGACATTTAATCGGTGTTAACAGTCGTGGTTATTTCTTGAACGTTCTAAGTTATTCATATTTACCATCGAGTTTGTGCTTTGTGAAGTGTTTATTGGAATTCAGTGTTGGTGTTGCCAAGACGCTTGTAGCGTCCATATTTGAAAGAAGGTAATTATCTATTTTAAATATTTAATTAATCCATCTTTAGTTTTTTCACATTAATTCTACTATGTCTATTATTTTTACATTACACATTTTCCAGTGAATATTTATATACTCGCGCGTTTTGCAAGGAATATTTTTCGGACTCGTTTTTTTTATATTTATCAACGCGTATCGTGCATTGGACTATTAATCGGCTTGGTCCGGTTTTAGCACTTGTGGTTTTTTCTTATTCGTCAACATTGTTGTTTCTGAAAAGTTGATTTGAATTCAACGTAGGTGTTCGATTATTTCACGGTAATTTGATTTGTTGCCAAGACGCTCACAACGTCCATATTTGAAATAAGGTAAGCATCCATTTTGAATATTATATTATATAATGGCCGCCAAAATTGAAGGATCCTCCGTACAGAGTATCGTACTTTAGTGTTCCTGTGACCGCCGCACGGTTCGGACGATATTGCAACTATTCGAGTGCAAGCGAGTTCTTAAAAAAACATGGTTTTATGGTGTGTTGTTTTGATTTGCTTTTTCTTTAATGCGAATAGTACCACTGATCATCGTGCATTTATTTTATATGCTCTTTAGTTTTACAGTGAATATTTTTTGGTTCGTTATATTATATTATATTTTGCGTATCGTGCATTGGACATTTAATCGGTGTTAACAGTCGTGGTTATTTCTTGAACGTTCTAAGTTATTCATATTTACCATCGAGTTTGTGCTTTGTGAAGTGTTTATTGGAATTCAGTGTTGGTGTTGCCAAGACGCTTGTAGCGTCCATATTTGAAAGAAGGTAATTATCTATTTTAAATATTTAATTAATCCATCTTTAGTTTTTTCACATTAATTCTACTATGTCTATTATTTTTACATTACACATTTTCCAGTGAATATTTATATACTCGCGCGTTTTGCAAGGAATATTTTTCGGACTCGTTTTTTTTATATTTATCAACGCGTATCGTGCATTGGACTATTAATCGGCTTGGTCCGGTTTTAGCCCTTGTGGTTTTTTCTTATTCGTCAACATTGTTGTTTCTGAAAAGTTGATTTGAATTCAACGTAGGTGTTCGATTATTTCACGGTTATTTGATTTTTTGCCAAGACGCTCACAACGTCCATATTTGAAATAAGGTAAGCATCCATTTTGAATATTATATTATATAATGGCCGCCAAAATTGAAGGATCCTCCGTACAGAGTATCGTACTTTAGTGTTCCTGTGACCGCCGCACGGTTCGGACGATATTGCAACTATTCGAGTGCAAGCGAGTTCTTAAAAAAACATGGTTTTATGGTGTGTTGTTTTGATTTGCTTTTTCTTTAATGCGAATAGTGCCACTGATCATCGTGCATTTATTTTATATGCTCTTTAGTTTTACAGTGAATATTTTTTGGTTCGTTATATTATATTATATTTTGCGTATCGTGCATTGGACATTTAATCGGTGTTAACAGTCGTGGTTATTTCTTGAACGTTCTAAGTTATTCATATTTACCATCGAGTTTGTGCTTTGTGAAGTGTTTATTGGAATTCAGTGTTGGTGTTGCCAAGACGCTTGTAGCGTCCATATTTGAAAGAAGGTAATTATCTATTTTAAATATTTAATTAATCCATCTTTAGTTTTTTCACATTAATTCTACTATGTCTATTATTTTTACATTACACATTTTCCAGTGAATATTTATATACTCGCGCGTTTTGCAAGGAATATTTTTCGGACTCGTTTTTTTTATATTTATCAACGCGTATCGTGCATTGGACTATTAATCGGCTTGGTCCGGTTTTAGCACTTGTGGTTTTTTCTTATTCGTCAACATTGTTGTTTCTGAAAAGTTGATTTGAATTCAACGTAGGTGTTCGATTATTTCACGGTAATTTGATTTGTTGCCAAGACGCTCACAACGTCCATATTTGAAATAAGGTAAGCATCCATTTTGAATATTATATTATATAATGGCCGCCAAAATTGAAGGATCCTCCGTACAGAGTATCGTACTTTAGTGTTCCTGTGACCGCCGCACGGTTCGGACGATATTGCAACTATTCGAGTGCAAGCGAGTTCTTAAAAAAACATGGTTTTATGGTGTGTTGTTTTGATTTGCTTTTTCTTTAATGCGAATAGTACCACTGATCATCGTGCATTTATTTTATATGCTCTTTAGTTTTACAGTGAATATTTTTTGGTTCGTTATATTATATTATATTTTGCGTATCGTGCATTGGACATTTAATCGGTGTTAACAGTCGTGGTTATTTCTTGAACGTTCTAAGTTATTCATATTTACCATCGAGTTTGTGCTTTGTGAAGTGTTTATTGGAATTCAGTGTTGGTGTTGCCAAGACGCTTGTAGCGTCCATATTTGAAAGAAGGTAATTATCTATTTTAAATATTTAATTAATCCATCTTTAGTTTTTTCACATTAATTCTACTATGTCTATTATTTTTACATTACACATTTTCCAGTGAATATTTATATACTCGCGCGTTTTGCAAGGAATATTTTTCGGACTCGTTTTTTTTATATTTATCAACGCGTATCGTGCATTGGACTATTAATCGGCTTGGTCCGGTTTTAGCACTTGTGGTTTTTTCTTATTCGTCAACATTGTTGTTTCTGAAAAGTTGATTTGAATTCAACGTAGGTGTTCGATTATTTCACGGTTATTTGATTTTTTGCCAAGACGCTCACAACGTCCATATTTGAAATAAGGTAAGCATCCATTTTGAATATTATATTATATAATGGCCGCCAAAATTGAAGGATCCTCCGTACAGAGTATCGTACTTTAGTGTTCCTGTGACCGCCGCACGGTTCGGACGATATTGCAACTATTCGAGTGCAAGCGAGTTCTTAAAAAAACATGGTTTTATGGTGTGTTGTTTTGATTTGCTTTTTCTTTAATGCGAATAGTGCCACTGATCATCGTGCATTTATTTTATATGCTCTTTAGTTTTACAGTGAATATTTTTTGGTTCGTTATATTATATTATATTTTGCGTATCGTGCATTGGACATTTAATCGGTGTTAACAGTCGTGGTTATTTCTTGAACGTTCTAAGTTATTCATATTTACCATCGAGTTTGTGCTTTGTGAAGTGTTTATTGGAATTCAGTGTTGGTGTTGCCAAGACGCTTGTAGCGTCCATATTTGAAAGAAGGTAATTATCTATTTTAAATATTTTATTAATCCATCTTTAGCTTTTTCACATTAATTCTACTATGTCTATTATTTTTACATTACACATTTTCCAGTGAATATTTATATACTCGCGCGTTTTGCAAGGAATATTTTTCGGACTCGTTTTTTTTATATTTATCAACGCGTATCGTGCATTGGACTATTAATCGGCTTGGTCCGGTTTTAGCAGTTGTGGTTTTTTCTTATTCGTCAACATTGTTGTTTCTGAAAAGTTGATTTGAATTCAACGTAGGTGTTCGATTATTTCACGGTTATTTGATTTTTTGCCAAGACGCTCACAACGTCCATATTTGAAATAAGGTAAGCATCTTTTTTGAATATTATATTATATAATGGCCGCCAAAATTGAAGGATCCTCCGTACAGAGTATCGTACTTTAGTGTTCCTGTGACCGCCGCACGGTTCGGACGATATTGCAACTATTCGAGTGCAAGCGAGTTCTTAAAAAAAACATGGTTTTATGGTGTGTTGTTTTGATTTGCTTTTTCTTTAATGCGAATAGTGCCACTGATCATCGTGCATTTATTTTATATGCTCTTTAGTTTTACAGTGAATATTTTTTGGTTCGTTATATTATATTATATTTTGCGTATCGTGCATTGGACATTTAATCGGTGTTAACAGTCGTGGTTATTTTTTGAACGTTCTAAGTTATTCATATTTACCATCGAGTTTGTGCTTTGTGAAGTGTTTATTGGAATTCAGTGTTGGTGTTGCCAAGACGCTTGTAGCGTCCATATTTGAAAGAAGGTAATTATCTATTTTAAATATTTTATTAATCCATCTTTAGTTTTTTCACATTAATTCTACTATGTCTATTATTTTTACATTACACATTTTCCAGTGAATATTTATATACTCGCGCGTTTTGCAAGGAATATTTTTCGGACTCGTTTTTTTTATATTTATCAACGCGTATCGTGCATTGGACTATTAATCGGCTTGGTCCGGTTTTAGCAGTTGTGGTTTTTTCTTATTCGTCAACATTGTTGTTTCTGAAAAGTTGATTTGAATTCAACGTAGGTGTTCGATTATTTCACGGTAATTTGATTTGTTGCCAAGACGCTCACAACGTCCATATTTGAAATAAGGTAAGCATCCATTTTGAATATTATATTATATAATGGCCGCCAAAATTGAAGGATCCTCCGTACAGAGTATCGTACTTTAGTGTTCCTGTGACCGCCGCACGGTTCGGACGATATTGCAACTATTCGAGTGCAAGCGTGTTCTTAAAAAAACATGGTTTTATGGTGTGTTGTTTTGATTTGCTTTTTCTTTAATGCGAATAGTGCCACTGATCATCGTGCATTTATTTTATATGCTCTTTAGTTTTACAGTGAATATTTTTTGGTTCGTTATATTATATTATATTTTGCGTATCGTGCATTGGACATTTAATCGGTGTTAACAGTCGTGGTTATTTCTTGAACGTTTTAAGTTATTCATATTTACCATCGAGTTTGTGCTTTGTGAAGTGTTTATTGGAATTCAGTGTTGGTGTTGCCAAGACGCTTGTAGCGTCCATATTTGAAAGAAGGTAATTATCTATTTTAAATATTTTATTAATCCATCTTTAGCTTTTTCACATTAATTCTACTATGTCTATTATTTTTACATTACACATTTTCCAGTGAATATTTATATACTCGCGCGTTTTGCAAGGAATATTTTTCGGACTCGTTTTTTTTATATTTATCAACGCGTATCGTGCATTGGACTATTAATCGGCTTGGTCCGGTTTTAGCAGTTGTGGTTTTTTCTTATTCGTCAACATTATTGTTTCTGAAAAGTTGATTTGAATTCAACGTAGGTGTTCGATTATTTCACGGTTATTTGATTTTTTGCCAAGACGCTCACAACGTCCATATTTGAAATAAGGTAAGCATCTTTTTTGAATATTATATTATATAATGGCCGCCAAAATTGAAGGATCCTCCGTACAGAGTATCGTACTTTAGTGTTCCTGTGACCGCCGCACGGTTCGGACGATATTGCAACTATTCGAGTGCAAGCGTGTTCTTAAAAAAACATGGTTTTATGGTGTGTTGTTTTGATTTGCTTTTTCTTTAATGCGAATAGTGCCACTGATCATCGTGCATTTATTTTATATGCTCTTTAGTTTTACAGTGAATATTTTTTGGTTCGTTATATTATATTATATTTTGCGTATCGTGCATTGGACATTTAATCGGTGTTAACAGTCGTGGTTATTTCTTGAACGTTCTAAGTTATTCATATTTACCATCGAGTTTGTGCTTTGTGAAGTGTTTATTGGAATTCAGTGTTGGTGTTGCCAAGACGCTTGTAGCGTCCATATTTGAAAGAAGGTAATTATCTATTTTAAATATTTTATAAATCCATCTTAAGTTTTTTCACATTAATTCTACTATGTCTATTATTTTTACATTACACATTTTTCAGTGAATATTTATATACTCGCGCGTTTTGCAAGGAATATTTTCGGACTCGTTTTTTTTATATTTATCAACGCGTATCGTGCATTGGACTATTAATCGGCTTGGTCCGGTTTTAGCACTTGTGGTTTTTTCTTATTCGTCAACATTGTTGTTTCTGAAAAGTTGATTTGAATTCAACGTAGGTGTTCGATTATTTCACGGTTATTTGATTTGTTGCCAAGACGCTCACAACGTCCATATTTGAAATAAGGTAAGCATCCATTTTGAATATTATATTATATAATGGCCGCCAAAATTGAAGGATCCTCTGTACCGAGTATCGTACTTTTGTTTTCCTGTGTCCGCCGCACGGTTCGGACGATATTGCAACTATTCGAGTGCAAGCGAGTTCTTAAAAAAACATGGTTTTATGGTGTGTTGTTTTGATTTGCTTTTTCTTTAATGCGAATAGTGCCACTGATCATCGTGCATTTATTTTGTATGCTCTTTAGTTCTACAGTGAATATTTTTTGGTTCGTTATATTATATTATATTATATTTTGCGTATCGTGCATTGGACATTTAATCGGTGTTAACAGTCGTGGTTATTTCTTGAACGTTCTAAGTTATTCATATTTACCATCGAGTTTGTGCTTTATGAAGTGTTTATTGGAATTCAGTGTTGGTGTTGCCAAGACGCTTGAAGCGTCCATATTTGAAAGAAGGTAATTATCTATTTTAAATATTTTATTAATCCATCTTTAGTTTTTTCACATAAATTCTACTATGTCTATTATTTTTACATTACACATTTTCCAGTGAATATTTATATACTCGCGCGTTTTGCAAGGAATATTTTTCGGACTCGTTTTTTTTATATTTATCAACGCGTATCGTGCATTGGACTATTAATCGGCTTGGTCCGGTTTTAGCACTTGTGGTTTTTTCTTATTCGTCAACATTGTTGTTTCTGAAAAGTTGATTTGAATTCAACGTAGGTGTTCGATTATTTCACGGTTATTTGATTTTTTGCCAAGACGCTCACAACGTCCATCTTTGAAATAAGGTAAGCATCCATTTTGAATATTATATTATATAATGGCCGCCAAAATTGAAGGATCCTCCGTACAGAGTATCGTACTTTAGTGTTCCTGTGACCGCCGCACGGTTCGGACGATATTGCAACTACTCGAGTGCAAGCGAGTTCTTAAAAAAACATGGTTTTATGGTGTGTTGTTTTGATTTGCTTTTTCTTTAATGCGAATAGTGCCACTGATCATCGTGCATTTATTTTATATGCTCTTTAGTTTTACAGTGAATATTTTTTGGTTCGTTATATTATATTATATTTTGCGTATCGTGCATTGGACATTTAATCGGTGTTAACAGTCGTGGTTATTTCTTGAACGTTCTAAGTTATTCATATTTACCATCGAGTTTGTGCTTTGTGAAGTGTTTATTGGAATTCAGTGTTGGTGTTGCCAAGACGCTTGTAGCGTCCATATTTGAAAGAAGGTAATTATCTATTTTAAATATTTTATTAATCCATCTTTAGTTTTTTCACATTAATTCTACTATGTCTATTATTTTTACATTACACATTTTCCAGTGAATATTTATATACTCGCGCGTTTTGCAAGGAATATTTTTCGGACTCGTTTTTTTTATATTTATCAACGCGTATCGTGCATTGGACTATTAATCGGCTTGGTCCGGTTTTAGCACTTGTGGTTTTTTCTTATTCGTCAACATTGTTGTTTCTGAAAAGTTGATTTGAATTCAACGTAGGTGTTCGATTATTTCACGGTTATTTGATTTTTTGCCAAGACGCTCACAACGTCCATATTTGAAATAAGGTAAGCATCCATTTTGAATATTATATTATATAATGGCCGCCAAAATTGAAGGATCTTCCGTACAGAGTATCGTACTTTAGTGTTCCTGTGACCGCCGCACGGTTCGGACGATATTGCAACTATTCGAGTGCAAGCGAGTTCTTAAAAAAACATGGTTTTATGGTGTGTTGTTTTGATTTGCTTTTTCTTTAATGCGAATAGTGCCACTGATCATCGTGCATTTATTTTATATGCTCTTTAGTTTTACAGTGAATATTTTTTGGTTCGTTATATTATATTATATTTTGCGTATCGTGCATTGGACATTTAATCGGTGTTAACAGTCGTGGTTATTTCTTGAACGTTCTAAGTTATTCATATTTACCATCGAGTTTGTGCTTTGTGAAGTGTTTATTGGAATTCAGTGTTGGTGTTGCCAAGACGCTTGTAGCGTCCAAATTTGAAAGAAAGTAATTATCTATTTTAAATATTTTATTAATCCATCTTTAGTTTTTTCACATTAATTCTACTATGTCTATTATTTTTACATTACACATTTTCCAGTGAATATTTATATACTCGCGCGTTTTGCAAGGAATATTTTTCGGACTCGTTTTTTTTATATTTATCAACGCGTATCGTGCATTGGACTATTAATCGGCTTGGTCCGGTTTTAGCACTTGTGGTTTTTTCTTATTCGTCAACATTGTTGTTTCTGAAAAGTTGATTTGAATTCAACGTAGGTGTTCGATTATTTCACCTTAATTTGATTTGTTGCCAAGACGCTCACAACGTCCATATTTGAAATAAGGTAAGCATCCATTTTGAATATTATATTATATAATGGCCGCCAAAATTGAAGGATCCTCCGTACAGAGTATCGTACTTTAGTGTTCCTGTGACCGCCGCACGGTTCGGACGATATTGCAACTATTCGAGTGCAAGCGAGTTCTTAAAAAAACATGGTTTTATGGTGTGTTGTTTTGATTTGCTTTTTCTTTAATGCGAATAGTGCCACTGATCATCGTGCATTTATTTTATATGCTCTTTAGTTTTACAGTGAATATTTTTTGGTTCGTTATATTATATTATATTTTGCGTATCGTGCATTGGACATTTAATCGGTGTTAACAGTCGTGGTTATTTCTTGAACGTTCTAAGTTATTCATATTTACCATCGAGTTTGTGCTTTGTGAAGTGTTTATTGGAATTCAGTGTTGGTGTTGCCAAGACGCTTGTAGCGTCCATATTTGAAAGAAGGTAATTATCTATTTTAAATATTTAATTAATCCATCTTTAGTTTTTTCACATTAATTCTACTATGTCTATTATTTTTACATTACACATTTTCCAGTGAATATTTATATACTCGCGCGTTTTGCAAGGAATATTTTTCGGACTCGTTTTTTTTATATTTATCAACGCGTATCGTGCATTGGACTATTAATCGGCTTGGTCCGGTTTTAGCACTTGTGGTTTTTTCTTATTCGTCAACATTGTTGTTTCTGAAAAGTTGATTTGAATTCAACGTAGGTGTTCGATTATTTCACGGTTATTTGATTTGTTGCCAAGACGCTCACAACGTCCATATTTGAAATAAGGTAAGCATCCATTTTGAATATTATATTATATAATGGCCGCCAAAATTGAAGGATCCTCTGTACCGAGTATCGTACTTTTGTTTTCCTGTGTCCGCCGCACGGTTCGGACGATATTGCAACTATTCGAGTGCAAGCGAGTTCTTAAAAAAACATGGTTTTATGGTGTGTTGTTTTGATTTGCTTTTTCTTTAATGCGAATAGTGCCACTGATCATCGTGCATTTATTTTATATGCTCTTTAGTTTTACAGTGAATATTTTTTGGTTCGTTATATTATATTATATTTTGCGTATCGTGCATTGGACATTTAATCGGTGTTAACAGTCGTGGTTATTTTTTGAACGTTCTAAGTTATTCATATTTACCATCGAGTTTGTGCTTTGTGAAGTGTTTATTGGAATTCAGTGTTGGTGTTGCCAAGACGCTTGTAGCGTCCATATTTGAAAGAAGGTAATTATCTATTTTAAATATTTTATTAATCCATCTTTAGTTTTTTCACATTAATTCTACTATGTCTATTATTTTTACATTACACATTTTCCAGTGAATATTTATATACTCGCGCGTTTTGCAAGGAATATTTTTCGGACTCGTTTTTTTTTATATTTATCAACGCGTATCGTGCATTGGACTATTAATCGGCTTGGTCCGGTTTTAGCACTTGTGGTTTTTTCTTATTCGTCAACATTGTTGTTTCTGAAAAGTTGATTTGAATTCAACGTAGGTGTTCGATTATTTCACGGTAATTTGATTTTTTGCCAAGACGCTCACAACGTCCATATTTGAAATAAGGTAAGCATCCATTTTGAATATTATATTATATAATGGCCGCCAAAATTGAAGGATCCTCCGTACAGAGTATCGTACTTTAGTGTTCCTGTGACCGCCGCACGGTTCGGACGATATTGCAACTATTCGAGTGCAAGCGAGTTCTTAAAAAAACATGGTTTTATGGTGTGTTGTTTTGATTTGCTTTTTCTTTAATGCGAATAGTGCCACTGATCATCGTGCATTTATTTTATATGCTCTTTAGTTTTACAGTGAATATTTTTTGGTTCGTTAAATTATATTATATTTTGCGTATCGTGCATTGGACATTTAATCGGTGTTAACAGTCGTGGTTATTTCTTGAACGTTCTAAGTTATTCATATTTACCATCGAGTTTGTGCTTTGTGAAGTGTTTATTGGAATTCAGTGTTGGTGTTGCCAAGACGCTTGTAGCGTCCATATTTGAAAGAAGGTAATTATCTATTTTAAATATTTTATTAATCCATCTTTAGTTTTTTCACATTAATTCTACTATGTCTATTATTTTTACATTACACATTTTCCAGTGAATATTTATATACTCGCGCGTTTTGCAAGGAATATTTTTCGGACTCGTTTTTATTATATTTATCAACGCGTATCGTGCATTGGACTATTAATCGGCTTGGTCCGGTTTTAGCACTTGTGGTTTTTTCTTATTCGTCAACATTGTTGTTTCTGAAAAGTTGATTTGAATTCAACGTAGGTGTTCGATTATTTCACGGTTATTTGATTTTTTGCCAAGACGCTCACAACGTCCATATTTGAAATAAGGTAAGCATCCATTTTGAATATTATATTATATAATGGCCGCCAAAATTGAAGGATCCTCCGTACAGAGTATCGAACTTTAGTGTTCCTGTGACCGCCGCACGGTTCGGACGATATTGCAACTATTCGAGTGCAAGCGAGTTCTTAAAAAAAACATGGTTATATGGTGTGTTGTTTTGATTTGCTTTTTCTTTAATGCGAATAGTGCCACTGATCATCGTGCATTTATTTTATATGCTCTTTAGTTTTACAGTGAATATTTTTTGGTTCGTTATATTATATTATATTTTGCGTATCGTGCATTGGACATTTAATCGGTGTTAACAGTCGTGGTTATTTCTTGAACGTTCTAAGTTATTCATATTTACCATCGAGTTTGTGCTTTGTGAAGTGTTTATTGGAATTCAGTGTTGGTGTTGCCAAGACGCTTGTAGCGTCCATATTTGAAAGAAAGTAATTATCTATTTTAAATATTTTATTAATCCATCTTTAGTTTTTTCACATAAATTCTACTATGTCTATTATTTTTACATTACACATTTTCCAGTGAATATTTATATACTCGCGCGTTTTGCAAGGAATATTTTTCGGACTCGTTTTTTTTATATTTATCAACGCGTATCGTGCATTGGACTATTAATCGGCTTGGTCCGGTTTTAGCACTTGTGGTTTTTTCTTATTCGTCAACATTGTTGTTTCTGAAAAGTTGATTTGAATTCAACGTAGGTGTTCGATTATTTCACGGTAATTTGATTTGTTGCCAAGACGCTCACAACGTCCATATTTGAAATAAGGTAAGCATCCATTTTGAATATTATATTATATAATGGCCGCCAAAATTGAAGGATCCTCTGTACCGAGTATCGTACTTTTGTTTTCCTGTGTCCGCCGCACGGTTCGGACGATATTGCAACTATTCGAGTGCAAGCGAGTTCTTAAAAAAACATGGTTTTATGGTGTGTTGTTTTGATTTGCTTTTTATTTAATGCGAATAGTGCCACTGATCATCGTGCATTTATTTTGTATGCTCTTTAGTTCTACAGTGAATATTTTTTGGTTCGTTATATTATATTATATTTTGCGTATCGTGCATTGGACATTTAATCGGTGTTAACAGTCGTGGTTATTTCTTGAACGTTCTAAGTTATTCATACTTACCATCGAGTTTGTGCTTTGTGAAGTGTTTATTGGAATTCAGTGTTGGTGTTGCCAAGACGCTTGTAGCGTCCATATTTGAAAGAAAGTAATTATCTATTTTAAATATTTTATTAATCCATCTTTAGTTTTTTCACATTAATTCTACTATGTCTATTATTTTTACATTACGCATTTTCCAGTGAATATTTATATACTCGCGCGTTTTGCAAGGAATATTTTTCGGACTCGTTTTTTTTATATTTATCAACGCGTATCGTGCATTGGACTATTAATCGGCTTGGTCCGGTTTTAGCACTTGTGGTTTTTTCTTATTCGTCAACATTGTTGTTTCTGAAAAGTTGATTTGAATTCAACGTAGGTGTTCGATTATTTCACGGTAATTTGATTTGTTGCCAAGACGCTCACAACGTCCATCTTTGAAATAAGGTAAGCATCCATTTTGAATATTATATTATATAATGGCCGCCAAAATTGAAGGATCCTCCGTACAGAGTATCGTACTTTAGTGTTCCTGTGACCGCCGCACGGTTCGGACGATATTGCAACTACTCGAGTGCAAGCGAGTTCTTAAAAAAACATGGTTTTATGGTGTGTTGTTTTGATTTGCTTTTTCTTTAATGCGAATAGTGCCACTGATCATCGTGCATTTATTTTATATGCTCTTTAGTTTTACAGTGAATATTTTTTGGTTCGTTATATTATATTATATTTTGCGTATCGTGCATTGGACATTTAATCGGTGTTAACAGTCGTGGTTATTTCTTGAACGTTCTAAGTTATTCATATTTACCATCGAGTTTGTGCTTTGTGAAGTGTTTATTGGAATTCAGTGTTGGTGTTGCCAAGACGCTTGTAGCGTCCATATTTGAAAGAAGGTAATTATCTATTTTAAATATTTTATTAATCCATCTTTAGTTTTTTCACATTAATTCTACTATGTCTATTATTTTTACATTACACATTTTCCAGTGAATATTTATATACTCGCGCGTTTTGCAAGGAATATTTTTCGGACTCGTTTTTTTTATATTTATCAACGCGTATCGTGCATTGGACTATTAATCGGCTTGGTCCGGTTTTAGCACTTGTGGTTTTTTCTTATTCGTCAACATTGTTGTTTCTGAAAAGTTGATTTGAATTCAACGTAGGTGTTCGATTATTTCACGGTTATTTGATTTTTTGCCAAGACGCTCACAACGTCCATATTTGAAATAAGGTAAGCATCCATTTTGAATATTATATTATATAATGGCCGCCAAAATTGAAGGATCTTCCGTACAGAGTATCGTACTTTAGTGTTCCTGTGACCGCCGCACGGTTCGGACGATATTGCAACTATTCGAGTGCAAGCGAGTTCTTAAAAAAACATGGTTTTATGGTGTGTTGTTTTGATTTGCTTTTTCTTTAATGCGAATAGTGCCACTGATCATCGTGCATTTATTTTATATGCTCTTTAGTTTTACAGTGAATATTTTTTGGTTCGTTATATTATATTATATTTTGCGTATCGTGCATTGGACATTTAATCGGTGTTAACAGTCGTGGTTATTTCTTGAACGTTCTAAGTTATTCATATTTACCATCGAGTTTGTGCTTTGTGAAGTGTTTATTGGAATTCAGTGTTGGTGTTGCCAAGACGCTTGTAGCGTCCAAATTTGAAAGAAAGTAATTATCTATTTTAAATATTTTATTAATCCATCTTTAGTTTTTTCACATTAATTCTACTATGTCTATTATTTTTACATTACACATTTTCCAGTGAATATTTATATACTCGCGCGTTTTGCAAGGAATATTTTTCGGACTCGTTTTTTTTATATTTATCAACGCGTATCGTGCATTGGACTATTAATCGGCTTGGTCCGGTTTTAGCACTTGTGGTTTTTTCTTATTCGTCAACATTGTTGTTTCTGAAAAGTTGATTTGAATTCAACGTAGGTGTTCGATTATTTCACCTTAATTTGATTTGTTGCCAAGACGCTCACAACGTCCATATTTGAAATAAGGTAAGCATCCATTTTGAATATTATATTATATAATGGCCGCCAAAATTGAAGGATCCTCCGTACAGAGTATCGTACTTTAGTGTTCCTGTGACCGCCGCACGGTTCGGACGATATTGCAACTATTCGAGTGCAAGCGAGTTCTTAAAAAAACATGGTTTTATGGTGTGTTGTTTTGATTTGCTTTTTCTTTAATGCGAATAGTGCCACTGATCATCGTGCATTTATTTTATATGCTCTTTAGTTTTACAGTGAATATTTTTTGGTTCGTTATATTATATTATATTTTGCGTATCGTGCATTGGACATTTAATCGGTGTTAACAGTCGTGGTTATTTCTTGAACGTTCTAAGTTATTCATATTTACCATCGAGTTTGTGCTTTGTGAAGTGTTTATTGGAATTCAGTGTTGGTGTTGCCAAGACGCTTGTAGCGTCCATATTTGAAAGAAAGTAATTATCTATTTTAAATATTTTATTAATCCATCTTTAGTTTTTTCACATTAATTCTACTATGTCTATTATTTTTACATTACGCATTTTCCAGTGAATATTTATATACTCGCGCGTTTTGCAAGGAATATTTTTCGGACTCGTTTTTTTTATATTTATCAACGCGTATCGTGCATTGGACTATTAATCGGCTTGGTCCGGTTTTAGCACTTGTGGTTTTTTCTTATTCGTCAACATTGTTGTTTCTGAAAAGTTGATTTGAATTCAACGTAGGTGTTCGATTATTTCACGGTTATTTGATTTGTTGCCAAGACGCTCACAACGTCCATATTTGAAATAAGGTAAGCATCCATTTTGAATATTATATTATATAATGGCCGCCAAAATTGAAGGATCCTCTGTACCGAGTATCGTACTTTTGTTTTCCTGTGTCCGCCGCACGGTTCGGACGATATTGCAACTATTCGAGTGCAAGCGAGTTCTTAAAAAAACATGGTTTTATGGTGTGTTGTTTTGATTTGCTTTTTCTTTAATGCGAATAGTGCCACTGATCATCGTGCATTTATTTTATATGCTCTTTAGTTTTACAGTGAATATTTTTTGGTTCGTTATATTATATTATATTTTGCGTATCGTGCATTGGACATTTAATCGGTGTTAACAGTCGTGGTTATTTTTTGAACGTTCTAAGTTATTCATATTTACCATCGAGTTTGTGCTTTGTGAAGTGTTTATTGGAATTCAGTGTTGGTGTTGCCAAGACGCTTGTAGCGTCCATATTTGAAAGAAGGTAATTATCTATTTTAAATATTTTATTAATCCATCTTTAGTTTTTTCACATTAATTCTACTATGTCTATTATTTTTACATTACACATTTTCCAGTGAATATTTATATACTCGCGCGTTTTGCAAGGAATATTTTTCGGACTCGTTTTTTTTTATATTTATCAACGCGTATCGTGCATTGGACTATTAATCGGCTTGGTCCGGTTTTAGCACTTGTGGTTTTTTCTTATTCGTCAACATTGTTGTTTCTGAAAAGTTGATTTGAATTCAACGTAGGTGTTCGATTATTTCACGGTAATTTGATTTTTTGCCAAGACGCTCACAACGTCCATATTTGAAATAAGGTAAGCATCCATTTTGAATATTATATTATATAATGGCCGCCAAAATTGAAGGATCCTCCGTACAGAGTATCGTACTTTAGTGTTCCTGTGACCGCCGCACGGTTCGGACGATATTGCAACTATTCGAGTGCAAGCGAGTTCTTAAAAAAACATGGTTTTATGGTGTGTTGTTTTGATTTGCTTTTTCTTTAATGCGAATAGTGCCACTGATCATCGTGCATTTATTTTATATGCTCTTTAGTTTTACAGTGAATATTTTTTGGTTCGTTAAATTATATTATATTTTGCGTATCGTGCATTGGACATTTAATCGGTGTTAACAGTCGTGGTTATTTCTTGAACGTTCTAAGTTATTCATATTTACCATCGAGTTTGTGCTTTGTGAAGTGTTTATTGGAATTCAGTGTTGGTGTTGCCAAGACGCTTGTAGCGTCCATATTTGAAAGAAGGTAATTATCTATTTTAAATATTTTATTAATCCATCTTTAGTTTTTTCACATTAATTCTACTATGTCTATTATTTTTACATTACACATTTTCCAGTGAATATTTATATACTCGCGCGTTTTGCAAGGAATATTTTTCGGACTCGTTTTTATTATATTTATCAACGCGTATCGTGCATTGGACTATTAATCGGCTTGGTCCGGTTTTAGCACTTGTGGTTTTTTCTTATTCGTCAACATTGTTGTTTCTGAAAAGTTGATTTGAATTCAACGTAGGTGTTCGATTATTTCACGGTTATTTGATTTTTTGCCAAGACGCTCACAACGTCCATATTTGAAATAAGGTAAGCATCCATTTTGAATATTATATTATATAATGGCCGCCAAAATTGAAGGATCCTCCGTACAGAGTATCGAACTTTAGTGTTCCTGTGACCGCCGCACGGTTCGGACGATATTGCAACTATTCGAGTGCAAGCGAGTTCTTAAAAAAAACATGGTTATATGGTGTGTTGTTTTGATTTGCTTTTTCTTTAATGCGAATAGTGCCACTGATCATCGTGCATTTATTTTATATGCTCTTTAGTTTTACAGTGAATATTTTTTGGTTCGTTATATTATATTATATTTTGCGTATCGTGCATTGGACATTTAATCGGTGTTAACAGTCGTGGTTATTTCTTGAACGTTCTAAGTTATTCATATTTACCATCGAGTTTGTGCTTTGTGAAGTGTTTATTGGAATTCAGTGTTGGTGTTGCCAAGACGCTTGTAGCGTCCATATTTGAAAGAAAGTAATTATCTATTTTAAATATTTTATTAATCCATCTTTAGTTTTTTCACATAAATTCTACTATGTCTATTATTTTTACATTACACATTTTCCAGTGAATATTTATATACTCGCGCGTTTTGCAAGGAATATTTTTCGGACTCGTTTTTTTTATATTTATCAACGCGTATCGTGCATTGGACTATTAATCGGCTTGGTCCGGTTTTAGCACTTGTGGTTTTTTCTTATTCGTCAACATTGTTGTTTCTGAAAAGTTGATTTGAATTCAACGTAGGTGTTCGATTATTTCACGGTAATTTGATTTGTTGCCAAGACGCTCACAACGTCCATATTTGAAATAAGGTAAGCATCCATTTTGAATATTATATTATATAATGGCCGCCAAAATTGAAGGATCCTCTGTACCGAGTATCGTACTTTTGTTTTCCTGTGTCCGCCGCACGGTTCGGACGATATTGCAACTATTCGAGTGCAAGCGAGTTCTTAAAAAAACATGGTTTTATGGTGTGTTGTTTTGATTTGCTTTTTATTTAATGCGAATAGTGCCACTGATCATCGTGCATTTATTTTGTATGCTCTTTAGTTCTACAGTGAATATTTTTTGGTTCGTTATATTATATTATATTTTGCGTATCGTGCATTGGACATTTAATCGGTGTTAACAGTCGTGGTTATTTCTTGAACGTTCTAAGTTATTCATACTTACCATCGAGTTTGTGCTTTGTGAAGTGTTTATTGGAATTCAGTGTTGGTGTTGCCAAGACGCTTGTAGCGTCCATATTTGAAAGAAAGTAATTATCTATTTTAAATATTTTATTAATCCATCTTTAGTTTTTTCACATTAATTCTACTATGTCTATTATTTTTACATTACGCATTTTCCAGTGAATATTTATATACTCGCGCGTTTTGCAAGGAATATTTTTCGGACTCGTTTTTTTTATATTTATCAACGCGTATCGTGCATTGGACTATTAATCGGCTTGGTCCGGTTTTAGCACTTGTGGTTTTTTCTTATTCGTCAACATTGTTGTTTCTGAAAAGTTGATTTGAATTCAACGTAGGTGTTCGATTATTTCACGGTAATTTGATTTGTTGCCAAGACGCTCACAACGTCCATATTTGAAATAAGGTAAGCATCCATTTTGAATATTATATTATATAATGGCCGCCAAAATTGAAGGATCCTCTGTACCGAGTATCGTACTTTTGTTTTCCTGTGTCCGCCGCACGGTTCGGACGATATTGCAACTATTCGAGTGCAAGCGAGTTCTTAAAAAAACATGGTTTTATGGTGTGTTGTTTTGATTTGCTTTTTCTTTAATGCGAATAGTGCCACTGATCATCGTGCATTTATTTTGTATGCTCTTTAGTTCTACAGTGAATATTTTTTGGTTCGTTATATTATATTATATTTTGCGTATCGTGCATTGGACATTTAATCGGTGTTAACAGTCGTGGTTATTTCTTGAACGTTCTAAGTTATTCATATTTACCATCGAGTTTGTGCTTTGTGAAGTGTTTATTGGAATTCAGTGTTGGTGTTGCCAAGACGCTTGTAGCGTCCATATTTGAAAGAAAGTAATTATCTATTTTAAATATTTTATTAATCCATCTTTAGTTTTTTCACATTAATTCTACTATGTCTATTATTTTTACATTACGCATTTTCCAGTGAATATTTATATACTCGCGCGTTTTGCAAGGAATATTTTTCGGACTCGTTTTTTTTATATTTATCAACGCGTATCGTGCATTGGACTATTAATCGGCTTGGTCCGGTTTTAGCACTTGTGGTTTTTTCTTATTCGTCAACATTGTTGTTTCTGAAAAGTTGATTTGAATTCAACGTAGGTGTTCGATTATTTCACGGTAATTTGATTTGTTGCCAAGACGCTCACAACGTCCATATTTGAAATAAGGTAAGCATCCATTTTGAATATTATATTATATAATGGCCACCAAAATTGAAGGATCCTCCGTACAGAGTATCGTACTTTAGTGTTCCTGTGACCGCCGCACGGTTCGGACGATATTGCAACTATTCGAGTGCAAGCGAGTTCTTAAAAAAACATGGTTTTATGGTGTGTTGTTTTGATTTGCTTTTTCTTTAATGCGAATAGTGCCACTGATCATCGTGCATTTATTTTATATGCTCTTTAGTTTTACAGTGAATATTTTTTGGTTCGTTATATTATATTATATTTTGCGTATCGTGCATTGGACATTTAATCGGTGTTAACAGTCGTGGTTATTTCTTGAACGTTCTAAGTTATTCATATTTACCATCGAGTTTGTGCTTTGTGAAGTGTTTATTGGAATTCAGTGTTGGTGTTGCCAAGACGCTTGTAGCGTCCATATTTGAAAGAAGGTAATTATCTATTTTAAATATTTTATTAATCCATCTTTAGTTTTTTCACATAAATTCTACTATGTCTATTATTTTTACATAACACATTTTCCAGTGAATATTTATATACTCGCGCGTTTTGCAAGGAATATTTTTCGGACTCGTTTTTATTATATTTATCAACGCGTATCGTGCATTGGACTATTAATCGGCTTGGTCCGGTTTTAGCACTTGTGGTTTTTTCTTATTCGTCAACATTGTTGTTTCTGAAAAGTTGATTTGAATTCAACGTAGGTGTTCGATTATTTCACGGTTATTTGATTTTTTGCCAAGACGCTCACAACGTCCATATTTGAAATAAGGTAAGCATCCATTTTGAATATTATATTATATAATGGCCGCCAAAATTGAAGGATCCTCCGTACAGAGTATCGAACTTTAGTGTTCCTGTGACCGCCGCACGGTTCGGACGATATTGCAACTATTCGAGTGCAAGCGAGTTCTTAAAAAAAACATGGTTATATGGTGTGTTGTTTTGATTTGCTTTTTCTTTAATGCGAATAGTGCCACTGATCATCGTGCATTTATTTTATATGCTCTTTAGTTTTACAGTGAATATTTTTTGGTTCGTTATATTATATTATATTTTGCGTATCGTGCATTGGACATTTAATCGGTGTTAACAGTCGTGGTTATTTCTTGAACGTTCTAAGTTATTCATATTTACCATCGATTTTGTGCTTTGTGAAGTGTTTATTGGAATTCAGTGTTGGTGTTGCCAAGACGCTTGTAGCGTCCATATTTGAAAGAAGGTAATTATCTATTTTAAATATTTTATAAATCCATCTTTAGTTTTTTCACATTAATTCTACTATGTCTATTATTTTTACATTACACATTTTTCAGTGAATATTTATATACTCGCGCATTTTGCAAGGAATATTTTCGGACTCGTTTTTTTTATATTTATCAACGCGTATCGTGCATTGGACTATTAATCGGCTTGGTCCGGTTTTAGCACTTGTGGTTTTTTCTTATTCGTCAACATTGTTGTTTCTGAAAAGTTGATTTGAATTCAACGTAGGTGTTCGATTATTTCACGGTTATTTGATTTGTTGCCAAGACGCTCACAACGTCCATATTTGAAATAAGGTAAGCATCCATTTTGAATATTATATTATATAATGGCCGCCAAAATTGAAGGATCCTCTGTACCGAGTATCGTACTTTTGTTTTCCTGTGTCCGCCGCACGGTTCGGACGATATTGCAACTATTCGAGTGCAAGCGAGTTCTTAAAAAAAACATGGTTATATGGTGTGTTGTTTTGATTTGCTTTTTCTTTAATGCGAATAGTGCCACTGATCATCGTGCATTTATTTTATATGCTCTTTAGTTTTACAGTGAATATTTTTTGGTTCGTTATATTATATTATATTTTGCGTATCGTGCATTGGACATTTAATCGGTGTTAACAGTCGTGGTTATTTCTTGAACGTTCTAAGTTATTCATATTTACCATCGAGTTTGTGCTTTGTGAAGTGTTTATTGGAATTCAGTGTTGGTGTTGCCAAGACGCTTGTAGCGTCCATATTTGAAAGAAAGTAATTATCTATTTTAAATATTTTATTAATCCATCTTTAGTTTTTTCACATAAATTCTACTATGTCTATTATTTTTACATTACACATTTTCCAGTGAATATTTATATACTCGCGCGTTTTGCAAGGAATATTTTTCGGACTCGTTTTTTTTATATTTATCAACGCGTATCGTGCATTGGACTATTAATCGGCTTGGTCCGGTTTTAGCACTTGTGGTTTTTTCTTATTCGTCAACATTGTTGTTTCTGAAAAGTTGATTTGAATTCAACGTAGGTGTTCGATTATTTCACGGTAATTTGATTTGTTGCCAAGACGCTCACAACGTCCATATTTGAAATAAGGTAAGCATCCATTTTGAATATTATATTATATAATGGCCGCCAAAATTGAAGGATCCTCTGTACCGAGTATCGTACTTTTGTTTTCCTGTGTCCGCCGCACGGTTCGGACGATATTGCAACTATTCGAGTGCAAGCGAGTTCTTAAAAAAACATGGTTTTATGGTGTGTTGTTTTGATTTGCTTTTTATTTAATGCGAATAGTGCCACTGATCATCGTGCATTTATTTTGTATGCTCTTTAGTTCTACAGTGAATATTTTTTGGTTCGTTATATTATATTATATTTTGCGTATCGTGCATTGGACATTTAATCGGTGTTAACAGTCGTGGTTATTTCTTGAACGTTCTAAGTTATTCATATTTACCATCGATTTTGTGCTTTGTGAAGTGTTTATTGGAATTCAGTGTTGGTGTTGCCAAGACGCTTGTAGCGTCCATATTTGAAAGAAGGTAATTATCTATTTTAAATATTTTATAAATCCATCTTTAGTTTTTTCACATTAATTCTACTATGTCTATTATTTTTACATTACACATTTTTCAGTGAATATTTATATACTCGCGCATTTTGCAAGGAATATTTTCGGACTCGTTTTTTTTATATTTATCAACGCGTATCGTGCATTGGACTATTAATCGGCTTGGTCCGGTTTTAGCACTTGTGGTTTTTTCTTATTCGTCAACATTGTTGTTTCTGAAAAGTTGATTTGAATTCAACGTAGGTGTTCGATTATTTCACGGTTATTTGATTTGTTGCCAAGACGCTCACAACGTCCATATTTGAAATAAGGTAAGCATCCATTTTGAATATTATATTATATAATGGCCGCCAAAATTGAAGGATCCTCTGTACCGAGTATCGTACTTTTGTTTTCCTGTGTCCGCCGCACGGTTCGGACGATATTGCAACTATTCGAGTGCAAGCGAGTTCTTAAAAAAACATGGTTATATGGTGTGTTGTTTTGATTTGCTTTTTCTTTAATGCGAATAGTGCCACTGATCATCGTGCATTTATTTTGTATGCTCTTTAGTTCTACAGTGAATATTTTTTGGTTCGTTATATTATATTATATTTTGCGTATCGTGCATTGGACATTTAATCGGTGTTAACAGTCGTGGTTATTTCTTGAACGTTCTAAGTTATTCATATTTACCATCGAGTTTGTGCTTTGTGAAGTGTTTATTGGAATTCAGTGTTGGTGTTGCCAAGACGCTTGTAGCGTCCATATTTGAAAGAAAGTAATTATCTATTTTAAATATTTTATTAATCCATCTTTAGTTTTTTCACATAAATTCTACTATGTCTATTATTTTTACATTACACATTTTCCAGTGAATATTTATATACTCGCGCGTTTTGCAAGGAATATTTTTCGGACTCGTTTTTTTTATATTTATCAACGCGTATCGTGCATTGGACTATTAATCGGCTTGGTCCGGTTTTAGCACTTGTGGTTTTTTCTTATTCGTCAACATTGTTGTTTCTGAAAAGTTGATTTGAATTCAACGTAGGTGTTCGATTATTTCACGGTAATTTGATTTGTTGCCAAGACGCTCACAACGTCCATATTTGAAATAAGGTAAGCATCCATTTTGAATATTATATTATATAATGGCCGCCAAAATTGAAGGATCCTCTGTACCGAGTATCGTACTTTTGTTTTCCTGTGTCCGCCGCACGGTTCGGACGATATTGCAACTATTCGAGTGCAAGCGAGTTCTTAAAAAAACATGGTTTTATGGTGTGTTGTTTTGATTTGCTTTTTATTTAATGCGAATAGTGCCACTGATCATCGTGCATTTATTTTGTATGCTCTTTAGTTCTACAGTGAATATTTTTTGGTTCGTTATATTATATTATATTTTGCGTATCGTGCATTGGACATTTAATCGGTGTTAACAGTCGTGGTTATTTCTTGAACGTTCTAAGTTATTCATACTTACCATCGAGTTTGTGCTTTGTGAAGTGTTTATTGGAATTCAGTGTTGGTGTTGCCAAGACGCTTGTAGCGTCCATATTTGAAAGAAAGTAATTATCTATTTTAAATATTTTATTAATCCATCTTTAGTTTTTTCACATTAATTCTACTATGTCTATTATTTTTACATTACGCATTTTCCAGTGAATATTTATATACTCGCGCGTTTTGCAAGGAATATTTTTCGGACTCGTTTTTTTTATATTTATCAACGCGTATCGTGCATTGGACTATTAATCGGCTTGGTCCGGTTTTAGCACTTGTGGTTTTTTCTTATTCGTCAACATTGTTGTTTCTGAAAAGTTGATTTGAATTCAACGTAGGTGTTCGATTATTTCACGGTAATTTGATTTGTTGCCAAGACGCTCACAACGTCCATATTTGAAATAAGGTAAGCATCCATTTTGAATATTATATTATATAATGGCCGCCAAAATTGAAGGATCCTCTGTACCGAGTATCGTACTTTTGTTTTCCTGTGTCCGCCGCACGGTTCGGACGATATTGCAACTATTCGAGTGCAAGCGAGTTCTTAAAAAAACATGGTTTTATGGTGTGTTGTTTTGATTTGCTTTTTCTTTAATGCGAATAGTGCCACTGATCATCGTGCATTTATTTTGTATGCTCTTTAGTTCTACAGTGAATATTTTTTGGTTCGTTATATTATATTATATTTTGCGTATCGTGCATTGGACATTTAATCGGTGTTAACAGTCGTGGTTATTTCTTGAACGTTCTAAGTTATTCATATTTACCATCGAGTTTGTGCTTTGTGAAGTGTTTATTGGAATTCAGTGTTGGTGTTGCCAAGACGCTTGTAGCGTCCATATTTGAAAGAAAGTAATTATCTATTTTAAATATTTTATTAATCCATCTTTAGTTTTTTCACATTAATTCTACTATGTCTATTATTTTTACATTACGCATTTTCCAGTGAATATTTATATACTCGCGCGTTTTGCAAGGAATATTTTTCGGACTCGTTTTTTTTATATTTATCAACGCGTATCGTGCATTGGACTATTAATCGGCTTGGTCCGGTTTTAGCACTTGTGGTTTTTTCTTATTCGTCAACATTGTTGTTTCTGAAAAGTTGATTTGAATTCAACGTAGGTGTTCGATTATTTCACGGTAATTTGATTTGTTGCCAAGACGCTCACAACGTCCATATTTGAAATAAGGTAAGCATCCATTTTGAATATTATATTATATAATGGCCACCAAAATTGAAGGATCCTCCGTACAGAGTATCGTACTTTAGTGTTCCTGTGACCGCCGCACGGTTCGGACGATATTGCAACTATTCGAGTGCAAGCGAGTTCTTAAAAAAACATGGTTTTATGGTGTGTTGTTTTGATTTGCTTTTTCTTTAATGCGAATAGTGCCACTGATCATCGTGCATTTATTTTATATGCTCTTTAGTTTTACAGTGAATATTTTTTGGTTCGTTATATTATATTATATTTTGCGTATCGTGCATTGGACATTTAATCGGTGTTAACAGTCGTGGTTATTTCTTGAACGTTCTAAGTTATTCATATTTACCATCGAGTTTGTGCTTTGTGAAGTGTTTATTGGAATTCAGTGTTGGTGTTGCCAAGACGCTTGTAGCGTCCATATTTGAAAGAAGGTAATTATCTATTTTAAATATTTTATTAATCCATCTTTAGTTTTTTCACATAAATTCTACTATGTCTATTATTTTTACATAACACATTTTCCAGTGAATATTTATATACTCGCGCGTTTTGCAAGGAATATTTTTCGGACTCGTTTTTATTATATTTATCAACGCGTATCGTGCATTGGACTATTAATCGGCTTGGTCCGGTTTTAGCACTTGTGGTTTTTTCTTATTCGTCAACATTGTTGTTTCTGAAAAGTTGATTTGAATTCAACGTAGGTGTTCGATTATTTCACGGTTATTTGATTTTTTGCCAAGACGCTCACAACGTCCATATTTGAAATAAGGTAAGCATCCATTTTGAATATTATATTATATAATGGCCGCCAAAATTGAAGGATCCTCCGTACAGAGTATCGAACTTTAGTGTTCCTGTGACCGCCGCACGGTTCGGACGATATTGCAACTATTCGAGTGCAAGCGAGTTCTTAAAAAAAACATGGTTATATGGTGTGTTGTTTTGATTTGCTTTTTCTTTAATGCGAATAGTGCCACTGATCATCGTGCATTTATTTTATATGCTCTTTAGTTTTACAGTGAATATTTTTTGGTTCGTTATATTATATTATATTTTGCGTATCGTGCATTGGACATTTAATCGGTGTTAACAGTCGTGGTTATTTCTTGAACGTTCTAAGTTATTCATATTTACCATCGATTTTGTGCTTTGTGAAGTGTTTATTGGAATTCAGTGTTGGTGTTGCCAAGACGCTTGTAGCGTCCATATTTGAAAGAAGGTAATTATCTATTTTAAATATTTTATAAATCCATCTTTAGTTTTTTCACATTAATTCTACTATGTCTATTATTTTTACATTACACATTTTTCAGTGAATATTTATATACTCGCGCATTTTGCAAGGAATATTTTCGGACTCGTTTTTTTTATATTTATCAACGCGTATCGTGCATTGGACTATTAATCGGCTTGGTCCGGTTTTAGCACTTGTGGTTTTTTCTTATTCGTCAACATTGTTGTTTCTGAAAAGTTGATTTGAATTCAACGTAGGTGTTCGATTATTTCACGGTTATTTGATTTGTTGCCAAGACGCTCACAACGTCCATATTTGAAATAAGGTAAGCATCCATTTTGAATATTATATTATATAATGGCCGCCAAAATTGAAGGATCCTCTGTACCGAGTATCGTACTTTTGTTTTCCTGTGTCCGCCGCACGGTTCGGACGATATTGCAACTATTCGAGTGCAAGCGAGTTCTTAAAAAAACATGGTTTTATGGTGTGTTGTTTTGATTTGCTTTTTCTTTAATGCGAATAGTGCCACTGATCATCGTGCATTTATTTTGTATGCTCTTTAGTTCTACAGTGAATATTTTTTGGTTCGTTATATTATATTATATTATATTTTGCGTATCGTGCATTGGACATTTAATCGGTGTTAACAGTCGTGGTTATTTCTTGAACGTTCTAAGTTATTCATATTTACCATCGAGTTTGTGCTTTGTGAAGTGTTTATTGGAATTCAGTGTTGGTGTTGCCAAGACGCTTGTAGCGTCCATATTTGAAAGAAGGTAATTATCTATTTTAAATATTTAATTAATCCATCTTTAGTTTTTTCACATTAATTCTACTATGTCTATTATTTTTACATTACACATTTTCCAGTGAATATTTATATACTCGCGCGTTTTGCAAGGAATATTTTTCGGACTCGTTTTTATTATATTTATCAACGCGTATCGTGCATTGGACTATTAATCGGCTTGGTCCGGTTTTAGCACTTGTGGTTTTTTCTTATTCGTCAACATTGTTGTTTCTGAAAAGTTGATTTGAATTCAACGTAGGTGTTCGATTATTTCACGGTAATTTGATTTTTTGCCAAGACGCTCACAACGTCCATATTTGAAATAAGGTAAGCATCCATTTTGAATATTATATTATATAATGGCCGCCAAAATTGAAGGATCCTCCGTACAGAGTATCGAACTTTAGTGTTCCTGTGACCGCCGCACGGTTCGGACGATATTGCAACTATTCGAGTGCAAGCGAGTTCTTAAAAAAAACATGGTTATATGGTGTGTTGTTTTGATTTGCTTTTTCTTTAATGCGAATAGTGCCACTGATCATCGTGCATTTATTTTATATGCTCTTTAGTTCTACAGTGAATATTTTTTGGTTCGTTATATTATATTATATTATATTTTGCGTATCGTGCATTGGACATTTAATCGGTGTTAACAGTCGTGGTTATTTCTTGAACGTTCTAAGTTATTCATATTTACCATCGAGTTTGTGCTTTGTGAAGTGTTTATTGGAATTCAGTGTTGGTGTTGCCAAGACGCTTGTAGCGTCCATATTTGAAAGAAGGTAATTATCTATTTTAAATATTTTATAAATCCATCTTTAGTTTTTTCACATTAATTCTACTATGTCTATTATTTTTACATTACACATTTTTCAGTGAATATTTATATACTCGCGCGTTTTGCAAGGAATATTTTCGGACTCGTTTTTTTTATATTTATCAACGCGTATCGTGCATTGGACTATTAATCGGCTTGGTCCGGTTTTAGCACTTGTGGTTTTTTCTTATTCGTCAACATTGTTGTTTCTGAAAAGTTGATTTGAATTCAACGTAGGTGTTCGATTATTTCACGGTTATTTGATTTGTTGCCAAGACGCTCACAACGTCCATATTTGAAATAAGGTAAGCATCCATTTTGAATATTATATTATATAATGGCCGCCAAAATTGAAGGATCCTCTGTACCGAGTATCGTACTTTTGTTTTCCTGTGTCCGCCGCACGGTTCGGACGATATTGCAACTATTCGAGTGCAAGCGAGTTCTTAAAAAAACATGGTTTTATGGTGTGTTGTTTTGATTTGCTTTTTCTTTAATGCGAATAGTGCCACTGATCATCGTGCATTTATTTTATATGCTCTTTAGTTCTACAGTGAATATTTTTTGGTTCGTTATATTATATTATATTATATTTTGCGTATCGTGCATTGGACATTTAATCGGTGTTAACAGTCGTGGTTATTTCTTGAACGTTCTAAGTTATTCATATTTACCATCGAGTTTGTGCTTTGTGAAGTGTTTATTGGAATTCAGTGTTGGTGTTGCCAAGACGCTTGTAGCGTCCATATTTGAAAGAAGGTAATTATCTATTTTAAATATTTTATAAATCCATCTTTAGTTTTTTCACATTAATTCTACTATGTCTATTATTTTTACATTACACATTTTTCAGTGAATATTTATATACTCGCGCGTTTTGCAAGGAATATTTTCGGACTCGTTTTTTTTATATTTATCAACGCGTATCGTGCATTGGACTATTAATCGGCTTGGTCCGGTTTTAGCACTTGTGGTTTTTTCTTATTCGTCAACATTGTTGTTTCTGAAAAGTTGATTTGAATTCAACGTAGGTGTTCGATTATTTCACGGTTATTTGATTTGTTGCCAAGACGCTCACAACGTCCATATTTGAAATAAGGTAAGCATCCATTTTGAATATTATATTATATAATGGCCGCCAAAATTGAAGGATCCTCTGTACCGAGTATCGTACTTTTGTTTTCCTGTGTCCGCCGCACGGTTCGGACGATATTGCAACTATTCGAGTGCAAGCGAGTTCTTAAAAAAACATGGTTTTATGGTGTGTTGTTTTGATTTGCTTTTTCTTTAATGCGAATAGTGCCACTGATCATCGTGCATTTATTTTGTATGCTCTTTAGTTCTACAGTGAATATTTTTTGGTTCGTTATATTATATTATATTATATTTTGCGTATCGTGCATTGGACATTTAATCGGTGTTAACAGTCGTGGTTATTTCTTGAACGTTCTAAGTTATTCATATTTACCATCGAGTTTGTGCTTTATGAAGTGTTTATTGGAATTCAGTGTTGGTGTTGCCAAGACGCTTGAAGCGTCCATATTTGAAAGAAGGTAATTATCTATTTTAAATATTTTATTAATCCATCTTTAGTTTTTTCACATAAATTCTACTATGTCTATTATTTTTACATTACACATTTTCCAGTGAATATTTATATACTCGCGCGTTTTGCAAGGAATATTTTTCGGACTCGTTTTTTTTATATTTATCAACGCGTATCGTGCATTGGACTATTAATCGGCTTGGTCCGGTTTTAGCACTTGTGGTTTTTTCTTATTCGTCAACATTGTTGTTTCTGAAAAGTTGATTTGAATTCAACGTAGGTGTTCGATTATTTCACGGTTATTTGATTTTTTGCCAAGACGCTCACAACGTCCATCTTTGAAATAAGGTAAGCATCCATTTTGAATATTATATTATATAATGGCCGCCAAAATTGAAGGATCCTCCGTACAGAGTATCGTACTTTAGTGTTCCTGTGACCGCCGCACGGTTCGGACGATATTGCAACTACTCGAGTGCAAGCGAGTTCTTAAAAAAACATGGTTTTATGGTGTGTTGTTTTGATTTGCTTTTTCTTTAATGCGAATAGTGCCACTGATCATCGTGCATTTATTTTATATGCTCTTTAGTTTTACAGTGAATATTTTTTGGTTCGTTATATTATATTATATTTTGCGTATCGTGCATTGGACATTTAATCGGTGTTAACAGTCGTGGTTATTTCTTGAACGTTCTAAGTTATTCATATTTACCATCGAGTTTGTGCTTTGTGAAGTGTTTATTGGAATTCAGTGTTGGTGTTGCCAAGACGCTTGTAGCGTCCATATTTGAAAGAAGGTAATTATCTATTTTAAATATTTTATTAATCCATCTTTAGTTTTTTCACATTAATTCTACTATGTCTATTATTTTTACATTACACATTTTCCAGTGAATATTTATATACTCGCGCGTTTTGCAAGGAATATTTTTCGGACTCGTTTTTTTTATATTTATCAACGCGTATCGTGCATTGGACTATTAATCGGCTTGGTCCGGTTTTAGCACTTGTGGTTTTTTCTTATTCGTCAACATTGTTGTTTCTGAAAAGTTGATTTGAATTCAACGTAGGTGTTCGATTATTTCACGGTTATTTGATTTTTTGCCAAGACGCTCACAACGTCCATATTTGAAATAAGGTAAGCATCCATTTTGAATATTATATTATATAATGGCCGCCAAAATTGAAGGATCCTCCGTACAGAGTATCGTACTTTAGTGTTCCTGTGACCGCCGCACGGTTCGGACGATATTGCAACTATTCGAGTGCAAGCGAGTTCTTAAAAAAACATGGTTTTATGGTGTGTTGTTTTGATTTGCTTTTTCTTTAATGCGAATAGTGCCACTGATCATCGTGCATTTATTTTATATGCTCTTTAGTTTTACAGTGAATATTTTTTGGTTCGTTGTATTATATTATATTTTGCGTATCGTGCATTGGACATTTAATCGGTGTTAACAGTCGTGGTTATTTCTTGAACGTTCTAAGTTATTCATATTAACCATCGAGTTTGTGCTTTGTGAAGTGTTTATTGGAATTCAGTGTTGGTGTTGCCAAGACGCTTGTAGCGTCCATATTTGAAAGAAAGTAATTATCTATTTTAAATATTTTATTAATCCATCTTTAGTTTTTTCACATTAATTCTACTATGTCTATTATTTTTACATTACACATTTTCCAGTGAATATTTATATACTCGCGCGTTTTGCAAGGAATATTTTTCGGACTCGTTTTTTTTATATTTATCAACGCGTATCGTGCATTGGACTATTAATCGGCTTGGTCCGGTTTTAGCACTTGTGGTTTTTTCTTATTCGTCAACATTGTTGTTTCTGAAAAGTTGATTTGAATTCAACGTAGGTGTTCGATTATTTCACGGTAATTTGATTTGTTGCCAAGACGCTCACAACGTCCATATTTGAAATAAGGTAAGCATCCATTTTGAATATTATATTATATAATGGCCGCCAAAATTGAAGGATCCTCCGTAGAGTATCGTACTTTAGTGTTCCTGTGACCGCCGCACGGTTCGGACGATATTGCAACTATTCGAGTGCAAGCGAGTTCTTAAAAAAACATGGTTTTATGGTGTGTTGTTTTGATTTGCTTTTTCTTTAATGCGAATAGTACCACTGATCATCGTGCATTTATTTTATATGCTCTTTAGTTTTACAGTGAATATTTTTTGGTTCGTTATATTATATTATATTTTGCGTATCGTGCATTGGACATTTAATCGGTGTTAACAGTCGTGGTTATTTCTTGAACGTTCTAAGTTATTCATATTTACCATCGAGTTTGTGCTTTGTGAAGTGTTTATTGGAATTCAGTGTTGGTGTTGCCAAGACGCTTGTAGCGTCCATATTTGAAAGAAGGTAATTATCTATTTTAAATATTTAATTAATCCATCTTTAGTTTTTTCACATTAATTCTACTATGTCTATTATTTTTACATTACACATTTTCCAGTGAATATTTATATACTCGCGCGTTTTGCAAGGAATATTTTTCGGACTCGTTTTTTTTATATTTATCAACGCGTATCGTGCATTGGACTATTAATCGGCTTGGTCCGGTTTTAGCACTTGTGGTTTTTTCTTATTCGTCAACATTGTTGTTTCTGAAAAGTTGATTTGAATTCAACGTAGGTGTTCGATTATTTCACGGTTATTTGATTTTTTGCCAAGACGCTCACAACGTCCATCTTTGAAATAAGGTAAGCATCCATTTTGAATATTATATTATATAATGGCCGCCAAAATTGAAGGATCCTCCGTACAGAGTATCGTACTTTAGTGTTCCTGTGACCGCCGCACGGTTCGGACGATATTGCAACTACTCGAGTGCAAGCGAGTTCTTAAAAAAACATGGTTTTATGGTGTGTTGTTTTGATTTGCTTTTTCTTTAATGCGAATAGTGCCACTGATCATCGTGCATTTATTTTATATGCTCTTTAGTTTTACAGTGAATATTTTTTGGTTCGTTATATTATATTATATTTTGCGTATCGTGCATTGGACATTTAATCGGTGTTAACAGTCGTGGTTATTTCTTGAACGTTCTAAGTTATTCATATTTACCATCGAGTTTGTGCTTTGTGAAGTGTTTATTGGAATTCAGTGTTGGTGTTGCCAAGACGCTTGTAGCGTCCATATTTGAAAGAAGGTAATTATCTATTTTAAATATTTTATTAATCCATCTTTAGTTTTTTCACATTAATTCTACTATGTCTATTATTTTTACATTACACATTTTCCAGTGAATATTTATATACTCGCGCGTTTTGCAAGGAATATTTTTCGGACTCGTTTTTTTATATTTATCAACGCGTATCGTGCATTGGACTATTAATCGGCTTGGTCCGGTTTTAGCACTTGTGGTTTTTTCTTATTCGTCAACATTGTTGTTTCTGAAAAGTTGATTTGAATTCAACGTAGGTGTTCGATTATTTCACGGTTATTTGATTTTTTGCCAAGACGCTCACAACGTCCATATTTGAAATAAGGTAAGCATCCATTTTGAATATTATATTATATAATGGCCGCCAAAATTGAAGGATCCTCCGTACAGAGTATCGTACTTTAGTGTTCCTGTGACCGCCGCACGGTTCGGACGATATTGCAACTATTCGAGTGCAAGCGAGTTCTTAAAAAAACATGGTTTTATGGTGTGTTGTTTTGATTTGCTTTTTCTTTAATGCGAATAGTGCCACTGATCATCGTGCATTTATTTTATATGCTCTTTAGTTTTACAGTGAATATTTTTTGGTTCGTTGTATTATATTATATTTTGCGTATCGTGCATTGGACATTTAATCGGTGTTAACAGTCGTGGTTATTTCTTGAACGTTCTAAGTTATTCATATTAACCATCGAGTTTGTGCTTTGTGAAGTGTTTATTGGAATTCAGTGTTGGTGTTGCCAAGACGCTTGTAGCGTCCATATTTGAAAGAAGGTAATTATCTATTTTAAATATTTTATTAATCCATCTTTAGTTTTTTCACATTAATTCTACTATGTCTATTATTTTTACATAACACATTTTCCAGTGAATATTTATATACTCGCGCGTTTTGCAAGGAATATTTTTCGGACTCGTTTTTATTATATTTATCAACGCGTATCGTGCATTGGACTATTAATCGGCTTGGTCCGGTTTTAGCACTTGTGGTTTTTTCTTATTCGTCAACATTGTTGTTTCTGAAAAGTTGATTTGAATTCAACGTAGGTGTTCGATTATTTCACGGTTATTTGATTTTTTGCCAAGACGCTCACAACGTCCATATTTGAAATAAGGTAAGCATCCATTTTGAATATTATATTATATAATGGCCGCCAAAATTGAAGGATCCTCCGTACAGAGTATCGAACTTTAGTGTTCCTGTGACCGCCGCACGGTTCGGACGATATTGCAACTATTCGAGTGCAAGCGAGTTCTTAAAAAAAACATGGTTATATGGTGTGTTGTTTTGATTTGCTTTTTCTTTAATGCGAATAGTGCCACTGATCATCGTGCATTTATTTTATATGCTCTTTAGTTTTACAGTGAATATTTTTTGGTTCGTTATATTATATTATATTTTGCGTATCGTGCATTGGACATTTAATCGGTGTTAACAGTCGTGGTTATTTCTTGAACGTTCTAAGTTATTCATATTTACCATCGATTTTGTGCTTTGTGAAGTGTTTATTGGAATTCAGTGTTGGTGTTGCCAAGACGCTTGTAGCGTCCATATTTGAAAGAAGGTAATTATCTATTTTAAATATTTTATAAATCCATCTTTAGTTTTTTCACATTAATTCTACTATGTCTATTATTTTTACATTACACATTTTTCAGTGAATATTTATATACTCGCGCATTTTGCAAGGAATATTTTCGGACTCGTTTTTTTTATATTTATCAACGCGTATCGTGCATTGGACTATTAATCGGCTTGGTCCGGTTTTAGCACTTGTGGTTTTTTCTTATTCGTCAACATTGTTGTTTCTGAAAAGTTGATTTGAATTCAACGTAGGTGTTCGATTATTTCACGGTTATTTGATTTGTTGCCAAGACGCTCACAACGTCCATATTTGAAATAAGGTAAGCATCCATTTTGAATATTATATTATATAATGGCCGCCAAAATTGAAGGATCCTCTGTACCGAGTATCGTACTTTTGTTTTCCTGTGTCCGCCGCACGGTTCGGACGATATTGCAACTATTCGAGTGCAAGCGAGTTCTTAAAAAAACATGGTTTTATGGTGTGTTGTTTTGATTTGCTTTTTCTTTAATGCGAATAGTGCCACTGATCATCGTGCATTTATTTTGTATGCTCTTTAGTTCTACAGTGAATATTTTTTGGTTCGTTATATTATATTATATTTTGCGTATCGTGCATTGGACATTTAATCGGTGTTAACAGTCGTGGTTATTTCTTGAACGTTCTAAGTTATTCATATTTACCATCGAGTTTGTGCTTTGTGAAGTGTTTATTGGAATTCAGTGTTGGTGTTGCCAAGACGCTTGTAGCGTCCATATTTGAAAGAAGGTAATTATCTATTTTAAATATTTAATTAATCCATCTTTAGTTTTTTCACATTAATTCTACTATGTCTATTATTTTTACATTACACATTTTCCAGTGAATATTTATATACTCGCGCGTTTTGCAAGGAATATTTTTCGGACTCGTTTTTTTTATATTTATCAACGCGTATCGTGCATTGGACTATTAATCGGCTTGGTCCGGTTTTAGCACTTGTGGTTTTTTCTTATTCGTCAACATTGTTGTTTCTGAAAAGTTGATTTGAATTCAACGTAGGTGTTCGATTATTTCACGGTAATTTGATTTTTTGCCAAGACGCTCACAACGTCCATATTTGAAATAAGGTAAGCATCCATTTTGAATATTATATTATATAATGGCCGCCAAAATTGAAGGATCCTCCGTACAGAGTATCGTACTTTAGTGTTCCTGTGACCGCCGCACGGTTCGGACGATATTGCAACTATTCGAGTGCAAGCGAGTTCTTAAAAAAACATGGTTTTATGGTGTGTTGTTTTGATTTGCTTTTTCTTTAATGCGAATAGTGCCACTGATCATCGTGCATTTATTTTATATGCTCTTTAGTTTTACAGTGAATATTTTTTGGTTCGTTATATTATATTATATTTTGCGTATCGTGCATTGGACATTTAATCGGTGTTAACAGTCGTGGTTATTTCTTGAACGTTCTAAGTTATTCATATTTACCATCGAGTTTGTGCTTTATGAAGTGTTTATTGGAATTCAGTGTTGGTGTTGCCAAGACGCTTGAAGCGTCCATATTTGAAAGAAGGTAATTATTTATTTTAAATATTTTATTAATCCATCTTTAGTTTTTTCACATAAATTCTACTATGTCTATTATTTTTACATTACACATTTTCCAGTGAATATTTATATACTCGCGCGTTTTGCAAGGAATATTTTTCGGACTCGTTTTTATTATATTTATCAACGCGTATCGTGCATTGGACTATTAATCGGCTTGGTCCGGTTTTAGCACTTGTGGTTTTTTCTTATTCGTCAACATTGTTGTTTCTGAAAAGTTGATTTGAATTCAACGTAGGTGTTCGATTATTTCACGGTTATTTGATTTTTTGCCAAGACGCTCACAACGTCCATATTTGAAATAAGGTAAGCATCCATTTTGAATATTATATTATATAATGGCCGCCAAAATTGAAGGATCCTCCGTACAGAGTATCGAACTTTAGTGTTCCTGTGACCGCCGCACGGTTCGGACGATATTGCAACTATTCGAGTGCAAGCGAGTTCTTAAAAAAAACATGGTTATATGGTGTGTTGTTTTGATTTGCTTTTTCTTTAATGCGAATAGTGCCACTGATCATCGTGCATTTATTTTATATGCTCTTTAGTTTTACAGTGAATATTTTTTGGTTCGTTATATTATATTATATTTTGCGTATCGTGCATTGGACATTTAATCGGTGTTAACAGTCGTGGTTATTTCTTGAACGTTCTAAGTTATTCATATTTACCATCGATTTTGTGCTTTGTGAAGTGTTTATTGGAATTCAGTGTTGGTGTTGCCAAGACGCTTGTAGCGTCCATATTTGAAAGAAGGTAATTATCTATTTTAAATATTTTATAAATCCATCTTTAGTTTTTTCACATTAATTCTACTATGTCTATTATTTTTACATTACACATTTTTCAGTGAATATTTATATACTCGCGCATTTTGCAAGGAATATTTTCGGACTCGTTTTTTTTATATTTATCAACGCGTATCGTGCATTGGACTATTAATCGGCTTGGTCCGGTTTTAGCACTTGTGGTTTTTTCTTATTCGTCAACATTGTTGTTTCTGAAAAGTTGATTTGAATTCAACGTAGGTGTTCGATTATTTCACGGTTATTTGATTTGTTGCCAAGACGCTCACAACGTCCATATTTGAAATAAGGTAAGCATCCATTTTGAATATTATATTATATAATGGCCGCCAAAATTGAAGGATCCTCTGTACCGAGTATCGTACTTTTGTTTTCCTGTGTCCGCCGCACGGTTCGGACGATATTGCAACTATTCGAGTGCAAGCGAGTTCTTAAAAAAACATGGTTTTATGGTGTGTTGTTTTGATTTGCTTTTTCTTTAATGCGAATAGTGCCACTGATCATCGTGCATTTATTTTGTATGCTCTTTAGTTCTACAGTGAATATTTTTTGGTTCGTTATATTATATTATATTATATTTTGCGTATCGTGCATTGGACATTTAATCGGTGTTAACAGTCGTGGTTATTTCTTGAACGTTCTAAGTTATTCATATTTACCATCGAGTTTGTGCTTTGTGAAGTGTTTATTGGAATTCAGTGTTGGTGTTGCCAAGACGCTTGTAGCGTCCATATTTGAAAGAAGGTAATTATCTATTTTAAATATTTAATTAATCCATCTTTAGTTTTTTCACATTAATTCTACTATGTCTATTATTTTTACATTACACATTTTCCAGTGAATATTTATATACTCGCGCGTTTTGCAAGGAATATTTTTCGGACTCGTTTTTTTTATATTTATCAACGCGTATCGTGCATTGGACTATTAATCGGCTTGGTCCGGTTTTAGCACTTGTGGTTTTTTCTTATTCGTCAACATTGTTGTTTCTGAAAAGTTGATTTGAATTCAACGTAGGTGTTCGATTATTTCACGGTAATTTGATTTTTTGCCAAGACGCTCACAACGTCCATATTTGAAATAAGGTAAGCATCCATTTTGAATATTATATTATATAATGGCCGCCAAAATTGAAGGATCCTCCGTACAGAGTATCGTACTTTAGTGTTCCTGTGACCGCCGCACGGTTCGGACGATATTGCAACTATTCGAGTGCAAGCGAGTTCTTAAAAAAACATGGTTTTATGGTGTGTTGTTTTGATTTGCTTTTTCTTTAATGCGAATAGTGCCACTGATCATCGTGCATTTATTTTATATGCTCTTTAGTTTTACAGTGAATATTTTTTGGTTCGTTATATTATATTATATTTTGCGTATCGTGCATTGGACATTTAATCGGTGTTAACAGTCGTGGTTATTTCTTGAACGTTCTAAGTTATTCATATTTACCATCGAGTTTGTGCTTTATGAAGTGTTTATTGGAATTCAGTGTTGGTGTTGCCAAGACGCTTGAAGCGTCCATATTTGAAAGAAGGTAATTATCTATTTTAAATATTTTATTAATCCATCTTTAGTTTTTTCACATAAATTCTACTATGTCTATTATTTTTACATTACACATTTTCCAGTGAATATTTATATACTCGCGCGTTTTGCAAGGAATATTTTTCGGACTCGTTTTTATTATATTTATCAACGCGTATCGTGCATTGGACTATTAATCGGCTTGGTCCGGTTTTAGCACTTGTGGTTTTTTCTTATTCGTCAACATTGTTGTTTCTGAAAAGTTGATTTGAATTCAACGTAGGTGTTCGAATATTTCACGGTTATTTGATTTTTTGCCAAGACGCTCACAACGTCCATATTTGAAATAAGGTAAGCATCCATTTTGAATATTATATTATATAATGGCCGCCAAAATTGAAGGATCCTCCGTACAGAGTATCGAACTTTAGTGTTCCTGTGACCGCCGCACGGTTCGGACGATATTGCAACTATTCGAGTGCAAGCGAGTTCTTAAAAAAAACATGGTTATATGGTGTGTTGTTTTGATTTGCTTTTTCTTTAATGCGAATAGTGCCACTGATCATCGTGCATTTATTTTATATGCTCTTTAGTTCTACAGTGAATATTTTTTGGTTCGTTATATTATATTATATTATATTTTGCGTATCGTGCATTGGACATTTAATCGGTGTTAACAGTCGTGGTTATTTCTTGAACGTTCTAAGTTATTCATATTTACCATCGAGTTTGTGCTTTGTGAAGTGTTTATTGGAATTCAGTGTTGGTGTTGCCAAGACGCTTGTAGCGTCCATATTTGAAAGAAGGTAATTATCTATTTTAAATATTTTATAAATCCATCTTTAGTTTTTTCACATTAATTCTACTATGTCTATTATTTTTACATTACACATTTTTCAGTGAATATTTATATACTCGCGCGTTTTGCAAGGAATATTTTCGGACTCGTTTTTTTTATATTTATCAACGCGTATCGTGCATTGGACTATTAATCGGCTTGGTCCGGTTTTAGCACTTGTGGTTTTTTCTTATTCGTCAACATTGTTGTTTCTGAAAAGTTGATTTGAATTCAACGTAGGTGTTCGATTATTTCACGGTTATTTGATTTGTTGCCAAGACGCTCACAACGTCCATATTTGAAATAAGGTAAGCATCCATTTTGAATATTATATTATATAATGGCCGCCAAAATTGAAGGATCCTCTGTACCGAGTATCGTACTTTTGTTTTCCTGTGTCCGCCGCACGGTTCGGACGATATTGCAACTATTCGAGTGCAAGCGAGTTCTTAAAAAAACATGGTTTTATGGTGTGTTGTTTTGATTTGCTTTTTCTTTAATGCGAATAGTGCCACTGATCATCGTGCATTTATTTTGTATGCTCTTTAGTTCTACAGTGAATATTTTTTGGTTCGTTATATTATATTATATTATATTTTGCGTATCGTGCATTGGACATTTAATCGGTGTTAACAGTCGTGGTTATTTCTTGAACGTTCTAAGTTATTCATATTTACCATCGAGTTTGTGCTTTATGAAGTGTTTATTGGAATTCAGTGTTGGTGTTGCCAAGACGCTTGAAGCGTCCATATTTGAAAGAAGGTAATTATCTATTTTAAATATTTTATTAATCCATCTTTAGTTTTTTCACATAAATTCTACTATGTCTATTATTTTTACATTACACATTTTCCAGTGAATATTTATATACTCGCGCGTTTTGCAAGGAATATTTTTCGGACTCGTTTTTATTATATTTATCAACGCGTATCGTGCATTGGACTATTAATCGGCTTGGTCCGGTTTTAGCACTTGTGGTTTTTTCTTATTCGTCAACATTGTTGTTTCTGAAAAGTTGATTTGAATTCAACGTAGGTGTTCGATTATTTCACGGTTATTTGATTTTTTGCCAAGACGCTCACAACGTCCATATTTGAAATAAGGTAAGCATCCATTTTGAATATTATATTATATAATGGCCGCCAAAATTGAAGGATCCTCTGTACCGAGTATCGTACTTTTGTTTTCCTGTGTCCGCCGCACGGTTCGGACGATATTGCAACTATTCGAGTGCAAGCGAGTTCTTAAAAAAACATGGTTTTATGGTGTGTTGTTTTGATTTGCTTTTTCTTTAATGCGAATAGTGCCACTGATCATCGTGCATTTATTTTGTATGCTCTTTAGTTCTACAGTGAATATTTTTTGGTTCGTTATATTATATTATATTATATTTTGCGTATCGTGCATTGGACATTTAATCGGTGTTAACAGTCGTGGTTATTTCTTGAACGTTCTAAGTTATTCATATTTACCATCGAGTTTGTGCTTTGTGAAGTGTTTATTGGAATTCAGTGTTGGTGTTGCCAAGACGCTTGTAGCGTCCATATTTGAAAGAAGGTAATTATCTATTTTAAATATTTAATTAATCCATCTTTAGTTTTTTCACATTAATTCTACTATGTCTATTATTTTTACATTACACATTTTCCAGTGAATATTTATATACTCGCGCGTTTTGCAAGGAATATTTTTCGGACTCGTTTTTTTTATATTTATCAACGCGTATCGTGCATTGGACTATTAATCGGCTTGGTCCGGTTTTAGCACTTGTGGTTTTTTCTTATTCGTCAACATTGTTGTTTCTGAAAAGTTGATTTGAATTCAACGTAGGTGTTCGATTATTTCACGGTAATTTGATTTTTTGCCAAGACGCTCACAACGTCCATATTTGAAATAAGGTAAGCATCCATTTTGAATATTATATTATATAATGGCCGCCAAAATTGAAGGATCCTCCGTACAGAGTATCGTACTTTAGTGTTCCTGTGACCGCCGCACGGTTCGGACGATATTGCAACTATTCGAGTGCAAGCGAGTTCTTAAAAAAACATGGTTTTATGGTGTGTTGTTTTGATTTGCTTTTTCTTTAATGCGAATAGTGCCACTGATCATCGTGCATTTATTTTATATGCTCTTTAGTTTTACAGTGAATATTTTTTGGTTCGTTATATTATATTATATTTTGCGTATCGTGCATTGGACATTTAATCGGTGTTAACAGTCGTGGTTATTTCTTGAACGTTCTAAGTTATTCATATTTACCATCGAGTTTGTGCTTTATGAAGTGTTTATTGGAATTCAGTGTTGGTGTTGCCAAGACGCTTGAAGCGTCCATATTTGAAAGAAGGTAATTATCTATTTTAAATATTTTATTAATCCATCTTTAGTTTTTTCACATAAATTCTACTATGTCTATTATTTTTACATTACACATTTTCCAGTGAATATTTATATACTCGCGCGTTTTGCAAGGAATATTTTTCGGACTCGTTTTTATTATATTTATCAACGCGTATCGTGCATTGGACTATTAATCGGCTTGGTCCGGTTTTAGCACTTGTGGTTTTTTCTTATTCGTCAACATTGTTGTTTCTGAAAAGTTGATTTGAATTCAACGTAGGTGTTCGAATATTTCACGGTTATTTGATTTTTTGCCAAGACGCTCACAACGTCCATATTTGAAATAAGGTAAGCATCCATTTTGAATATTATATTATATAATGGCCGCCAAAATTGAAGGATCCTCCGTACAGAGTATCGAACTTTAGTGTTCCTGTGACCGCCGCACGGTTCGGACGATATTGCAACTATTCGAGTGCAAGCGAGTTCTTAAAAAAAACATGGTTATATGGTGTGTTGTTTTGATTTGCTTTTTCTTTAATGCGAATAGTGCCACTGATCATCGTGCATTTATTTTATATGCTCTTTAGTTCTACAGTGAATATTTTTTGGTTCGTTATATTATATTATATTATATTTTGCGTATCGTGCATTGGACATTTAATCGGTGTTAACAGTCGTGGTTATTTCTTGAACGTTCTAAGTTATTCATATTTACCATCGAGTTTGTGCTTTGTGAAGTGTTTATTGGAATTCAGTGTTGGTGTTGCCAAGACGCTTGTAGCGTCCATATTTGAAAGAAGGTAATTATCTATTTTAAATATTTTATAAATCCATCTTTAGTTTTTTCACATTAATTCTACTATGTCTATTATTTTTACATTACACATTTTTCAGTGAATATTTATATACTCGCGCGTTTTGCAAGGAATATTTTCGGACTCGTTTTTTTTATATTTATCAACGCGTATCGTGCATTGGACTATTAATCGGCTTGGTCCGGTTTTAGCACTTGTGGTTTTTTCTTATTCGTCAACATTGTTGTTTCTGAAAAGTTGATTTGAATTCAACGTAGGTGTTCGATTATTTCACGGTTATTTGATTTGTTGCCAAGACGCTCACAACGTCCATATTTGAAATAAGGTAAGCATCCATTTTGAATATTATATTATATAATGGCCGCCAAAATTGAAGGATCCTCTGTACCGAGTATCGTACTTTTGTTTTCCTGTGTCCGCCGCACGGTTCGGACGATATTGCAACTATTCGAGTGCAAGCGAGTTCTTAAAAAAACATGGTTTTATGGTGTGTTGTTTTGATTTGCTTTTTCTTTAATGCGAATAGTGCCACTGATCATCGTGCATTTATTTTGTATGCTCTTTAGTTCTACAGTGAATATTTTTTGGTTCGTTATATTATATTATATTATATTTTGCGTATCGTGCATTGGACATTTAATCGGTGTTAACAGTCGTGGTTATTTCTTGAACGTTCTAAGTTATTCATATTTACCATCGAGTTTGTGCTTTATGAAGTGTTTATTGGAATTCAGTGTTGGTGTTGCCAAGACGCTTGAAGCGTCCATATTTGAAAGAAGGTAATTATCTATTTTAAATATTTTATTAATCCATCTTTAGTTTTTTCACATAAATTCTACTATGTCTATTATTTTTACATTACACATTTTCCAGTGAATATTTATATACTCGCGCGTTTTGCAAGGAATATTTTTCGGACTCGTTTTTTTTATATTTATCAACGCGTATCGTGCATTGGACTATTAATCGGCTTGGTCCGGTTTTAGCACTTGTGGTTTTTTCTTATTCGTCAACATTGTTGTTTCTGAAAAGTTGATTTGAATTCAACGTAGGTGTTCGATTATTTCACGGTTATTTGATTTTTTGCCAAGACGCTCACAACGTCCATCTTTGAAATAAGGTAAGCATCCATTTTGAATATTATATTATATAATGGCCGCCAAAATTGAAGGATCCTCCGTACAGAGTATCGTACTTTAGTGTTCCTGTGACCGCCGCACGGTTCGGACGATATTGCAACTACTCGAGTGCAAGCGAGTTCTTAAAAAAACATGGTTTTATGGTGTGTTGTTTTGATTTGCTTTTTCTTTAATGCGAATAGTGCCACTGATCATCGTGCATTTATTTTATATGCTCTTTAGTTTTACAGTGAATATTTTTTGGTTCGTTATATTATATTATATTTTGCGTATCGTGCATTGGACATTTAATCGGTGTTAACAGTCGTGGTTATTTCTTGAACGTTCTAAGTTATTCATATTTACCATCGAGTTTGTGCTTTGTGAAGTGTTTATTGGAATTCAGTGTTGGTGTTGCCAAGACGCTTGTAGCGTCCATATTTGAAAGAAGGTAATTATCTATTTTAAATATTTTATTAATCCATCTTTAGTTTTTTCACATTAATTCTACTATGTCTATTATTTTTACATTACACATTTTCCAGTGAATATTTATATACTCGCGCGTTTTGCAAGGAATATTTTTCGGACTCGTTTTTTTTATATTTATCAACGCGTATCGTGCATTGGACTATTAATCGGCTTGGTCCGGTTTTAGCACTTGTGGTTTTTTCTTATTCGTCAACATTGTTGTTTCTGAAAAGTTGATTTGAATTCAACGTAGGTGTTCGATTATTTCACGGTTATTTGATTTTTTGCCAAGACGCTCACAACGTCCATATTTGAAATAAGGTAAGCATCCATTTTGAATATTATATTATATAATGGCCGCCAAAATTGAAGGATCCTCCGTACAGAGTATCGTACTTTAGTGTTCCTGTGACCGCCGCACGGTTCGGACGATATTGCAACTATTCGAGTGCAAGCGAGTTCTTAAAAAAACATGGTTTTATGGTGTGTTGTTTTGATTTGCTTTTTCTTTAATGCGAATAGTGCCACTGATCATCGTGCATTTATTTTATATGCTCTTTAGTTTTACAGTGAATATTTTTTGGTTCGTTGTATTATATTATATTTTGCGTATCGTGCATTGGACATTTAATCGGTGTTAACAGTCGTGGTTATTTCTTGAACGTTCTAAGTTATTCATATTAACCATCGAGTTTGTGCTTTGTGAAGTGTTTATTGGAATTCAGTGTTGGTGTTGCCAAGACGCTTGTAGCGTCCATATTTGAAAGAAGGTAATTATCTATTTTAAATATTTTATTAATCCATCTTTAGTTTTTTCACATAAATTCTACTATGTCTATTATTTTTACATAACACATTTTCCAGTGAATATTTATATACTCGCGCGTTTTGCAAGGAATATTTTTCGGACTCGTTTTTATTATATTTATCAACGCGTATCGTGCATTGGACTATTAATCGGCTTGGTCCGGTTTTAGCACTTGTGGTTTTTTCTTATTCGTCAACATTGTTGTTTCTGAAAAGTTGATTTGAATTCAACGTAGGTGTTCGATTATTTCACGGTTATTTGATTTTTTGCCAAGACGCTCACAACGTCCATATTTGAAATAAGGTAAGCATCCATTTTGAATATTATATTATATAATGGCCGCCAAAATTGAAGGATCCTCCGTACAGAGTATCGAACTTTAGTGTTCCTGTGACCGCCGCACGGTTCGGACGATATTGCAACTATTCGAGTGCAAGCGAGTTCTTAAAAAAAACATGGTTATATGGTGTGTTGTTTTGATTTGCTTTTTCTTTAATGCGAATAGTGCCACTGATCATCGTGCATTTATTTTATATGCTCTTTAGTTTTACAGTGAATATTTTTTGGTTCGTTATATTATATTATATTTTGCGTATCGTGCATTGGACATTTAATCGGTGTTAACAGTCGTGGTTATTTCTTGAACGTTCTAAGTTATTCATATTTACCATCGATTTTGTGCTTTGTGAAGTGTTTATTGGAATTCAGTGTTGGTGTTGCCAAGACGCTTGTAGCGTCCATATTTGAAAGAAGGTAATTATCTATTTTAAATATTTTATAAATCCATCTTTAGTTTTTTCACATTAATTCTACTATGTCTATTATTTTTACATTACACATTTTTCAGTGAATATTTATATACTCGCGCATTTTGCAAGGAATATTTTCGGACTCGTTTTTTTTATATTTATCAACGCGTATCGTGCATTGGACTATTAATCGGCTTGGTCCGGTTTTAGCACTTGTGGTTTTTTCTTATTCGTCAACATTGTTGTTTCTGAAAAGTTGATTTGAATTCAACGTAGGTGTTCGATTATTTCACGGTTATTTGATTTGTTGCCAAGACGCTCACAACGTCCATATTTGAAATAAGGTAAGCATCCATTTTGAATATTATATTATATAATGGCCGCCAAAATTGAAGGATCCTCTGTACCGAGTATCGTACTTTTGTTTTCCTGTGTCCGCCGCACGGTTCGGACGATATTGCAACTATTCGAGTGCAAGCGAGTTCTTAAAAAAACATGGTTTTATGGTGTGTTGTTTTGATTTGCTTTTTCTTTAATGCGAATAGTGCCACTGATCATCGTGCATTTATTTTGTATGCTCTTTAGTTCTACAGTGAATATTTTTTGGTTCGTTATATTATATTATATTATATTTTGCGTATCGTGCATTGGACATTTAATCGGTGTTAACAGTCGTGGTTATTTCTTGAACGTTCTAAGTTATTCATATTTACCATCGAGTTTGTGCTTTGTGAAGTGTTTATTGGAATTCAGTGTTGGTGTTGCCAAGACGCTTGTAGCGTCCATATTTGAAAGAAGGTAATTATCTATTTTAAATATTTAATTAATCCATCTTTAGTTTTTTCACATTAATTCTACTATGTCTATTATTTTTACATTACACATTTTCCAGTGAATATTTATATACTCGCGCGTTTTGCAAGGAATATTTTTCGGACTCGTTTTTTTTATATTTATCAACGCGTATCGTGCATTGGACTATTAATCGGCTTGGTCCGGTTTTAGCACTTGTGGTTTTTTCTTATTCGTCAACATTGTTGTTTCTGAAAAGTTGATTTGAATTCAACGTAGGTGTTCGATTATTTCACGGTAATTTGATTTTTTGCCAAGACGCTCACAACGTCCATATTTGAAATAAGGTAAGCATCCATTTTGAATATTATATTATATAATGGCCGCCAAAATTGAAGGATCCTCCGTACAGAGTATCGTACTTTAGTGTTCCTGTGACCGCCGCACGGTTCGGACGATATTGCAACTATTCGAGTGCAAGCGAGTTCTTAAAAAAACATGGTTTTATGGTGTGTTGTTTTGATTTGCTTTTTCTTTAATGCGAATAGTGCCACTGATCATCGTGCATTTATTTTATATGCTCTTTAGTTTTACAGTGAATATTTTTTGGTTCGTTATATTATATTATATTTTGCGTATCGTGCATTGGACATTTAATCGGTGTTAACAGTCGTGGTTATTTCTTGAACGTTCTAAGTTATTCATATTTACCATCGAGTTTGTGCTTTATGAAGTGTTTATTGGAATTCAGTGTTGGTGTTGCCAAGACGCTTGAAGCGTCCATATTTGAAAGAAGGTAATTATCTATTTTAAATATTTTATTAATCCATCTTTAGTTTTTTCACATAAATTCTACTATGTCTATTATTTTTACATTACACATTTTCCAGTGAATATTTATATACTCGCGCGTTTTGCAAGGAATATTTTTCGGACTCGTTTTTATTATATTTATCAACGCGTATCGTGCATTGGACTATTAATCGGCTTGGTCCGGTTTTAGCACTTGTGGTTTTTTCTTATTCGTCAACATTGTTGTTTCTGAAAAGTTGATTTGAATTCAACGTAGGTGTTCGAATATTTCACGGTTATTTGATTTTTTGCCAAGACGCTCACAACGTCCATATTTGAAATAAGGTAAGCATCCATTTTGAATATTATATTATATAATGGCCGCCAAAATTGAAGGATCCTCCGTACAGAGTATCGAACTTTAGTGTTCCTGTGACCGCCGCACGGTTCGGACGATATTGCAACTATTCGAGTGCAAGCGAGTTCTTAAAAAAAACATGGTTATATGGTGTGTTGTTTTGATTTGCTTTTTCTTTAATGCGAATAGTGCCACTGATCATCGTGCATTTATTTTATATGCTCTTTAGTTCTACAGTGAATATTTTTTGGTTCGTTATATTATATTATATTATATTTTGCGTATCGTGCATTGGACATTTAATCGGTGTTAACAGTCGTGGTTATTTCTTGAACGTTCTAAGTTATTCATATTTACCATCGAGTTTGTGCTTTGTGAAGTGTTTATTGGAATTCAGTGTTGGTGTTGCCAAGACGCTTGTAGCGTCCATATTTGAAAGAAGGTAATTATCTATTTTAAATATTTTATAAATCCATCTTTAGTTTTTTCACATTAATTCTACTATGTCTATTATTTTTACATTACACATTTTTCAGTGAATATTTATATACTCGCGCGTTTTGCAAGGAATATTTTCGGACTCGTTTTTTTTATATTTATCAACGCGTATCGTGCATTGGACTATTAATCGGCTTGGTCCGGTTTTAGCACTTGTGGTTTTTTCTTATTCGTCAACATTGTTGTTTCTGAAAAGTTGATTTGAATTCAACGTAGGTGTTCGATTATTTCACGGTTATTTGATTTGTTGCCAAGACGCTCACAACGTCCATATTTGAAATAAGGTAAGCATCCATTTTGAATATTATATTATATAATGGCCGCCAAAATTGAAGGATCCTCTGTACCGAGTATCGTACTTTTGTTTTCCTGTGTCCGCCGCACGGTTCGGACGATATTGCAACTATTCGAGTGCAAGCGAGTTCTTAAAAAAACATGGTTTTATGGTGTGTTGTTTTGATTTGCTTTTTCTTTAATGCGAATAGTGCCACTGATCATCGTGCATTTATTTTGTATGCTCTTTAGTTCTACAGTGAATATTTTTTGGTTCGTTATATTATATTATATTATATTTTGCGTATCGTGCATTGGACATTTAATCGGTGTTAACAGTCGTGGTTATTTCTTGAACGTTCTAAGTTATTCATATTTACCATCGAGTTTGTGCTTTATGAAGTGTTTATTGGAATTCAGTGTTGGTGTTGCCAAGACGCTTGAAGCGTCCATATTTGAAAGAAGGTAATTATCTATTTTAAATATTTTATTAATCCATCTTTAGTTTTTTCACATAAATTCTACTATGTCTATTATTTTTACATTACACATTTTCCAGTGAATATTTATATACTCGCGCGTTTTGCAAGGAATATTTTTCGGACTCGTTTTTTTTATATTTATCAACGCGTATCGTGCATTGGACTATTAATCGGCTTGGTCCGGTTTTAGCACTTGTGGTTTTTTCTTATTCGTCAACATTGTTGTTTCTGAAAAGTTGATTTGAATTCAACGTAGGTGTTCGATTATTTCACGGTTATTTGATTTTTTGCCAAGACGCTCACAACGTCCATCTTTGAAATAAGGTAAGCATCCATTTTGAATATTATATTATATAATGGCCGCCAAAATTGAAGGATCCTCCGTACAGAGTATCGTACTTTAGTGTTCCTGTGACCGCCGCACGGTTCGGACGATATTGCAACTACTCGAGTGCAAGCGAGTTCTTAAAAAAACATGGTTTTATGGTGTGTTGTTTTGATTTGCTTTTTCTTTAATGCGAATAGTGCCACTGATCATCGTGCATTTATTTTATATGCTCTTTAGTTTTACAGTGAATATTTTTTGGTTCGTTATATTATATTATATTTTGCGTATCGTGCATTGGACATTTAATCGGTGTTAACAGTCGTGGTTATTTCTTGAACGTTCTAAGTTATTCATATTTACCATCGAGTTTGTGCTTTGTGAAGTGTTTATTGGAATTCAGTGTTGGTGTTGCCAAGACGCTTGTAGCGTCCATATTTGAAAGAAGGTAATTATCTATTTTAAATATTTTATTAATCCATCTTTAGTTTTTTCACATTAATTCTACTATGTCTATTATTTTTACATTACACATTTTCCAGTGAATATTTATATACTCGCGCGTTTTGCAAGGAATATTTTTCGGACTCGTTTTTTTTATATTTATCAACGCGTATCGTGCATTGGACTATTAATCGGCTTGGTCCGGTTTTAGCACTTGTGGTTTTTTCTTATTCGTCAACATTGTTGTTTCTGAAAAGTTGATTTGAATTCAACGTAGGTGTTCGATTATTTCACGGTTATTTGATTTTTTGCCAAGACGCTCACAACGTCCATATTTGAAATAAGGTAAGCATCCATTTTGAATATTATATTATATAATGGCCGCCAAAATTGAAGGATCCTCCGTACAGAGTATCGTACTTTAGTGTTCCTGTGACCGCCGCACGGTTCGGACGATATTGCAACTATTCGAGTGCAAGCGAGTTCTTAAAAAAACATGGTTTTATGGTGTGTTGTTTTGATTTGCTTTTTCTTTAATGCGAATAGTGCCACTGATCATCGTGCATTTATTTTATATGCTCTTTAGTTTTACAGTGAATATTTTTTGGTTCGTTGTATTATATTATATTTTGCGTATCGTGCATTGGACATTTAATCGGTGTTAACAGTCGTGGTTATTTCTTGAACGTTCTAAGTTATTCATATTAACCATCGAGTTTGTGCTTTGTGAAGTGTTTATTGGAATTCAGTGTTGGTGTTGCCAAGACGCTTGTAGCGTCCATATTTGAAAGAAAGTAATTATCTATTTTAAATATTTTATTAATCCATCTTTAGTTTTTTCACATTAATTCTACTATGTCTATTATTTTTACATTACACATTTTCCAGTGAATATTTATATACTCGCGCGTTTTGCAAGGAATATTTTTCGGACTCGTTTTTTTTATATTTATCAACGCGTATCGTGCATTGGACTATTAATCGGCTTGGTCCGGTTTTAGCACTTGTGGTTTTTTCTTATTCGTCAACATTGTTGTTTCTGAAAAGTTGATTTGAATTCAACGTAGGTGTTCGATTATTTCACGGTAATTTGATTTGTTGCCAAGACGCTCACAACGTCCATATTTGAAATAAGGTAAGCATCCATTTTGAATATTATATTATATAATGGCCGCCAAAATTGAAGGATCCTCCGTAGAGTATCGTACTTTAGTGTTCCTGTGACCGCCGCACGGTTCGGACGATATTGCAACTATTCGAGTGCAAGCGAGTTCTTAAAAAAACATGGTTTTATGGTGTGTTGTTTTGATTTGCTTTTTCTTTAATGCGAATAGTACCACTGATCATCGTGCATTTATTTTATATGCTCTTTAGTTTTACAGTGAATATTTTTTGGTTCGTTATATTATATTATATTTTGCGTATCGTGCATTGGACATTTAATCGGTGTTAACAGTCGTGGTTATTTCTTGAACGTTCTAAGTTATTCATATTTACCATCGAGTTTGTGCTTTGTGAAGTGTTTATTGGAATTCAGTGTTGGTGTTGCCAAGACGCTTGTAGCGTCCATATTTGAAAGAAGGTAATTATCTATTTTAAATATTTAATTAATCCATCTTTAGTTTTTTCACATTAATTCTACTATGTCTATTATTTTTACATTACACATTTTCCAGTGAATATTTATATACTCGCGCGTTTTGCAAGGAATATTTTTCGGACTCGTTTTTTTTATATTTATCAACGCGTATCGTGCATTGGACTATTAATCGGCTTGGTCCGGTTTTAGCACTTGTGGTTTTTTCTTATTCGTCAACATTGTTGTTTCTGAAAAGTTGATTTGAATTCAACGTAGGTGTTCGATTATTTCACGGTTATTTGATTTTTTGCCAAGACGCTCACAACGTCCATATTTGAAATAAGGTAAGCATCCATTTTGAATATTATATTATATAATGGCCGCCAAAATTGAAGGATCCTCCGTACAGAGTATCGTACTTTAGTGTTCCTGTGACCGCCGCACGGTTCGGACGATATTGCAACTATTCGAGTGCAAGCGAGTTCTTAAAAAAACATGGTTTTATGGTGTGTTGTTTTGATTTGCTTTTTCTTTAATGCGAATAGTGCCACTGATCATCGTGCATTTATTTTATATGCTCTTTAGTTTTACAGTGAATATTTTTTGGTTCGTTATATTATATTATATTTTGCGTATCGTGCATTGGACATTTAATCGGTGTTAACAGTCGTGGTTATTTCTTGAACGTTCTAAGTTATTCATATTTACCATCGAGTTTGTGCTTTGTGAAGTGTTTATTGGAATTCAGTGTTGGTGTTGCCAAGACGCTTGTAGCGTCCATATTTGAAAGAAGGTAATTATCTATTTTAAATATTTTATTAATCCATCTTTAGCTTTTTCACATTAATTCTACTATGTCTATTATTTTTACATTACACATTTTCCAGTGAATATTTATATACTCGCGCGTTTTGCAAGGAATATTTTTCGGACTCGTTTTTTTTATATTTATCAACGCGTATCGTGCATTGGACTATTAATCGGCTTGGTCCGGTTTTAGCAGTTGTGGTTTTTTCTTATTCGTCAACATTGTTGTTTCTGAAAAGTTGATTTGAATTCAACGTAGGTGTTCGATTATTTCACGGTTATTTGATTTTTTGCCAAGACGCTCACAACGTCCATATTTGAAATAAGGTAAGCATCTTTTTTGAATATTATATTATATAATGGCCGCCAAAATTGAAGGATCCTCCGTACAGAGTATCGTACTTTAGTGTTCCTGTGACCGCCGCACGGTTCGGACGATATTGCAACTATTCGAGTGCAAGCGAGTTCTTAAAAAAAACATGGTTTTATGGTGTGTTGTTTTGATTTGCTTTTTCTTTAATGCGAATAGTGCCACTGATCATCGTGCATTTATTTTATATGCTCTTTAGTTTTACAGTGAATATTTTTTGGTTCGTTATATTATATTATATTTTGCGTATCGTGCATTGGACATTTAATCGGTGTTAACAGTCGTGGTTATTTTTTGAACGTTCTAAGTTATTCATATTTACCATCGAGTTTGTGCTTTGTGAAGTGTTTATTGGAATTCAGTGTTGGTGTTGCCAAGACGCTTGTAGCGTCCATATTTGAAAGAATGTAATTATCTATTTTAAATATTTTATTAATCCATCTTTAGTTTTTTCACATTAATTCTACTATGTCTATTATTTTTACATTACACATTTTCCAGTGAATATTTATATACTCGCGCGTTTTGCAAGGAATATTTTTCGGACTCGTTTTTTTTATATTTATCAACGCGTATCGTGCATTGGACTATTAATCGGCTTGGTCCGGTTTTAGCAGTTGTGGTTTTTTCTTATTCGTCAACATTGTTGTTTCTGAAAAGTTGATTTGAATTCAACGTAGGTGTTCGATTATTTCACGGTAATTTGATTTGTTGCCAAGACGCTCACAACGTCCATATTTGAAATAAGGTAAGCATCCATTTTGAATATTATATTATATAATGGCCGCCAAAATTGAAGGATCCTCCGTACAGAGTATCGTACTTTAGTGTTCCTGTGACCGCCGCACGGTTCGGACGATATTGCAACTATTCGAGTGCAAGCGTGTTCTTAAAAAAACATGGTTTTATGGTGTGTTGTTTTGATTTGCTTTTTCTTTAATGCGAATAGTGCCACTGATCATCGTGCATTTATTTTATATGCTCTTTAGTTTTACAGTGAATATTTTTTGGTTCGTTATATTATATTATATTTTGCGTATCGTGCATTGGACATTTAATCGGTGTTAACAGTCGTGGTTATTTCTTGAACGTTTTAAGTTATTCATATTTACCATCGAGTTTGTGCTTTGTGAAGTGTTTATTGGAATTCAGTGTTGGTGTTGCCAAGACGCTTGTAGCGTCCATATTTGAAAGAAGGTAATTATCTATTTTAAATATTTTATTAATCCATCTTTAGTTTTTTCACATTAATTCTACTATGTCTATTATTTTTACATTACACATTTTCCAGTGAATATTTATATACTCGCGCGTTTTGCAAGGAATATTTTTCGGACTCGTTTTTTTTATATTTATCAACGCGTATCGTGCATTGGACTATTAATCGGCTTGGTCCGGTTTTAGCAGTTGTGGTTTTTTCTTATTCGTCAACATTGTTGTTTCTGAAAAGTTGATTTGAATTCAACGTAGGTGTTCGATTATTTCACGGTTATTTGATTTTTTGCCAAGACGCTCACAACGTCCATATTTGAAATAAGGTAAGCATCTTTTTTGAATATTATATTATATAATGGCCGCCAAAATTGAAGGATCCTCCGTACAGAGTATCGTACTTTAGTGTTCCTGTGACCGCCGCACGGTTCGGACGATATTGCAACTATTCGAGTGCAAGCGTGTTCTTAAAAAAACATGGTTTTATGGTGTGTTGTTTTGATTTGCTTTTTCTTTAATGCGAATAGTGCCACTGATCATCGTGCATTTATTTTATATGCTCTTTAGTTTTACAGTGAATATTTTTTGGTTCGTTATATTATATTATATTTTGCGTATCGTGCATTGGACATTTAATCGGTGTTAACAGTCGTGGTTATTTCTTGAACGTTCTAAGTTATTCATATTTACCATCGAGTTTGTGCTTTGTGAAGTGTTTATTGGAATTCAGTGTTGGTGTTGCCAAGACGCTTGTAGCGTCCATATTTGAAAGAAGGTAATTATCTATTTTAAATATTTTATAAATCCATCTTTAGTTTTTTCACATTAATTCTACTATGTCTATTATTTTTACATTACACATTTTTCAGTGAATATTTATATACTCGCGCGTTTTGCAAGGAATATTTTCGGACTCGTTTTTTTTATATTTATCAACGCGTATCGTGCATTGGACTATTAATCGGCTTGGTCCGGTTTTAGCACTTGTGGTTTTTTCTTATTCGTCAACATTGTTGTTTCTGAAAAGTTGATTTGAATTCAACGTAGGTGTTCGATTATTTCACGGTTATTTGATTTGTTGCCAAGACGCTCACAACGTCCATATTTGAAATAAGGTAAGCATCCATTTTGAATATTATATTATATAATGGCCGCCAAAATTGAAGGATCCTCTGTACCGAGTATCGTACTTTTGTTTTCCTGTGTCCGCCGCACGGTTCGGACGATATTGCAACTATTCGAGTGCAAGCGAGTTCTTAAAAAAACATGGTTTTATGGTGTGTTGTTTTGATTTGCTTTTTCTTTAATGCGAATAGTGCCACTGATCATCGTGCATTTATTTTGTATGCTCTTTAGTTCTACAGTGAATATTTTTTGGTTCGTTATATTATATTATATTATATTTTGCGTATCGTGCATTGGACATTTAATCGGTGTTAACAGTCGTGGTTATTTCTTGAACGTTCTAAGTTATTCATATTTACCATCGAGTTTGTGCTTTATGAAGTGTTTATTGGAATTCAGTGTTGGTGTTGCCAAGACGCTTGAAGCGTCCATATTTGAAAGAAGGTAATTATCTATTTTAAATATTTTATTAATCCATCTTTAGTTTTTTCACATAAATTCTACTATGTCTATTATTTTTACATTACACATTTTCCAGTGAATATTTATATACTCGCGCGTTTTGCAAGGAATATTTTTCGGACTCGTTTTTTTTATATTTATCAACGCGTATCGTGCATTGGACTATTAATCGGCTTGGTCCGGTTTTAGCACTTGTGGTTTTTTCTTATTCGTCAACATTGTTGTTTCTGAAAAGTTGATTTGAATTCAACGTAGGTGTTCGATTATTTCACGGTTATTTGATTTTTTGCCAAGACGCTCACAACGTCCATCTTTGAAATAAGGTAAGCATCCATTTTGAATATTATATTATATAATGGCCGCCAAAATTGAAGGATCCTCCGTACAGAGTATCGTACTTTAGTGTTCCTGTGACCGCCGCACGGTTCGGACGATATTGCAACTACTCGAGTGCAAGCGAGTTCTTAAAAAAACATGGTTTTATGGTGTGTTGTTTTGATTTGCTTTTTCTTTAATGCGAATAGTGCCACTGATCATCGTGCATTTATTTTATATGCTCTTTAGTTTTACAGTGAATATTTTTTGGTTCGTTATATTATATTATATTTTGCGTATCGTGCATTGGACATTTAATCGGTGTTAACAGTCGTGGTTATTTCTTGAACGTTCTAAGTTATTCATATTTACCATCGAGTTTGTGCTTTGTGAAGTGTTTATTGGAATTCAGTGTTGGTGTTGCCAAGACGCTTGTAGCGTCCATATTTGAAAGAAGGTAATTATCTATTTTAAATATTTTATTAATCCATCTTTAGTTTTTTCACATTAATTCTACTATGTCTATTATTTTTACATTACACATTTTCCAGTGAATATTTATATACTCGCGCGTTTTGCAAGGAATATTTTTCGGACTCGTTTTTTTTATATTTATCAACGCGTATCGTGCATTGGACTATTAATCGGCTTGGTCCGGTTTTAGCACTTGTGGTTTTTTCTTATTCGTCAACATTGTTGTTTCTGAAAAGTTGATTTGAATTCAACGTAGGTGTTCGATTATTTCACGGTTATTTGATTTTTTGCCAAGACGCTCACAACGTCCATATTTGAAATAAGGTAAGCATCCATTTTGAATATTATATTATATAATGGCCGCCAAAATTGAAGGATCTTCCGTACAGAGTATCGTACTTTAGTGTTCCTGTGACCGCCGCACGGTTCGGACGATATTGCAACTATTCGAGTGCAAGCGAGTTCTTAAAAAAACATGGTTTTATGGTGTGTTGTTTTGATTTGCTTTTTCTTTAATGCGAATAGTGCCACTGATCATCGTGCATTTATTTTATATGCTCTTTAGTTTTACAGTGAATATTTTTTGGTTCGTTATATTATATTATATTTTGCGTATCGTGCATTGGACATTTAATCGGTGTTAACAGTCGTGGTTATTTCTTGAACGTTCTAAGTTATTCATATTTACCATCGAGTTTGTGCTTTGTGAAGTGTTTATTGGAATTCAGTGTTGGTGTTGCCAAGACGCTTGTAGCGTCCAAATTTGAAAGAAAGTAATTATCTATTTTAAATATTTTATTAATCCATCTTTAGTTTTTTCACATTAATTCTACTATGTCTATTATTTTTACATTACACATTTTCCAGTGAATATTTATATACTCGCGCGTTTTGCAAGGAATATTTTTCGGACTCGTTTTTTTTATATTTATCAACGCGTATCGTGCATTGGACTATTAATCGGCTTGGTCCGGTTTTAGCACTTGTGGTTTTTTCTTATTCGTCAACATTGTTGTTTCTGAAAAGTTGATTTGAATTCAACGTAGGTGTTCGATTATTTCACCTTAATTTGATTTGTTGCCAAGACGCTCACAACGTCCATATTTGAAATAAGGTAAGCATCCATTTTGAATATTATATTATATAATGGCCGCCAAAATTGAAGGATCCTCCGTACAGAGTATCGTACTTTAGTGTTCCTGTGACCGCCGCACGGTTCGGACGATATTGCAACTATTCGAGTGCAAGCGAGTTCTTAAAAAAACATGGTTTTATGGTGTGGTGTTGGTGTTGCCAAGACGCTTGTAGCGTCCATATTTGAAAGAAGGTAATTATCTATTTTAAATATTTAATTAATCCATCTTTAAATATTTAATTAATCCATCTTCAACCTAACCTTGTTCCGACTTGTTCCGACCGGTCCGACTTGTTTTTTGGTATTTGAGGGTTATTTATATCGCTCATGAATAATAAGTGAGTAATAATATGAAATCAGACAAAAAAAAATTGACTTAACTTGAAAGGTTTTAAGTCTCAATAGACGAATATGCGCAAAAAATATTTTACTCACAAAACACTTGTTTTTTGGTATTTGAGGGTTTTTTATATCGCTCATAAATAATAAGTAAGTAATAATATGAAATCAGACAAAAAAAAATTGACTAAACTTGAAAGGTTTTAAGTCTCAATAGACGAATATGCGCAAAAAATATTTTACTCACAAAACACTTGTTTTTTGGTTTTTGAGGGTTATTAATATCGCTTATCAATAATTAGTAAGTAATAATATGAAATCAGACAAAAAAAAATTGACTAAACTTGAAAGGTTTTAAGTCTCAATAGACGAATATGCGCAAAAAATTTTTTACTCACAAAACACTTGTTTTTTGGTATTAGAGGGTTATTTATATCGCTTATCAATAATAAGTAAGTAATAATATAAAATCAGACAAAAAAAATTGACTTAACTTGAAAGGCTTTTAGTCTCGTAAGGCACGCCGTCTCCTGTCATATTTGGCACGTGCGCGGTAGCCACGCCGTCTCCTGTCATGTGTCACGCATGCGCGCTAGGCACGTCTTCTCCTGTCATGTTTCGCGCGTGCGCGGTAGGCACGCCGTCTCTTGTCATGTGTTGCGCGTGCGCGCTAGGCACGTCTTCTCCTGTCATGTTTCGCCCGTGCGTGCTAGGCACGCCGTCTCTTGTCATGTTTCGCTCGTGCGCGTTAGGCTCGCCGTCTCCTGTCATGTTTCGCGTGTGCGCGCTAGGCACGCCGTCTCCTGTCATGTTTCGCACGTGCGCGCTAAGCACGCCGTCTCCTGTTATGTTTCGCGCGTGCGTGCTTGGCACGCCGTCTATTGTCATGTTTCACGCATGCGCGCTAGGCACGTCGTCTCATTTCAACAAACAAACACCTATCAATTATCGTTTGGACGTTTCATAATGTATCGTTTCCCGTTTATGTTTTATCATTGTTAAAATAAAATAAAAAATAATGCATTTCTTCCGATTGTCATTAATATTATTATTTTTTTTTTTAATCGTGTCTTTCGGCTCAGTTACTTTTTAATTTGAATGTTTCTTCTATTCAGACGGAGGATATTACGATTCGCCGTGAGATTAAAATTCTCGAAAACTCAAATTATTCCTTGTTCTAACATATGTAAGCGTTGTCCCGTTGTTTAAGATATTTGAGGGTAACTCATATCGCTTATCAATAATAACTAAGTAATAATATGAAATCAGACGAAAAAAATTTGTCTGAACTTGAAAGTCTCAATAGACGAATATGCGCAAAATATTTTACTCACAAAACACTTGTTTTTTGGTATTTGAGGGTTATTAATATCGCTTATCAATAATAAGTAAGTAATAATATGAAATCAGACAAAAAAAAATTGACTAAACTTGAAAGGTTTTAAGTCTCAATAGACCAATATGCGCAAACAATATTTTACTCACAAAACACTTGTTTTTTGGTATTTGAGGGTTATTTATATCGCTCATGAATAATAAGTCAGTAATAATATGAAATCAGACAAAAAAAAATTGACTTAACTTGAAAGGCTCTAAGTCTCGTAAGGCACGCCGTCTCCTGTCATATTTGACACGTGCGCGGTAGCCACGCTGTCTCCTGTCATGTGTCGCGCATGCGCGCTAGGCACGTCTTCTCCTGTCATGTTTCGCGCGTGCGCGGTAGGCATGCCTCCTCTTGTCATGTGTTGCGCGTGCGCGTTAGGCTCGCCATCTCCTGTCATGTTTCGCGCGTGCGCGCTAGGCACGCCGTCTCCTGTCATGTTTCACGAGTGCGCGCTAGGCACGCCGTCTCCTGTCATGGTTCGCGCGTGCGCGCTTGGCACGCCGTCTCCATTCATGTTTCACGCATGCGCGCTATGCACGTCGTCTCATTTCAACAAACAAACACCGGTCAATTATCGTTTGGACGTTTCATAATGTATCGTTTCCCGTTTATGTTGAATCGTTGTTAAAATAAAATTAAAAAAAATGCATTTCTTCCGATTGTCATTAATATTATTATTATTTTTTTCATCGTGTCTTTCGGCTCAGTTACTTTTTAATTTGAATGTTTCTTCTATTCAGACGGAGGATATTACGATTCGCCGTGAGATTAAAATTCTCGAAAACTCAAATTATTCCTTGTTCTAACATATGTGAGCGTTGTCCCGTTGTTTTAGATATTTGAGGGTAACTCATATCGCTTATCAATAATAACTAAGTAATAATATGAATTCAGACGAAAAAAATTTGTCTGAACTTGAAAGTCTCAATAGACGAATATGCGCAAAAAATATTTAACTCACAAAAAACTTGTTTTTTGGTATTTGAGGGTTATTTATATCGCTCATAAATAATAAGTAAGTAATAATATGAAATCAGACAAAAAAAAATTGACTAAACTTGAAAGGTTTTAAGTCTCAATAGACCAATATGCGCAAAAAATATTTTACTCACAAAACACTTTTTTTTTTGGTATTTGAGGGTTATTAATATCGCTTATCAATAATAAGTAAGTAATAATATGAAATCAGACAAAAAAAAATTGACTAAACTTGAAAGGTGTTAAGTCTCAATAGACCAATATGCGCAAAAAATATTTAACTCACAAAAAACTTGTTTTTTGGTATTTGAGGGTTATTTATATCGCTCATGAATAATAAGTGAGTAATAATATGAAATCAGACAAAAAAAAATTGACTAAACTTGAAAGGTTTTAAGTCTCAATAGACGAATATGCGCTAAAAATATTTTACTCACAAAACATTTGTTTTTTGGTATTTGAGGGTTATTAATATCGCTTATAAATAATTAGTAAGTATTAATATGAAATCAGACAAAAAAAAATTGACTAAACTTGAAAGGTTTTAAGTCTCAATAGACCAATATGCGCCAAAAATATTTTAATCACAAAAAACTTGTTTTTTGGTATTTGAGGGTTATTTATATCGCTCATAAATAATAAGTCAGTAATAAAATGAAATCAGACAAAAAAAATTGACTTAACTTTAAAGGTTTTAAGTCTCAATAGACGAATATGTGCAAAAAATATTTAACTCACAAAACACTTGTTTTTTGGTATTTGAGGGTTATTAATATCGCTTATCAATAATTAGTAAGTAATAATATGAAATCAGACAAAAAAAAATTTACTAAACTTGAAAGGTTTTAAGTCTCAATAGACCAATATGCGCAAAAAATATTTAACTCACAAAAAACTTGTTTTTTGGTATTTGAGGGTTATTTATATCGCTCATAAATAATAAGTCAGTAATAATATGAAATCAGACAAAAAAAAATTGACTAAACTTGAAAGGTTTTAAGTCTCAATAGACGAATATGCGCAAAAAATATTTTACTCACAAAACACTTGTTTTTTGGTATTTGAGGGTTATTTATATCGCTTATCAATAATAAGTAAGTAATAATATAAAATCAGACAAAAAAAATTGACTTAACTTGAAAGGCTTTTAGTCTCGTAAGGCACGCCGTCTCCTGTCATATTTGGCACGTGCGCGGTAGCCACGCCGTCTCCTGTCACGTGTCACGCATGCGCGCTAGGCACGTCTTCTCCTGTCATGTTTTGCGCGTGCGCGGTAGGCACGCCGTCTCTTGTCATGTGTTGCGCGTGCGCGCTAGGCACGTCTTCTCCTGTCATGTTTCGCCCGTGCGCGCTAGGCACGCCGTCTCTTGTCATGTTTCGCTCGTGCGCGTTAGGCTCGCCGTCTCCTGTCATGTTTCGCGCGTGCGCGCTAGGCACGCCGTCTCCTGTCATGTTTCGCACGTGCGCGCTAAGCACGCCGTCTCCTGTCATTTTAGTCTCGTAAGGCACGCCGTCTCCTGTCATGGTTCGCGCGTGCGCGCTTGGCACGCCGTCTCCATTCATGTTTCACGCATGCGCGCTATGCACGTCGTCTCATTTCAACAAACAAACACCGGTCAATTATCGTTTGGACGTTTCATAATGTATCGTTTCCCGTTTATGTTGAATCATTGTTGAAATAAAATTAAAAAAAAATGCATTTCTTCCGTTTGTCATTTATATTATTATTATTTTTTTTAATCGTGTCTTTCGGCTCAGTTACTTTTTAATTTGAATGTTTCTTCTATTCAGACGGAGGATATTACGATTCGCCGTGAGATTAAAATTCTCGAAAACTCAAATTATTCCTTGTTTTAACATATGTGAGCGTTGTCCCGTTGTTTAAGATATTTGAGGGTAACTCATATCGCTTATCAATAATAACTAAGTAATAATATGAAATCAGACGAAAAAAATTTGTCTGAACTTGAAAGTCTCAATAGACGAATATGCGCAAAATATTTTACTCACAAAACACTTGTTTTTTGGTATTTGAGGGTTATTAATATCGCTTATCAATAATAAGTAAGTAATAATATGAAATCAGACAAAAAAAAATTGACTAAACTTGAAAGGTTTTAAGTCTCAATAGACGAATATGCGCAAAAAATATTTTACTCACAAAACACTTGTTTTTTGGTATTTGAGGGTTATTAATATCGCTTATCAATAAAAAGTAAGTAATAATATGAAATCAGACAAAAAAAAATTGACTAAACTTGAAAGGTTTTAAGTCTCAATAGACCAATATGCGCAAACAATATTTTACTCACAAAACACTTGTTTTTTGGTATTTGAGGGTTTTTTATATCGCTCATAAATAATAAGTAAGTTATATTATGAAATCAGATAAAAAAAAATTGACTAAACTTGAAAGGTTTTAAGTCACAATAGACCAATATGCGCCAAAAATATTTTACTCACAAAAAACTTGTTTTTTGGTATTTGAGGGTTATTTATATCGCTCATAAATAATAAGTCAGTAATAATATGAAATCAGACAAAAAAAATTGACTTAACTTTAAAGGTTTTAAGTCTCAATAGACGAATATGTGCAAAAAATATTTTACTCACAAAACACTTGTTTTTTGAAATTTGAGGGTTATTAATATCGCTTATCAATAATAAGTAAGTAATAATATGAAATCAGACAAAAAAAAATTGACTAAACTTGAAAGGTTTTAAGTCTCAATAGACGAATATGCGCAAAAAATATTTTACTCACAAAACACTTGTTTTTTGGTATTTGAGGGTTATTAATATCGCTTATAAATAATTAGTAAGTAATAATATGAAATCAGACAAAAAAAAATTGACTAAACTTGATAGGTTTTAAGTCTCAATAGACGAATATGCGCAAAAAATATTTTACTCACAAAACACTTGTTTTTTGGTATTTGAGGGTTATTAATATCGCTTATCAATAATTAGTAAGTAATAATATGAAATCAGACAAAAAAAAATTGACTAAACTTGAAAGGTTTTAAGTCTCAATAGACGAATATGCGCAAAAAATATTTTACTCACAAAACACTTGTTTTTTGGTATTTGAGGGTTATTTTTATCGCTCATAAATAATAAGTAAGTAATAATATGAAATCAGACAAAAAAAAATTGACTAAACTTGAAAGGTGTTAAGTCTCAATAGACCAATATGCGAAAAAAATATTTAACTCACAAAAAACTTGTTTTTTGGTATTTGAGGGTTATTTATATCGCTCATAAATAATAAGTAAGTAATAATATGAAATCAGACAAAAAAAAATTGACTAAACTTGAAAGGTTTTAAGTCTCAATAGACCAATATGCGCAAAAAATATTTTACTCACAAAACACTTTTTTTTTGGTATTTGAGGGTTATTAATATCGCTTATCAATAATAACAAAGTAATAATATGAAATCAGACAAAAAAAAATTGACTAAACTTGAAAGGTGTTAAGTCTCAATAGACCAATATGCGCAAAAAATATTTAACTCACAAAAAACTTGTTTTTTGGTATTTGAGGGTTATTTATATCGCTCATGAATAATAAGTGAGTAATAATATGAAATCAGACAAAAAAAAATTGACTAAACTTGAAAGGTTTTAAGTCTCAATAGACGAATATGCGCAAAAAATATTTTACTCACAAAACATTTGTTTTTTGGTATTTGAGGGTTATTAATATCGCTTATAAATAATTAGTAAGTATTAATATGAAATCAGACAAAAAAAAATTGACTAAACTTGAAAGGTTTTAAGTCTCAATAGACCAATATGCGCCAAAAATATTTTACTCACAAAAAACTTGTTTTTTGGTATTTGAGGGTTATTTATATCGCTCATAAATAATAAGTCAGTAATAATATGAAATCAGACAAAAAAAATTGACTTAACTTTAAAGGTTTTAAGTCTCAATAGACGAATATGTGCAAAAAATATTTTACTCACAAAACACTTGTTTTTTGGTATTTGAGGGTTATTAATATCGCTTATCAATAATAAGTAAGTAATAATATGAAATTAGACAAAAAAAATTGACTAAACTTGAAAGGTTTTAAGTCTCAATAGACGAATATGCGCAAAAAATATTTTACTCACAAAACACTTGTTTTTTGGTATTTGAGGGTTATTAATATCGCTTATCAATAATAAGTAAGTAATAATATGAAATCAGACAAAAAAAATTGACTTAATTTGAAAGGCTCTAAGTCTCGTAAGGCACGCCGTCTCCTGTCATATTTGGCACGAGCGCGGTAGCCACGCTGTCTCCTGTCATGTGTCGCGCATGCGCGCTAGGCACGTCTTCTCCTGTCATGTTTCGCGCGTGCGCGGTAGGCATGCCTCCTCTTGTCATGTGTTGCGCGTGCGCGTTAGGCTCGCCATCTCCTGTCATGTTTCGCGCGTGCGCGCTAGGCACGCCGTCTCCTGTCATGTTTCACGAGTGCGCGCTAGGCACGCCGTCTCCTGTCATGGTTCGCGCGTGCGCGCTTGGCACGCCGTCTCCATTCATGTTTCACGCATGCGCGCTATGCACGTCGTCTCATTTCAACAAACAAACACCGGTCAATTATCGTTTGGACGTTTCATAATGTATCGTTTCCCGTTTATGTTGAATCATTGTTAAAATACAATTAAAAAAAATGCATTTCTTCCGATTGTCATTAATATTATTATTATTTTTTTTAATCGTGTCTTTCGGCTCAGTTACTTTTTAATTTGAATGTTTCTTCTATTCAGACGGAGGATATTACGATTCGCCGTGAGATTAAAATTCTCGAAAACTCAAATTATTCCTTGTTCTAACATATGTGAGCGTTGTCCCGTTGTTTAAGATATTTGAGGGTAAATCATATCGCTTATCAATAATAACTAAGTAATAATATGAAATCAGACGAAAAAAATTTGTCTGAACTTGAAAGTCTCAATAGACGAATATGCGCAAAAAATATTTTACTCACAAAACACTTGTTTTTTGGTATTTGAGGGTTATTAATATCGCTTATCAATAATAAGTAAGTAATAATATGAAATCAGACAAAAAAAAAATTGACTAAACTTGAAAGGTTTTAAGTCTCAATAGACCAATATGCGCAAACAATATTTTACTCACAAAACACTTGTTTTTTGGTATTTGAGGGTTATTTATATCGCTCATGAATAATAAGTGAGTAATAATATGAAATCAGACAAAAAAAAATTGACTTAACTTGAAAGGTTTTAAGTCTCAATAGACGAATATGCGCAAAAAATATTTTACTCACAAAACACTTGTTTTTTGGTATTTGAGGGTTATTTATATCGCTCATAAATAATAAGTAAGTTATAATATGAAATCAGACAAAAAAAAAATGACTTAACTTGAAAGGTTTTAAGTCTCAATAGACGAATATGCGCAAAAAATATTTTACTCACAAAACACTTGTTTTTTGGTATTTGAGGGTTATTAATATTGCTTATCAATAATTAGTAAGTAATAATATGAAATCAGACAAAAAAAAATTGACTAAACTTGAAAGGTTTTAAGTGTCAATAGACGAATATGCGCAAAAAATATTTTACTCACAAAACACTTGTTTTTTGGTTTTTGAGGGTTATTAATATCGCTTATCAATAATTAGTAAGTAATAATATGAAATCAGACAAAAAAAAATTGACTAAACTTGAAAGGTTTTAAGTCTCAATAGACGAATATGCGCAAAAAATATTTTACTCACAAAACACTTGTTTTTTGGTATTTGAGGGTTATTAATATCGCTTATCAATAATAAGCAAGTAATAATATGAAATCAGACAAAAAAAAAATTGACTAAACTTGAAAGGTTTTAAGTCTCAATAGACCAATATGCGCAAAAAATATTTTACTCACAAAACACTTGTTTTTTGGTATTTGAGGGTTATTTATATCGCTCATGAATAATAAGTGAGTAATAATATGAAATCAGACAAAAAAAAATTGACTTAACTTGAAAGGTTTTAAGTCTCAATAGACGAATATGCGCAAAAAATATTTTACTCACAAAACACTTGTTTTTTGGTATTTGAGGGTTATTTATATCGCTCATAAATAATAAGTAAGTTATAATATGAAATCAGACAAAAAAAAAATGACTTAACTTGAAAGGTTTTAAGTCTCAATAGACGAATATGTGCAAAAAATATTTAACTCACAAAACACTTGTTTTTTGGTATTTGAGGGTTATTTATATCGCTCATAAATAATAAGTAAGTAATAATATGAAATCAGACAAAAAAAAATTGACTAAACTTGAAAGGTGTTAAGTCTCAATAGACCAATATGCGAAAAAAATATTTAACTCACAAAAAACTTGTTTTTTGGTATTTGAGGGTTATTTATATCGCTCATAAATAATAAGTAAGTAATAATATGAAATCAGACAAAAAAAAATTGACTAAACTTGAAAGGTTTTAAGTCTCAATAGACCAATATGCGCAAAAAATATTTTACTCACAAAACACTTTTTTTTTGGTATTTGAGGGTTATTAATATCGCTTATCAATAATAACAAAGTAATAATATGAAATCAGACAAAAAAAAATTGACTAAACTTGAAAGGTGTTAAGTCTCAATAGACCAATATGCGCAAAAAATATTTAACTCACAAAAAACTTGTTTTTTGGTATTTGAGGGTTATTTATATCGCTCATGAATAATAAGTGAGTAATAATATGAAATCAGACAAAAAAAAATTGACTAAACTTGAAAGGTTTTAAGTCTCAATAGACGAATATGCGCAAAAAATATTTTACTCACAAAACATTTGTTTTTTGGTATTTGAGGGTTATTAATATCGCTTATAAATAATTAGTAAGTATTAATATGAAATCAGACAAAAAAAAATTGACTAAACTTGAAAGGTTTTAAGTCTCAATAGACCAATATGCGCCAAAAATATTTTACTCACAAAAAACTTGTTTTTTGGTATTTGAGGGTTATTAATATCGCTTATCAATAATAAGTAAGTAATAATATGAAATCAGACAAAAAAAATTGACTTAATTTGAAAGGCTCTAAGTCTCGTAAGGCACGCCGTCTCCTGTCATATTTGGCACGAGCGCGGTAGCCACGCTGTCTCCTGTCATGTGTCGCGCATGCGCGCTAGGCACGTCTTCTCCTGTCATGTTTCGCGCGTGCGCGGTAGGCATGCCTCCTCTTGTCATGTGTTGCGCGTGCGCGTTAGGCTCGCCATCTCCTGTCATGTTTCGCGCGTGCGCGCTAGGCACGCCGTCTCCTGTCATGTTTCACGAGTGCGCGCTAGGCACGCCGTCTCCTGTCATGGTTCGCGCGTGCGCGCTTGGCACGCCGTCTCCATTCATGTTTCACGCATGCGCGCTATGCACGTCGTCTCATTTCAACAAACAAACACCGGTCAATTATCGTTTGGACGTTTCATAATGTATCGTTTCCCGTTTATGTTGAATCATTGTTAAAATACAATTAAAAAAAATGCATTTCTTCCGATTGTCATTAATATTATTATTATTTTTTTTAATCGTGTCTTTCGGCTCAGTTACTTTTTAATTTGAATGTTTCTTCTATTCAGACGGAGGATATTACGATTCGCCGTGAGATTAAAATTCTCGAAAACTCAAATTATTCCTTGTTCTAACATATGTGAGCGTTGTCCCGTTGTTTAAGATATTTGAGGGTAAATCATATCGCTTATCAATAATAACTAAGTAATAATATGAAATCAGACGAAAAAAATTTGTCTGAACTTGAAAGTCTCAATAGACGAATATGCGCAAAAAATATTTTACTCACAAAACACTTGTTTTTTGGTATTTGAGGGTTATTAATATCGCTTATCAATAATAAGTAAGTAATAATATGAAATCAGACAAAAAAAAAATTGACTAAACTTGAAAGGTTTTAAGTCTCAATAGACCAATATGCGCAAACAATATTTTACTCACAAAACACTTGTTTTTTGGTATTTGAGGGTTATTTATATCGCTCATGAATAATAAGTGAGTAATAATATGAAATCAGACAAAAAAAAATTGACTTAACTTGAAAGGTTTTAAGTCTCAATAGACGAATATGCGCAAAAAATATTTTACTCACAAAACACTTGTTTTTTGGTATTTGAGGGTTATTTATATCGCTCATAAATAATAAGTAAGTTATAATATGAAATCAGACAAAAAAAAAATGACTTAACTTGAAAGGTTTTAAGTCTCAATAGACGAATATGTGCAAAAAATATTTTACTCACAAAACACTTGTTTTTTGGTATTTGAGGGTTATTTATATCGCTTATCAATAATTAGTAAGTAATAATATGAAATCAGACAAAAAAAAATTGACTAAACTTGAAAGGTTTTAAGTCTCAATAGACGAATATGCGCAAAAAATATTTTACTCACAAAACACTTGTTTTTTGGTATTTGAGGGTTATTAATATTGCTTATCAATAATTAGTAAGTAATAATATGAAATCAGACAAAAAAAAATTGACTAAACTTGAAAGGTTTTAAGTCTCAATAGACGAATATGCGCAAAAAATATTTTACTCACAAAACACTTGTTTTTTGGTTTTTGAGGGTTATTAATATCGCTTATCAATAATTAGTAAGTAATAATATGAAATCAGACAAAAAAAAATTGACTAAACTTGAAAGGTTTTAAGTCTCAATAGACGAATATGCGCAAAAAATTTTTTACTCACAAAACACTTGTTTTTTGGTATTTGAGGGTTATTTATATCGCTTATCAATAATAAGTAAGTAATAATATAAAATCAGACAAAAAAAATTGACTTAACTTGAAAGGCTTTTAGTCTCGTAAGGCACGCCGTCTCCTGTCATATTTGGCACGTGCGCGGTAGCCACGCCGTCTCCTGTCATGTGTCACGCATGCGCGCTAGGCACGTCTTCTCCTGTCATGTTTCGCGCGTGCGCGGTAGGCACGCCGTCTCTTGTCATGTGTTGCGCGTGCGCGCTAGGCACGTCTTCTCCTGTCATGTTTCGCCCGTGCGCGCTAGGCACGCCGTCTCTTGTCATGTTTCGCTCGTGCGCGTTAGGCTCGCCGTCTCCTGTCATGTTTCGCGCGTGCGCGCTAGGCACGCCGTCTCCTGTCATGTTTCGCACGTGCGCGCTAAGCACGCCGTCTCCTGTTATGTTTCGCGCGTGCGTGCTTGGCACGCCGTCTATTGTCATGTTTCACGCATGCGCGCTAGGCACGTCGTCTCATTTCAACAAACAAACACCTATCAATTATCGTTTGGACGTTTCATAATGTATCGTTTCCCGTTTATGTTTTATCATTGTTAAAATAAAATAAAAAATAATGCATTTCTTCCGATTGTCATTAATATTATTATTTTTTTTTTTAATCGTGTCTTTCGGCTCAGTTACTTTTTAATTTGAATGTTTCTTCTATTCAGACGGAGGATATTACGATTCGCCGTGAGATTAAAATTCTCGAAAACTCAAATTATTCCTTGTTCTAACATATGTAAGCGTTGTCCCGTTGTTTAAGATATTTGAGGGTAACTCATATCGCTTATCAATAATAACTAAGTAATAATATGAAATCAGACGAAAAAAATTTGTCTGAACTTGAAAGTCTCAATAGACGAATATGCGCAAAAAATATTTTACTCACAAAACACTTGTTTTTTGGTATTTGAGGGTTATTAATATCGCTTATCAATAATAAGTAAGTAATAATATGAAATCAGACAAAAAAAAATTGACTAAACTTGAAAGGTTTTAAGTCTCAATAGACCAATATGCGCAAACAATATTTTACTCACAAAACACTTGTTTTTTGGTATTTGAGGGTTATTTATATCGCTCATGAATAATAAGTCAGTAATAATATGAAATCAGACAAAAAAAAATTGACTTAACTTGAAAGGCTCTAAGTCTCGTAAGGCACGCCGTCTCCTGTCATATTTGACACGTGCGCGGTAGCCACGCTGTCTCCTGTCATGTGTCGCGCATGCGCGCTAGGCACGTCTTCTCCTGTCATGTTTCGCGCGTGCGCGGTAGGCATGCCTCCTCTTGTCATGTGTTGCGCGTGCGCGTTAGGCTCGCCATCTCCTGTCATGTTTCGCGCGTGCGCGCTAGGCACGCCGTCTCCTGTCATGTTTCACGAGTGCGCGCTAGGCACGCCGTCTCCTGTCATGGTTCGCGCGTGCGCGCTTGGCACGCCGTCTCCATTCATGTTTCACGCATGCGCGCTATGCACGTCGTCTCATTTCAACAAACAAACACCGGTCAATTATCGTTTGGACGTTTCATAATGTATCGTTTCCCGTTTATGTTGAATCGTTGTTAAAATAAAATTAAAAAAAATGCATTTCTTCCGATTGTCATTAATATTATTATAATTTTTTTCATCGTGTCTTTCGGCTCAGTTACTTTTTAATTTGAATGTTTCTTCTATTCAGACGGAGGATATTACGATTCGCCGTGAGATTAAAATTCTCGAAAACTCAAATTATTCCTTGTTCTAACATATGTGAGCGTTGTCCCGTTGTTTTAGATATTTGAGGGTAACTCATATCGCTTATCAATAATAACTAAGTAATAATATGAATTCAGACGAAAAAAATTTGTCTGAACTTGAAAGTCTCAATAGACGAATATGCGCAAAAAATATTTAACTCACAAAAAACTTGTTTTTTGGTATTTGAGGGTTATTTATATCGCTCATAAATAATAAGTAAGTAATAATATGAAATCAGACAAAAAAAAATTGACTAAACTTGAAAGGTTTTAAGTCTCAATAGACCAATATGCGCAAAAAATATTTTACTCACAAAACACTTTTTTTTTTGGTATTTGAGGGTTATTAATATCGCTTATCAATAATAAGTAAGTAATAATATGAAATCAGACAAAAAAAAATTGACTAAACTTGAAAGGTGTTAAGTCTCAATAGACCAATATGCGCAAAAAATATTTAACTCACAAAAAACTTGTTTTTTGGTATTTGAGGGTTATTTATATCGCTCATGAATAATAAGTGAGTAATAATATGAAATCAGACAAAAAAAAATTGACTAAACTTGAAAGGTTTTAAGTCTTAATAGACGAATATGCGCTAAAAATATTTTACTCACAAAACATTTGTTTTTTGGTATTTGAGGGTTATTAATATCGCTTATAAATAATTAGTAAGTATTAATATGAAATCAGACAAAAAAAAATTGACTAAACTTGAAAGGTTTTAAGTCTCAATAGACCAATATGCGCCAAAAATATTTTAATCACAAAAAACTTGTTTTTTGGTATTTGAGGGTTATTTATATCGCTCATAAATAATAAGTCAGTAATAAAATGAAATCAGACAAAAAAAATTGACTTAACTTTAAAGGTTTTAAGTCTCAATAGACGAATATGTGCAAAAAATATTTAACTCACAAAACACTTGTTTTTTGGTATTTGAGGGTTATTAATATCGCTTATAAATAATTAGTAAGTAATAATATGAAATCAGACAAAAAAAAATTGACTAAACTTGAAAGGTTTTAAGTCTCAATAGACGAATATGCGCAAAAAATATTTTACTCACAAAACACTTGTTTTTTGGTATTTGAGGGTTATTAATATCGCTTATCAATAATAAGTAAGTAATAATATGAAATCAGACAAAAAAAAATTGACTAAACTTGAAAGGTTTTAAGTCTCAATAGACCAATATGCGCAAACAATATTTTACTCACAAAACACTTGTTTTTTGGTATTTGAGGGTTATTAATATCGCTTATCAATAATAAGTAAGTAATAATATGAAATCAGACAAAAAAAAAATTGACTAAACTTGAAAGGTTTTAAGTCTCAATAGACCAATATGCGCAAACAATATTTTACTCACAAAACACTTGTTTTTTGGTATTTGAGGGTTATTTATATCGCTCATGAATAATAAGTGAGTAATAATATGAAATCAGACAAAAAAAAATTGACTTAACTTGAAAGGTTTTAAGTCTCAATAGACGAATATGCGCAAAAAATATTTTACTCACAAAACACTTGTTTTTTGGTATTTGAGGGTTATTTATATCGCTCATAAATAATAAGTAAGTTATAATATGAAATCAGACAAAAAAAAAATGACTTAACTTGAAAGGTTTTAAGTCTCAATAGACGAATATGTGCAAAAAATATTTTACTCACAAAACACTTGTTTTTTGGTATTTGAGGGTTATTTATATCGCTTATCAATAATTAGTAAGTAATAATATGAAATCAGACAAAAAAAAATTGACTAAACTTGAAAGGTTTTAAGTCTCAATAGACGAATATGCGCAAAAAATATTTTACTCACAAAACACTTGTTTTTTGGTATTTGAGGGTTATTAATATTGCTTATCAATAATTAGTAAGTAATAATATGAAATCAGACAAAAAAAAATTGACTAAACTTGAAAGGTTTTAAGTGTCAATAGACGAATATGCGCAAAAAATATTTTACTCACAAAACACTTGTTTTTTGGTTTTTGAGGGTTATTAATATCGCTTATCAATAATTAGTAAGTAATAATATGAAATCAGACAAAAAAAAATTGACTAAACTTGAAAGGTTTTAAGTCTCAATAGACGAATATGCGCAAAAAATATTTTACTCACAAAACACTTGTTTTTTGGTATTTGAGGGTTATTAATATCGCTTATCAATAATAAGCAAGTAATAATATGAAATCAGACAAAAAAAAAATTGACTAAACTTGAAAGGTTTTAAGTCTCAATAGACCAATATGCGCAAAAAATATTTTACTCACAAAACACTTGTTTTTTGGTATTTGAGGGTTATTTATATCGCTCATGAATAATAAGTGAGTAATAATATGAAATCAGACAAAAAAAAATTGACTTAACTTGAAAGGTTTTAAGTCTCAATAGACGAATATGCGCAAAAAATATTTTACTCACAAAACACTTGTTTTTTGGTATTTGAGGGTTATTTATATCGCTCATAAATAATAAGTAAGTTATAATATGAAATCAGACAAAAAAAAAATGACTTAACTTGAAAGGTTTTAAGTCTCAATAGACGAATATGTGCAAAAAATATTTAACTCACAAAACACTTGTTTTTTGGTATTTGAGGGTTATTTATATCGCTCATAAATAATAAGTAAGTAATAATATGAAATCAGACAAAAAAAAATTGACTAAACTTGAAAGGTGTTAAGTCTCAATAGACCAATATGCGAAAAAAATATTTAACTCACAAAAAACTTGTTTTTTGGTATTTGAGGGTTATTTATATCGCTCATAAATAATAAGTAAGTAATAATATGAAATCAGACAAAAAAAAATTGACTAAACTTGAAAGGTTTTAAGTCTCAATAGACCAATATGCGCAAAAAATATTTTACTCACAAAACACTTTTTTTTTGGTATTTGAGGGTTATTAATATCGCTTATCAATAATAACAAAGTAATAATATGAAATCAGACAAAAAAAAATTGACTAAACTTGAAAGGTGTTAAGTCTCAATAGACCAATATGCGCAAAAAATATTTAACTCACAAAAAACTTGTTTTTTGGTATTTGAGGGTTATTTATATCGCTCATGAATAATAAGTGAGTAATAATATGAAATCAGACAAAAAAAAATTGACTAAACTTGAAAGGTTTTAAGTCTCAATAGACGAATATGCGCAAAAAATATTTTACTCACAAAACATTTGTTTTTTGGTATTTGAGGGTTATTAATATCGCTTATAAATAATTAGTAAGTATTAATATGAAATCAGACAAAAAAAAATTGACTAAACTTGAAAGGTTTTAAGTCTCAATAGACCAATATGCGCCAAAAATATTTTACTCACAAAAAACTTGTTTTTTGGTATTTGAGGGTTATTAATATCGCTTATCAATAATAAGTAAGTAATAATATGAAATCAGACAAAAAAAATTGACTTAATTTGAAAGGCTCTAAGTCTCGTAAGGCACGCCGTCTCCTGTCATATTTGGCACGAGCGCGGTAGCCACGCTGTCTCCTGTCATGTGTCGCGCATGCGCGCTAGGCACGTCTTCTCCTGTCATGTTTCGCGCGTGCGCGGTAGGCATGCCTCCTCTTGTCATGTGTTGCGCGTGCGCGTTAGGCTCGCCATCTCCTGTCATGTTTCGCGCGTGCGCGCTAGGCACGCCGTCTCCTGTCATGTTTCACGAGTGCGCGCTAGGCACGCCGTCTCCTGTCATGGTTCGCGCGTGCGCGCTTGGCACGCCGTCTCCATTCATGTTTCACGCATGCGCGCTATGCACGTCGTCTCATTTCAACAAACAAACACCGGTCAATTATCGTTTGGACGTTTCATAATGTATCGTTTCCCGTTTATGTTGAATCATTGTTAAAATACAATTAAAAAAAATGCATTTCTTCCGATTGTCATTAATATTATTATTATTTTTTTTAATCGTGTCTTTCGGCTCAGTTACTTTTTAATTTGAATGTTTCTTCTATTCAGACGGAGGATATTACGATTCGCCGTGAGATTAAAATTCTCGAAAACTCAAATTATTCCTTGTTCTAACATATGTGAGCGTTGTCCCGTTGTTTAAGATATTTGAGGGTAAATCATATCGCTTATCAATAATAACTAAGTAATAATATGAAATCAGACGAAAAAAATTTGTCTGAACTTGAAAGTCTCAATAGACGAATATGCGCAAAAAATATTTTACTCACAAAACACTTGTTTTTTGGTATTTGAGGGTTATTAATATCGCTTATCAATAATAAGTAAGTAATAATATGAAATCAGACAAAAAAAAAATTGACTAAACTTGAAAGGTTTTAAGTCTCAATAGACCAATATGCGCAAACAATATTTTACTCACAAAACACTTGTTTTTTGGTATTTGAGGGTTATTTATATCGCTCATGAATAATAAGTGAGTAATAATATGAAATCAGACAAAAAAAAATTGACTTAACTTGAAAGGTTTTAAGTCTCAATAGACGAATATGCGCAAAAAATATTTTACTCACAAAACACTTGTTTTTTGGTATTTGAGGGTTATTTATATCGCTCATAAATAATAAGTAAGTTATAATATGAAATCAGACAAAAAAAAAATGACTTAACTTGAAAGGTTTTAAGTCTCAATAGACGAATATGTGCAAAAAATATTTTACTCACAAAACACTTGTTTTTTGGTATTTGAGGGTTATTTATATCGCTTATCAATAATTAGTAAGTAATAATATGAAATCAGACAAAAAAAAATTAACTAAACTTGAAAGGTTTTAAGTCTCAATAGACGAATATGCGCAAAAAATATTTTACTCACAAAACACTTGTTTTTTGGTATTTGAGGGTTATTAATATTGCTTATCAATAATTAGTAAGTAATAATATGAAATCAGACAAAAAAAAATTGACTAAACTTGAAAGGTTTTAAGTCTCAATAGACGAATATGCGCAAAAAATATTTTACTCACAAAACACTTGTTTTTTGGTTTTTGAGGGTTATTAATATCGCTTATCAATAATTAGTAAGTAATAATATGAAATCAGACAAAAAAAAATTGACTAAACTTGAAAGGTTTTAAGTCTCAATAGACGAATATGCGCAAAAAATTTTTTACTCACAAAACACTTGTTTTTTGGTATTTGAGGGTTATTTATATCGCTTATCAATAATAAGTAAGTAATAATATAAAATCAGACAAAAAAAATTGACTTAACTTGAAAGGCTTTTAGTCTCGTAAGGCACGCCGTCTCCTGTCATATTTGGCACGTGCGCGGTAGCCACGCCGTCTCCTGTCATGTGTCACGCATGCGCGCTAGGCACGTCTTCTCCTGTCATGTTTCGCGCGTGCGCGGTAGGCACGCCGTCTCTTGTCATGTGTTGCGCGTGCGCGCTAGGCACGTCTTCTCCTGTCATGTTTCGCCCGTGCGCGCTAGGCACGCCGTCTCTTGTCATGTTTCGCTCGTGCGCGTTAGGCTCGCCGTCTCCTGTCATGTTTCGCGCGTGCGCGCTAGGCACGCCGTCTCCTGTCATGTTTCGCACGTGCGCGCTAAGCACGCCGTCTCCTGTCATTTTAGTCTCGTAAGGCACGCCGTCTCCTGTCATGGTTCGCGCGTGCGCGCTTGGCACGCCGTCTCCATTCATGTTTCACGCATGCGCGCTATGCACGTCGTCTCATTTCAACAAACAAACACCGGTCAATTATCGTTTGGACGTTTCATAATGTATCGTTTCCCGTTTATGTTGAATCATTGTTAAAATAAAATTAAAAAAAAATGCATTTCTTCCGTTTGTCATTTATACTATTATTATTTTTTTTAATCGTGTCTTTCGGCTCAGTTACTTTTTAATTTGAATGTTTCTTCTATTCAGACGGAGGATATTACGATTCGCCGTGAGATTAAAATTCTCGAAAACTCAAATTATTCCTTGTTTTAACATATGTGAGCGTTGTCCCGTTGTTTAAGATATTTGAGGGTAACTCATATCGCTTATCAATAATAACTAAGTAATAATATGAAATCAGACGAAAAAAATTTGTCTGAACTTGAAAGTCTCAATAGACGAATATGCGCAAAATATTTTACTCACAAAACACTTGTTTTTTGGTATTTGAGGGTTATTAATATCGCTTATCAATAATAAGTAAGTAATAATATGAAATCAGACAAAAAAAAATTGACTAAACTTGAAAGGTTTTAAGTCTCAATAGACGAATATGCGCAAAAAATATTTTACTCACAAAACACTTGTTTTTTGGTATTTGAGGGTTATTAATATCGCTTATCAATAAAAAGTAAGTAATAATATGAAATCAGACAAAAAAAAATTGACTAAACTTGAAAGGTTTTAAGTCTCAATAGACCAATATGCGCAAACAATATTTTACTCACAAAACACTTGTTTTTTGGTATTTGAGGGTTTTTTATATCGCTCATAAATAATAAGTAAGTTATATTATGAAATCAGATAAAAAAAAATTGACTAAACTTGAAAGGTTTTAAGTCACAATAGACCAATATGCGCCAAAAATATTTTACTCACAAAAAACTTGTTTTTTGGTATTTGAGGGTTATTTATATCGCTCATAAATAATAAGTCAGTAATAATATGAAATCAGACAAAAAAAATTGACTTAACTTTAAAGGTTTTAAGTCTCAATAGACGAATATGTGCAAAAAATATTTTACTCACAAAACACTTGTTTTTTGGTATTTGAGGGTTATTAATATCGCTTATCAATAATTAGTAAGTAATAATATGAAATCAGACAAAAAAAAATTTACTAAACTTGAAAGGTTTTAAGTCTCAATAGACCAATATGCGCAAAAAATATTTAACTCACAAAAAACTTGTTTTTTGGTATTTGAGGGTTATTTATATCGCTCATAAATAATAAGTCAGTAATAATATGAAATCAGACAAAAAAAAATTGACTAAACTTGAAAGGTTTTAAGTCTCAATAGACGAATATGCGCAAAAAATATTTTACTCACAAAACACTTGTTTTTTGGTATTTGAGGGTTATTTATATCGCTTATCAATAATAAGTAAGTAATAATATAAAATCAGACAAAAAAAATTGACTTAACTTGAAAGGCTTTTAGTCTCGTAAGGCACGCCGTCTCCTGTCATATTTGGCACGTGCGCGGTAGCCACGCCGTCTCCTGTCACGTGTCACGCATGCGCGCTAGGCACGTCTTCTCCTGTCATGTTTTGCGCGTGCGCGGTAGGCACGCCGTCTCTTGTCATGTGTTGCGCGTGCGCGCTAGGCACGTCTTCTCCTGTCATGTTTCGCCCGTGCGCGCTAGGCACGCCGTCTCTTGTCATGTTTCGCTCGTGCGCGTTAGGCTCGCCGTCTCCTGTCATGTTTCGCGCGTGCGCGCTAGGCACGCCGTCTCCTGTCATGTTTCGCACGTGCGCGCTAAGCACGCCGTCTCCTGTCATTTTAGTCTCGTAAGGCACGCCGTCTCCTGTCATGGTTCGCGCGTGCGCGCTTGGCACGCCGTCTCCATTCATGTTTCACGCATGCGCGCTATGCACGTCGTCTCATTTCAACAAACAAACACCGGTCAATTATCGTTTGGACGTTTCATAATGTATCGTTTCCCGTTTATGTTGAATCATTGTTAAAATAAAATTAAAAAAAAATGCATTTCTTCCGTTTGTCATTTATACTATTATTATTTTTTTTAATCGTGTCTTTCGGCTCAGTTACTTTTTAATTTGAATGTTTCTTCTATTCAGACGGAGGATATTACGATTCGCCGTGAGATTAAAATTCTCGAAAACTCAAATTATTCCTTGTTTTAACATATGTGAGCGTTGTCCCGTTGTTTAAGATATTTGAGGGTAACTCATATCGCTTATCAATAATAACTAAGTAATAATATGAAATCAGACGAAAAAAATTTGTCTGAACTTGAAAGTCTCAATAGACGAATATGCGCAAAATATTTTACTCACAAAACACTTGTTTTTTGGTATTTGAGGGTTATTAATATCGCTTATCAATAATAAGTAAGTAATAATATGAAATCAGACAAAAAAAAATTGACTAAACTTGAAAGGTTTTAAGTCTCAATAGACGAATATGCGCAAAAAATATTTTACTCACAAAACACTTGTTTTTTGGTATTTGAGGGTTATTAATATCGCTTATCAATAAAAAGTAAGTAATAATATGAAATCAGACAAAAAAAAATTGACTAAACTTGAAAGGTTTTAAGTCTCAATAGACCAATATGCGCAAACAATATTTTACTCACAAAACACTTGTTTTTTGGTATTTGAGGGTTTTTTATATCGCTCATAAATAATAAGTAAGTTATATTATGAAATCAGATAAAAAAAAATTGACTAAACTTGAAAGGTTTTAAGTCACAATAGACCAATATGCGCCAAAAATATTTTACTCACAAAAAACTTGTTTTTTGGTATTTGAGGGTTATTTATATCGCTCATAAATAATAAGTCAGTAATAATATGAAATCAGACAAAAAAAATTGACTTAACTTTAAAGGTTTTAAGTCTCAATAGACGAATATGTGCAAAAAATATTTTACTCACAAAACACTTGTTTTTTGAAATTTGAGGGTTATTAATATCGCTTATCAATAATAAGTAAGTAATAATATGAAATCAGACAAAAAAAAATTGACTAAACTTGAAAGGTTTTAAGTCTCAATAGACGAATATGCGCAAAAAATATTTTACTCACAAAACACTTGTTTTTTGGTATTTGAGGGTTATTAATATCGCTTATAAATAATTAGTAAGTAATAATATGAAATCAGACAAAAAAAAATTGACTAAACTTGATAGGTTTTAAGTCTCAATAGACGAATATGCGCAAAAAATATTTTACTCACAAAACACTTGTTTTTTGGTATTTGAGGGTTATTAATATCGCTTATCAATAATTAGTAAGTAATAATATGAAATCAGACAAAAAAAAATTGACTAAACTTGAAAGGTTTTAAGTCTCAATAGACGAATATGCGCAAAAAATATTTTACTCACAAAACACTTGTTTTTTGGTATTTGAGGGTTATTTATATCGCTCATAAATAATAAGTAAGTAATAATATGAAATCAGACAAAAAAAAATTGACTAAACTTGAAAGGTGTTAAGTCTCAATAGACCAATATGCGAAAAAAATATTTAACTCACAAAAAACTTGTTTTTTGGTATTTGAGGGTTATTTATATCGCTTATCAATAATAAGTAAGTAATAATATGAAATCAGACAAAAAAAATTGACTTAATTTGAAAGGCTCTAAGTCTCGTAAGGCACGCCGTCTCCTGTCATATTTGGCACGAGCGCGGTAGCCACGCTGTCTCCTGTCATGTGTCGCGCATGCGCGCTAGGCACGTCTTCTCCTGTCATGTTTCGCGCGTGCGCGGTAGGCATGCCTCCTCTTGTCATGTGTTGCGCGTGCGCGTTAGGCTCGCCATCTCCTGTCATGTTTCGCGCGTGCGCGCTAGGCACGCCGTCTCCTGTCATGTTTCACGAGTGCGCGCTAGGCACGCCGTCTCCTGTCATGGTTCGCGCGTGCGCGCTTGGCACGCCGTCTCCATTCATGTTTCACGCATGCGCGCTATGCACGTCGTCTCATTTCAACAAACAAACACCGGTCAATTATCGTTTGGACGTTTCATAATGTATCGTTTCCCGTTTATGTTGAATCATTGTTAAAATACAATTAAAAAAAATGCATTTCTTCCGATTGTCATTAATATTATTATTATTTTTTTTAATCGTGTCTTTCGGCTCAGTTACTTTTTAATTTGAATGTTTCTTCTATTCAGACGGAGGATATTACGATTCGCCGTGAGATTAAAATTCTCGAAAACTCAAATTATTCCTTGTTCTAACATATGTGAGCGTTGTCCCGTTGTTTAAGATATTTGAGGGTAAATCATATCGCTTATCAATAATAACTAAGTAATAATATGAAATCAGACGAAAAAAATTTGTCTGAACTTGAAAGTCTCAATAGACGAATATGCGCAAAAAATATTTTACTCACAAAACACTTGTTTTTTGGTATTTGAGGGTTATTAATATCGCTTATCAATAATAAGTAAGTAATAATATGAAATCAGACAAAAAAAAAATTGACTAAACTTGAAAGGTTTTCAGTCTCAATAGACCAATATGCGCAAACAATATTTTACTCACAAAACACTTGTTTTTTGGTATTTGAGGGTTATTTATATCGCTCATGAATAATAAGTGAGTAATAATATGAAATCAGACAAAAAAAAATTGACTTAACTTGAAAGGTTTTAAGTCTCAATAGACGAATATGCGCAAAAAATATTTTACTCACAAAACACTTGTTTTTTGGTATTTGAGGGTTATTTATATCGCTCATGAATAATAAGTGAGTAATAATATGAAATCAGACAAAAAAAAATTGACTTAACTTGAAAGGTTTTAAGTCTCAATAGACGAATATGCGCAAAAAATATTTTACTCACAAAACACTTGTTTTTTGGTATTTGAGGGTTATTTATATCGCTCATAAATAATAAGTAAGTTATAATATGAAATCAGACAAAAAAAAAATGACTTAACTTGAAAGGTTTTAAGTCTCAATAGACGAATATGTGCAAAAAATATTTTACTCACAAAACACTTGTTTTTTGGTATTTGAGGGTTATTTATATCGCTTATCAATAATTAGTAAGTAATAATATGAAATCAGACAAAAAAAAATTGACTAAACTTGAAAGGTTTTAAGTCTCAATAGACGAATATGCGCAAAAAATATTTTACTCACAAAACACTTGTTTTTTGGTATTTGAGGGTTATTAATATTGCTTATCAATAATTAGTAAGTAATAATATGAAATCAGACAAAAAAAAATTGACTAAACTTGAAAGGTTTTAAGTCTCAATAGACGAATATGCGCAAAAAATATTTTACTCACAAAACACTTGTTTTTTGGTTTTTGAGGGTTATTAATATCGCTTATCAATAATTAGTAAGTAATAATATGAAATCAGACAAAAAAAAATTGACTAAACTTGAAAGGTTTTAAGTCTCAATAGACGAATATGCGCAAAAAATTTTTTACTCACAAAACACTTGTTTTTTGGTATTTGAGGGTTATTTATATCGCTTATCAATAATAAGTAAGTAATAATATAAAATCAGACAAAAAAAATTGACTTAACTTGAAAGGCTTTTAGTCTCGTAAGGCACGCCGTCTCCTGTCATATTTGGCACGTGCGCGGTAGCCACGCCGTCTCCTGTCATGTGTCACGCATGCGCGCTAGGCACGTCTTCTCCTGTCATGTTTCGCGCGTGCGCGGTAGGCACGCCGTCTCTTGTCATGTGTTGCGCGTGCGCGCTAGGCACGTCTTCTCCTGTCATGTTTCGCCCGTGCGCGCTAGGCACGCCGTCTCTTGTCATGTTTCGCTCGTGCGCGTTAGGCTCGCCGTCTCCTGTCATGTTTCGCGCGTGCGCGCTAGGCACGCCGTCTCCTGTCATGTTTCGCACGTGCGCGCTAAGCACGCCGTCTCCTGTCATTTTAGTCTCGTAAGGCACGCCGTCTCCTGTCATGGTTCGCGCGTGCGCGCTTGGCACGCCGTCTCCATTCATGTTTCACGCATGCGCGCTATGCACGTCGTCTCATTTCAACAAACAAACACCGGTCAATTATCGTTTGGACGTTTCATAATGTATCGTTTCCCGTTTATGTTGAATCATTGTTAAAATAAAATTAAAAAAAAATGCATTTCTTCCGTTTGTCATTTATACTATTATTATTTTTTTTAATCGTGTCTTTCGGCTCAGTTACTTTTTAATTTGAATGTTTCTTCTATTCAGACGGAGGATATTACGATTCGCCGTGAGATTAAAATTCTCGAAAACTCAAATTATTCCTTGTTTTAACATATGTGAGCGTTGTCCCGTTGTTTAAGATATTTGAGGGTAACTCATATCGCTTATCAATAATAACTAAGTAATAATATGAAATCAGACGAAAAAAATTTGTCTGAACTTGAAAGTCTCAATAGACGAATATGCGCAAAATATTTTACTCACAAAACACTTGTTTTTTGGTATTTGAGGGTTATTAATATCGCTTATCAATAATAAGTAAGTAATAATATGAAATCAGACAAAAAAAAATTGACTAAACTTGAAAGGTTTTAAGTCTCAATAGACGAATATGCGCAAAAAATATTTTACTCACAAAACACTTGTTTTTTGGTATTTGAGGGTTATTAATATCGCTTATCAATAAAAAGTAAGTAATAATATGAAATCAGACAAAAAAAAATTGACTAAACTTGAAAGGTTTTAAGTCTCAATAGACCAATATGCGCAAACAATATTTTACTCACAAAACACTTGTTTTTTGGTATTTGAGGGTTTTTTATATCGCTCATAAATAATAAGTAAGTTATATTATGAAATCAGATAAAAAAAAATTGACTAAACTTGAAAGGTTTTAAGTCACAATAGACCAATATGCGCCAAAAATATTTTACTCACAAAAAACTTGTTTTTTGGTATTTGAGGGTTATTTATATCGCTCATAAATAATAAGTCAGTAATAATATGAAATCAGACAAAAAAAATTGACTTAACTTTAAAGGTTTTAAGTCTCAATAGACGAATATGTGCAAAAAATATTTTACTCACAAAACACTTGTTTTTTGAAATTTGAGGGTTATTAATATCGCTTATCAATAATAAGTAAGTAATAATATGAAATCAGACAAAAAAAAATTGACTAAACTTGAAAGGTTTTAAGTCTCAATAGACGAATATGCGCAAAAAATATTTTACTCACAAAACACTTGTTTTTTGGTATTTGAGGGTTATTAATATCGCTTATAAATAATTAGTAAGTAATAATATGAAATCAGACAAAAAAAAATTGACTAAACTTGATAGGTTTTAAGTCTCAATAGACGAATATGCGCAAAAAATATTTTACTCACAAAACACTTGTTTTTTGGTATTTGAGGGTTATTAATATCGCTTATCAATAATTAGTAAGTAATAATATGAAATCAGACAAAAAAAAATTGACTAAACTTGAAAGGTTTTAAGTCTCAATAGACGAATATGCGCAAAAAATATTTTACTCACAAAACACTTGTTTTTTGGTATTTGAGGGTTATTTATATCGCTCATAAATAATAAGTAAGTAATAATATGAAATCAGACAAAAAAAAATTGACTAAACTTGAAAGGTGTTAAGTCTCAATAGACCAATATGCGAAAAAAATATTTAACTCACAAAAAACTTGTTTTTTGGTATTTGAGGGTTATTTATATCGCTTATCAATAATAAGTAAGTAATAATATGAAATCAGACAAAAAAAATTGACTTAATTTGAAAGGCTCTAAGTCTCGTAAGGCACGCCGTCTCCTGTCATATTTGGCACGAGCGCGGTAGCCACGCTGTCTCCTGTCATGTGTCGCGCATGCGCGCTAGGCACGTCTTCTCCTGTCATGTTTCGCGCGTGCGCGGTAGGCATGCCTCCTCTTGTCATGTGTTGCGCGTGCGCGTTAGGCTCGCCATCTCCTGTCATGTTTCGCGCGTGCGCGCTAGGCACGCCGTCTCCTGTCATGTTTCACGAGTGCGCGCTAGGCACGCCGTCTCCTGTCATGGTTCGCGCGTGCGCGCTTGGCACGCCGTCTCCATTCATGTTTCACGCATGCGCGCTATGCACGTCGTCTCATTTCAACAAACAAACACCGGTCAATTATCGTTTGGACGTTTCATAATGTATCGTTTCCCGTTTATGTTGAATCATTGTTAAAATACAATTAAAAAAAATGCATTTCTTCCGATTGTCATTAATATTATTATTATTTTTTTTAATCGTGTCTTTCGGCTCAGTTACTTTTTAATTTGAATGTTTCTTCTATTCAGACGGAGGATATTACGATTCGCCGTGAGATTAAAATTCTCGAAAACTCAAATTATTCCTTGTTCTAACATATGTGAGCGTTGTCCCGTTGTTTAAGATATTTGAGGGTAAATCATATCGCTTATCAATAATAACTAAGTAATAATATGAAATCAGACGAAAAAAATTTGTCTGAACTTGAAAGTCTCAATAGACGAATATGCGCAAAAAATATTTTACTCACAAAACACTTGTTTTTTGGTATTTGAGGGTTATTAATATCGCTTATCAATAATAAGTAAGTAATAATATGAAATCAGACAAAAAAAAAATTGACTAAACTTGAAAGGTTTTAAGTCTCAATAGACCAATATGCGCAAACAATATTTTACTCACAAAACACTTGTTTTTTGGTATTTGAGGGTTATTTATATCGCTCATGAATAATAAGTGAGTAATAATATGAAATCAGACAAAAAAAAATTGACTTAACTTGAAAGGTTTTAAGTCTCAATAGACGAATATGCGCAAAAAATATTTTACTCACAAAACACTTGTTTTTTGGTATTTGAGGGTTATTTATATCGCTCATAAATAATAAGTAAGTTATAATATGAAATCAGACAAAAAAAAAATGACTTAACTTGAAAGGTTTTAAGTCTCAATAGACGAATATGTGCAAAAAATATTTTACTCACAAAACACTTGTTTTTTGGTATTTGAGGGTTATTTATATCGCTTATCAATAATTAGTAAGTAATAATATGAAATCAGACAAAAAAAAATTGACTAAACTTGAAAGGTTTTAAGTCTCAATAGACGAATATGCGCAAAAAATATTTTACTCACAAAACACTTGTTTTTTGGTATTTGAGGGTTATTAATATTGCTTATCAATAATTAGTAAGTAATAATATGAAATCAGACAAAAAAAAATTGACTAAACTTGAAAGGTTTTAAGTGTCAATAGACGAATATGCGCAAAAAATATTTTACTCACAAAACACTTGTTTTTTGGTTTTTGAGGGTTATTAATATCGCTTATCAATAATTAGTAAGTAATAATATGAAATCAGACAAAAAAAAATTGACTAAACTTGAAAGGTTTTAAGTCTCAATAGACGAATATGCGCAAAAAATATTTTACTCACAAAACACTTGTTTTTTGGTATTTGAGGGTTATTAATATCGCTTATCAATAATAAGCAAGTAATAATATGAAATCAGACAAAAAAAAAATTGACTAAACTTGAAAGGTTTTAAGTCTCAATAGACCAATATGCGCAAAAAATATTTTACTCACAAAACACTTGTTTTTTGGTATTTGAGGGTTATTTATATCGCTCATGAATAATAAGTGAGTAATAATATGAAATCAGACAAAAAAAAATTGACTTAACTTGAAAGGTTTTAAGTCTCAATAGACGAATATGCGCAAAAAATATTTTACTCACAAAACACTTGTTTTTTTGGTATTTGAGGGTTATTTATATCGCTCATAAATAATAAGTAAGTTATAATATGAAATCAGACAAAAAAAAAATGACTTAACTTGAAAGGTTTTAAGTCTCAATAGACGAATATGTGCAAAAAATATTTAACTCACAAAACACTTGTTTTTTGGTATTTGAGGGTTATTTATATCGCTCATAAATAATAAGTAAGTAATAATATGAAATCAGACAAAAAAAAATTGACTAAACTTGAAAGGTGTTAAGTCTCAATAGACCAATATGCGAAAAAAATATTTAACTCACAAAAAACTTGTTTTTTGGTATTTGAGGGTTATTTATATCGCTCATAAATAATAAGTAAGTAATAATATGAAATCAGACAAAAAAAAATTGACTAAACTTGAAAGGTTTTAAGTCTCAATAGACCAATATGCGCAAAAAATATTTTACTCACAAAACACTTTTTTTTTGGTATTTGAGGGTTATTAATATCGCTTATCAATAATAACAAAGTAATAATATGAAATCAGACAAAAAAAAATTGACTAAACTTGAAAGGTGTTAAGTCTCAATAGACCAATATGCGCAAAAAATATTTAACTCACAAAAAACTTGTTTTTTGGTATTTGAGGGTTATTTATATCGCTCATGAATAATAAGTGAGTAATAATATGAAATCAGACAAAAAAAAATTGACTAAACTTGAAAGGTTTTAAGTCTCAATAGACGAATATGCGCAAAAAATATTTTACTCACAAAACATTTGTTTTTTGGTATTTGAGGGTTATTAATATCGCTTATAAATAATTAGTAAGTATTAATATGAAATCAGACAAAAAAAAATTGACTAAACTTGAAAGGTTTTAAGTCTCAATAGACCAATATGCGCCAAAAATATTTTACTCACAAAAAACTTGTTTTTTGGTATTTGAGGGTTATTAATATCGCTTATCAATAATAAGTAAGTAATAATATGAAATCAGACAAAAAAAATTGACTTAATTTGAAAGGCTCTAAGTCTCGTAAGGCACGCCGTCTCCTGTCATATTTGGCACGAGCGCGGTAGCCACGCTGTCTCCTGTCATGTGTCGCGCATGCGCGCTAGGCACGTCTTCTCCTGTCATGTTTCGCGCGTGCGCGGTAGGCATGCCTCCTCTTGTCATGTGTTGCGCGTGCGCGTTAGGCTCGCCATCTCCTGTCATGTTTCGCGCGTGCGCGCTAGGCACGCCGTCTCCTGTCATGTTTCACGAGTGCGCGCTAGGCACGCCGTCTCCTGTCATGGTTCGCGCGTGCGCGCTTGGCACGCCGTCTCCATTCATGTTTCACGCATGCGCGCTATGCACGTCGTCTCATTTCAACAAACAAACACCGGTCAATTATCGTTTGGACGTTTCATAATGTATCGTTTCCCGTTTATGTTGAATCATTGTTAAAATAAAATTAAAAAAAAATGCATTTCTTCCGTTTGTCATTTATACTATTATTATTTTTTTTAATCGTGTCTTTCGGCTCAGTTACTTTTTAATTTGAATGTTTCTTCTATTCAGACGGAGGATATTACGATTCGCCGTGAGATTAAAATTCTCGAAAACTCAAATTATTCCTTGTTTTAACATATGTGAGCGTTGTCCCGTTGTTTAAGATATTTGAGGGTAACTCATATCGCTTATCAATAATAACTAAGTAATAATATGAAATCAGACGAAAAAAATTTGTCTGAACTTGAAAGTCTCAATAGACGAATATGCGCAAAATATTTTACTCACAAAACACTTGTTTTTTGGTATTTGAGGGTTATTAATATCGCTTATCAATAATAAGTAAGTAATAATATGAAATCAGACAAAAAAAAATTGACTAAACTTGAAAGGTTTTAAGTCTCAATAGACGAATATGCGCAAAAAATATTTTACTCACAAAACACTTGTTTTTTGGTATTTGAGGGTTATTAATATCGCTTATCAATAAAAAGTAAGTAATAATATGAAATCAGACAAAAAAAAATTGACTAAACTTGAAAGGTTTTAAGTCTCAATAGACCAATATGCGCAAACAATATTTTACTCACAAAACACTTGTTTTTTGGTATTTGAGGGTTTTTTATATCGCTCATAAATAATAAGTAAGTTATATTATGAAATCAGATAAAAAAAAATTGACTAAACTTGAAAGGTTTTAAGTCACAATAGACCAATATGCGCCAAAAATATTTTACTCACAAAAAACTTGTTTTTTGGTATTTGAGGGTTATTTATATCGCTCATAAATAATAAGTCAGTAATAATATGAAATCAGACAAAAAAAATTGACTTAACTTTAAAGGTTTTAAGTCTCAATAGACGAATATGTGCAAAAAATATTTTACTCACAAAACACTTGTTTTTTGAAATTTGAGGGTTATTAATATCGCTTATCAATAATAAGTAAGTAATAATATGAAATCAGACAAAAAAAAATTGACTAAACTTGAAAGGTTTTAAGTCTCAATAGACGAATATGCGCAAAAAATATTTTACTCACAAAACACTTGTTTTTTGGTATTTGAGGGTTATTAATATCGCTTATAAATAATTAGTAAGTAATAATATGAAATCAGACAAAAAAAAATTGACTAAACTTGATAGGTTTTAAGTCTCAATAGACGAATATGCGCAAAAAATATTTTACTCACAAAACACTTGTTTTTTGGTATTTGAGGGTTATTAATATCGCTTATCAATAATTAGTAAGTAATAATATGAAATCAGACAAAAAAAAATTGACTAAACTTGAAAGGTTTTAAGTCTCAATAGACGAATATGCGCAAAAAATATTTTACTCACAAAACACTTGTTTTTTGGTATTTGAGGGTTATTTATATCGCTCATAAATAATAAGTAAGTAATAATATGAAATCAGACAAAAAAAAATTGACTAAACTTGAAAGGTGTTAAGTCTCAATAGACCAATATGCGAAAAAAATATTTAACTCACAAAAAACTTGTTTTTTGGTATTTGAGGGTTATTTATATCGCTTATCAATAATAAGTAAGTAATAATATGAAATCAGACAAAAAAAATTGACTTAATTTGAAAGGCTCTAAGTCTCGTAAGGCACGCCGTCTCCTGTCATATTTGGCACGAGCGCGGTAGCCACGCTGTCTCCTGTCATGTGTCGCGCATGCGCGCTAGGCACGTCTTCTCCTGTCATGTTTCGCGCGTGCGCGGTAGGCATGCCTCCTCTTGTCATGTGTTGCGCGTGCGCGTTAGGCTCGCCATCTCCTGTCATGTTTCGCGCGTGCGCGCTAGGCACGCCGTCTCCTGTCATGTTTCACGAGTGCGCGCTAGGCACGCCGTCTCCTGTCATGGTTCGCGCGTGCGCGCTTGGCACGCCGTCTCCATTCATGTTTCACGCATGCGCGCTATGCACGTCGTCTCATTTCAACAAACAAACACCGGTCAATTATCGTTTGGACGTTTCATAATGTATCGTTTCCCGTTTATGTTGAATCATTGTTAAAATACAATTAAAAAAAATGCATTTCTTCCGATTGTCATTAATATTATTATTATTTTTTTTAATCGTGTCTTTCGGCTCAGTTACTTTTTAATTTGAATGTTTCTTCTATTCAGACGGAGGATATTACGATTCGCCGTGAGATTAAAATTCTCGAAAACTCAAATTATTCCTTGTTCTAACATATGTGAGCGTTGTCCCGTTGTTTAAGATATTTGAGGGTAAATCATATCGCTTATCAATAATAACTAAGTAATAATATGAAATCAGACGAAAAAAATTTGTCTGAACTTGAAAGTCTCAATAGACGAATATGCGCAAAAAATATTTTACTCACAAAACACTTGTTTTTTGGTATTTGAGGGTTATTAATATCGCTTATCAATAATAAGTAAGTAATAATATGAAATCAGACAAAAAAAAAATTGACTAAACTTGAAAGGTTTTAAGTCTCAATAGACCAATATGCGCAAACAATATTTTACTCACAAAACACTTGTTTTTTGGTATTTGAGGGTTATTTATATCGCTCATGAATAATAAGTGAGTAATAATATGAAATCAGACAAAAAAAAATTGACTTAACTTGAAAGGTTTTAAGTCTCAATAGACGAATATGCGCAAAAAATATTTTACTCACAAAACACTTGTTTTTTGGTATTTGAGGGTTATTTATATCGCTCATAAATAATAAGTAAGTTATAATATGAAATCAGACAAAAAAAAAATGACTTAACTTGAAAGGTTTTAAGTCTCAATAGACGAATATGTGCAAAAAATATTTTACTCACAAAACACTTGTTTTTTGGTATTTGAGGGTTATTTATATCGCTTATCAATAATTAGTAAGTAATAATATGAAATCAGACAAAAAAAAATTGACTAAACTTGAAAGGTTTTAAGTCTCAATAGACGAATATGCGCAAAAAATATTTTACTCACAAAACACTTGTTTTTTGGTATTTGAGGGTTATTAATATTGCTTATCAATAATTAGTAAGTAATAATATGAAATCAGACAAAAAAAAATTGACTAAACTTGAAAGGTTTTAAGTGTCAATAGACGAATATGCGCAAAAAATATTTTACTCACAAAACACTTGTTTTTTGGTTTTTGAGGGTTATTAATATCGCTTATCAATAATTAGTAAGTAATAATATGAAATCAGACAAAAAAAAATTGACTAAACTTGAAAGGTTTTAAGTCTCAATAGACGAATATGCGCAAAAAATATTTTACTCACAAAACACTTGTTTTTTGGTATTTGAGGGTTATTAATATCGCTTATCAATAATAAGCAAGTAATAATATGAAATCAGACAAAAAAAAAATTGACTAAACTTGAAAGGTTTTAAGTCTCAATAGACCAATATGCGCAAAAAATATTTTACTCACAAAACACTTGTTTTTTGGTATTTGAGGGTTATTTATATCGCTCATGAATAATAAGTGAGTAATAATATGAAATCAGACAAAAAAAAATTGACTTAACTTGAAAGGTTTTAAGTCTCAATAGACGAATATGCGCAAAAAATATTTTACTCACAAAACACTTGTTTTTTGGTATTTGAGGGTTATTTATATCGCTCATAAATAATAAGTAAGTTATAATATGAAATCAGACAAAAAAAAAATGACTTAACTTGAAAGGTTTTAAGTCTCAATAGACGAATATGTGCAAAAAATATTTAACTCACAAAACACTTGTTTTTTGGTATTTGAGGGTTATTTATATCGCTCATAAATAATAAGTAAGTAATAATATGAAATCAGACAAAAAAAAATTGACTAAACTTGAAAGGTGTTAAGTCTCAATAGACCAATATGCGAAAAAAATATTTAACTCACAAAAAACTTGTTTTTTGGTATTTGAGGGTTATTTATATCGCTCATAAATAATAAGTAAGTAATAATATGAAATCAGACAAAAAAAAATTGACTAAACTTGAAAGGTTTTAAGTCTCAATAGACCAATATGCGCAAAAAATATTTTACTCACAAAACACTTTTTTTTTGGTATTTGAGGGTTATTAATATCGCTTATCAATAATAACAAAGTAATAATATGAAATCAGACAAAAAAAAATTGACTAAACTTGAAAGGTGTTAAGTCTCAATAGACCAATATGCGCAAAAAATATTTAACTCACAAAAAACTTGTTTTTTGGTATTTGAGGGTTATTTATATCGCTCATGAATAATAAGTGAGTAATAATATGAAATCAGACAAAAAAAAATTGACTAAACTTGAAAGGTTTTAAGTCTCAATAGACGAATATGCGCAAAAAATATTTTACTCACAAAACATTTGTTTTTTGGTATTTGAGGGTTATTAATATCGCTTATAAATAATTAGTAAGTATTAATATGAAATCAGACAAAAAAAAATTGACTAAACTTGAAAGGTTTTAAGTCTCAATAGACCAATATGCGCCAAAAATATTTTACTCACAAAAAACTTGTTTTTTGGTATTTGAGGGTTATTAATATCGCTTATCAATAATAAGTAAGTAATAATATGAAATCAGACAAAAAAAATTGACTTAATTTGAAAGGCTCTAAGTCTCGTAAGGCACGCCGTCTCCTGTCATATTTGGCACGAGCGCGGTAGCCACGCTGTCTCCTGTCATGTGTCGCGCATGCGCGCTAGGCACGTCTTCTCCTGTCATGTTTCGCGCGTGCGCGGTAGGCATGCCTCCTCTTGTCATGTGTTGCGCGTGCGCGTTAGGCTCGCCATCTCCTGTCATGTTTCGCGCGTGCGCGCTAGGCACGCCGTCTCCTGTCATGTTTCACGAGTGCGCGCTAGGCACGCCGTCTCCTGTCATGGTTCGCGCGTGCGCGCTTGGCACGCCGTCTCCATTCATGTTTCACGCATGCGCGCTATGCACGTCGTCTCATTTCAACAAACAAACACCGGTCAATTATCGTTTGGACGTTTCATAATGTATCGTTTCCCGTTTATGTTGAATCATTGTTAAAATACAATTAAAAAAAATGCATTTCTTCCGATTGTCATTAATATTATTATTATTTTTTTTAATCGTGTCTTTCGGCTCAGTTACTTTTTAATTTGAATGTTTCTTCTATTCAGACGGAGGATATTACGATTCGCCGTGAGATTAAAATTCTCGAAAACTCAAATTATTCCTTGTTCTAACATATGTGAGCGTTGTCCCGTTGTTTAAGATATTTGAGGGTAAATCATATCGCTTATCAATAATAACTAAGTAATAATATGAAATCAGACGAAAAAAATTTGTCTGAACTTGAAAGTCTCAATAGACGAATATGCGCAAAAAATATTTTACTCACAAAACACTTGTTTTTTGGTATTTGAGGGTTATTAATATCGCTTATCAATAATAAGTAAGTAATAATATGAAATCAGACAAAAAAAAAATTGACTAAACTTGAAAGGTTTTAAGTCTCAATAGACCAATATGCGCAAACAATATTTTACTCACAAAACACTTGTTTTTTGGTATTTGAGGGTTATTTATATCGCTCATGAATAATAAGTGAGTAATAATATGAAATCAGACAAAAAAAAATTGACTTAACTTGAAAGGTTTTAAGTCTCAATAGACGAATATGCGCAAAAAATATTTTACTCACAAAACACTTGTTTTTTGGTATTTGAGGGTTATTTATATCGCTCATAAATAATAAGTAAGTTATAATATGAAATCAGACAAAAAAAAAATGACTTAACTTGAAAGGTTTTAAGTCTCAATAGACGAATATGTGCAAAAAATATTTTACTCACAAAACACTTGTTTTTTGGTATTTGAGGGTTATTTATATCGCTTATCAATAATTAGTAAGTAATAATATGAAATCAGACAAAAAAAAATTGACTAAACTTGAAAGGTTTTAAGTCTCAATAGACGAATATGCGCAAAAAATATTTTACTCACAAAACACTTGTTTTTTGGTATTTGAGGGTTATTAATATTGCTTATCAATAATTAGTAAGTAATAATATGAAATCAGACAAAAAAAAATTGACTAAACTTGAAAGGTTTTAAGTCTCAATAGACGAATATGCGCAAAAAATATTTTACTCACAAAACACTTGTTTTTTGGTTTTTGAGGGTTATTAATATCGCTTATCAATAATTAGTAAGTAATAATATGAAATCAGACAAAAAAAAATTGACTAAACTTGAAAGGTTTTAAGTCTCAATAGACGAATATGCGCAAAAAATTTTTTACTCACAAAACACTTGTTTTTTGGTATTTGAGGGTTATTTATATCGCTTATCAATAATAAGTAAGTAATAATATAAAATCAGACAAAAAAAATTGACTTAACTTGAAAGGCTTTTAGTCTCGTAAGGCACGCCGTCTCCTGTCATATTTGGCACGTGCGCGGTAGCCACGCCGTCTCCTGTCATGTGTCACGCATGCGCGCTAGGCACGTCTTCTCCTGTCATGTTTCGCGCGTGCGCGGTAGGCACGCCGTCTCTTGTCATGTGTTGCGCGTGCGCGCTAGGCACGTCTTCTCCTGTCATGTTTCGCCCGTGCGCGCTAGGCACGCCGTCTCTTGTCATGTTTCGCTCGTGCGCGTTAGGCTCGCCGTCTCCTGTCATGTTTCGCGCGTGCGCGCTAGGCACGCCGTCTCCTGTCATGTTTCGCACGTGCGCGCTAAGCACGCCGTCTCCTGTTATGTTTCGCGCGTGCGTGCTTGGCACGCCGTCTATTGTCATGTTTCACGCATGCGCGCTAGGCACGTCGTCTCATTTCAACAAACAAACACCTATCAATTATCGTTTGGACGTTTCATAATGTATCGTTTCCCGTTTATGTTTTATCATTGTTAAAATAAAATAAAAAATAATGCATTTCTTCCGATTGTCATTAATATTATTATTTTTTTTTTTAATCGTGTCTTTCGGCTCAGTTACTTTTTAATTTGAATGTTTCTTCTATTCAGACGGAGGATATTACGATTCGCCGTGAGATTAAAATTCTCGAAAACTCAAATTATTCCTTGTTCTAACATATGTAAGCGTTGTCCCGTTGTTTAAGATATTTGAGGGTAACTCATATCGCTTATCAATAATAACTAAGTAATAATATGAAATCAGACGAAAAAAATTTGTCTGAACTTGAAAGTCTCAATAGACGAATATGCGCAAAATATTTTACTCACAAAACACTTGTTTTTTGGTATTTGAGGGTTATTAATATCGCTTATCAATAATAAGTAAGTAATAATATGAAATCAGACAAAAAAAAATTGACTAAACTTGAAAGGTTTTAAGTCTCAATAGACCAATATGCGCAAACAATATTTTACTCACAAAACACTTGTTTTTTGGTATTTGAGGGTTATTTATATCGCTCATGAATAATAAGTCAGTAATAATATGAAATCAGACAAAAAAAAATTGACTTAACTTGAAAGGCTCTAAGTCTCGTAAGGCACGCCGTCTCCTGTCATATTTGACACGTGCGCGGTAGCCACGCTGTCTCCTGTCATGTGTCGCGCATGCGCGCTAGGCACGTCTTCTCCTGTCATGTTTCGCGCGTGCGCGGTAGGCATGCCTCCTCTTGTCATGTGTTGCGCGTGCGCGTTAGGCTCGCCATCTCCTGTCATGTTTCGCGCGTGCGCGCTAGGCACGCCGTCTCCTGTCATGTTTCACGAGTGCGCGCTAGGCACGCCGTCTCCTGTCATGGTTCGCGCGTGCGCGCTTGGCACGCCGTCTCCATTCATGTTTCACGCATGCGCGCTATGCACGTCGTCTCATTTCAACAAACAAACACCGGTCAATTATCGTTTGGACGTTTCATAATGTATCGTTTCCCGTTTATGTTGAATCGTTGTTAAAATAAAATTAAAAAAAATGCATTTCTTCCGATTGTCATTAATATTATTATTATTTTTTTCATCGTGTCTTTCGGCTCAGTTACTTTTTAATTTGAATGTTTCTTCTATTCAGACGGAGGATATTACGATTCGCCGTGAGATTAAAATTCTCGAAAACTCAAATTATTCCTTGTTCTAACATATGTGAGCGTTGTCCCGTTGTTTTAGATATTTGAGGGTAACTCATATCGCTTATCAATAATAACTAAGTAATAATATGAATTCAGACGAAAAAAATTTGTCTGAACTTGAAAGTCTCAATAGACGAATATGCGCAAAAAATATTTAACTCACAAAAAACTTGTTTTTTGGTATTTGAGGGTTATTTATATCGCTCATAAATAATAAGTAAGTAATAATATGAAATCAGACAAAAAAAAATTGACTAAACTTGAAAGGTTTTAAGTCTCAATAGACCAATATGCGCAAAAAATATTTTACTCACAAAACACTTTTTTTTTTGGTATTTGAGGGTTATTAATATCGCTTATCAATAATAAGTAAGTAATAATATGAAATCAGACAAAAAAAAATTGACTAAACTTGAAAGGTGTTAAGTCTCAATAGACCAATATGCGCAAAAAATATTTAACTCACAAAAAACTTGTTTTTTGGTATTTGAGGGTTATTTATATCGCTCATGAATAATAAGTGAGTAATAATATGAAATCAGACAAAAAAAAATTGACTAAACTTGAAAGGTTTTAAGTCTCAATAGACGAATATGCGCTAAAAATATTTTACTCACAAAACATTTGTTTTTTGGTATTTGAGGGTTATTAATATCGCTTATAAATAATTAGTAAGTATTAATATGAAATCAGACAAAAAAAAATTGACTAAACTTGAAAGGTTTTAAGTCTCAATAGACCAATATGCGCCAAAAATATTTTAATCACAAAAAACTTGTTTTTTGGTATTTGAGGGTTATTTATATCGCTCATAAATAATAAGTCAGTAATAAAATGAAATCAGACAAAAAAAATTGACTTAACTTTAAAGGTTTTAAGTCTCAATAGACGAATATGTGCAAAAAATATTTAACTCACAAAACACTTGTTTTTTGGTATTTGAGGGTTATTAATATCGCTTATCAATAATTAGTAAGTAATAATATGAAATCAGACAAAAAAAAATTTACTAAACTTGAAAGGTTTTAAGTCTCAATAGACCAATATGCGCAAAAAATATTTAACTCACAAAAAACTTGTTTTTTGGTATTTGAGGGTTATTTATATCGCTCATAAATAATAAGTCAGTAATAATATGAAATCAGACAAAAAAAAATTGACTAAACTTGAAAGGTTTTAAGTCTCAATAGACGAATATGCGCAAAAAATATTTTACTCACAAAACACTTGTTTTTTGGTATTTGAGGGTTATTTATATCGCTTATCAATAATAAGTAAGTAATAATATAAAATCAGACAAAAAAAATTGACTTAACTTGAAAGGCTTTTAGTCTCGTAAGGCACGCCGTCTCCTGTCATATTTGGCACGTGCGCGGTAGCCACGCCGTCTCCTGTCACGTGTCACGCATGCGCGCTAGGCACGTCTTCTCCTGTCATGTTTTGCGCGTGCGCGGTAGGCACGCCGTCTCTTGTCATGTGTTGCGCGTGCGCGCTAGGCACGTCTTCTCCTGTCATGTTTCGCCCGTGCGCGCTAGGCACGCCGTCTCTTGTCATGTTTCGCTCGTGCGCGTTAGGCTCGCCGTCTCCTGTCATGTTTCGCGCGTGCGCGCTAGGCACGCCGTCTCCTGTCATGTTTCGCACGTGCGCGCTAAGCACGCCGTCTCCTGTCATTTTAGTCTCGTAAGGCACGCCGTCTCCTGTCATGGTTCGCGCGTGCGCGCTTGGCACGCCGTCTCCATTCATGTTTCACGCATGCGCGCTATGCACGTCGTCTCATTTCAACAAACAAACACCGGTCAATTATCGTTTGGACGTTTCATAATGTATCGTTTCCCGTTTATGTTGAATCATTGTTAAAATAAAATTAAAAAAAAATGCATTTCTTCCGTTTGTCATTTATACTATTATTATTTTTTTTAATCGTGTCTTTCGGCTCAGTTACTTTTTAATTTGAATGTTTCTTCTATTCAGACGGAGGATATTACGATTCGCCGTGAGATTAAAATTCTCGAAAACTCAAATTATTCCTTGTTCTAACATATGTGAGCGTTGTCCCGTTGTTTAAGATATTTGAGGGTAACTCATATCGCTTATCAATAATAACTAAGTAATAATATGAAATCAGACGAAAAAAATTTGTCTGAACTTGAAAGTCTCAATAGACGAATATGCGCAAAATATTTTACTCACAAAACACTTGTTTTTTGGTATTTGAGGGTTATTAATATCGCTTATCAATAATAAGTAAGTAATAATATGAAATCAGACAAAAAAAAATTGACTAAACTTGAAAGGTTTTAAGTCTCAATAGACGAATATGCGCAAAAAATATTTTACTCACAAAACACTTGTTTTTTGGTATTTGAGGGTTATTAATATCGCTTATCAATAATAAGTAAGTAATAATATGAAATCAGACAAAAAAAAATTGACTAAACTTGAAAGGTTTTAAGTCTCAATAGACCAATATGCGCAAACAATATTTTACTCACAAAACACTTGTTTTTTGGTATTTGAGGGTTTTTTATATCGCTCATAAATAATAAGTAAGTTATATTATGAAATCAGATAAAAAAAAATTGACTAAACTTGAAAGGTTTTAAGTCACAATAGACCAATATGCGCCAAAAATATTTTACTCACAAAAAACTTGTTTTTTGGTATTTGAGGGTTATTTATATCGCTCATAAATAATAAGTCAGTAATAATATGAAATCAGACAAAAAAAATTGACTTAACTTTAAAGGTTTTAAGTCTCAATAGACGAATATGTGCAAAAAATATTTTACTCACAAAACACTTGTTTTTTGAAATTTGAGGGTTATTAATATCGCTTATCAATAATAAGTAAGTAATAATATGAAATCAGACAAAAAAAAATTGACTAAACTTGAAAGGTTTTAAGTCTCAATAGACGAATATGCGCAAAAAATATTTTACTCACAAAACACTTGTTTTTTGGTATTTGAGGGTTATTAATATCGCTTATAAATAATTAGTAAGTAATAATATGAAATCAGACAAAAAAAAATTGACTAAACTTGATAGGTTTTAAGTCTCAATAGACGAATATGCGCAAAAAATATTTTACTCACAAAACACTTGTTTTTTGGTATTTGAGGGTTATTAATATCGCTTATCAATAATTAGTAAGTAATAATATGAAATCAGACAAAAAAAAATTGACTAAACTTGAAAGGTTTTAAGTCTCAATAGACGAATATGCGCAAAAAATATTTTACTCACAAAACACTTGTTTTTTGGTATTTGATGGTTATTTATATCGCTCATAAATAATAAGTAAGTAATAATATGAAATCAGACAAAAAAAAATTGACTAAACTTGAAAGGTGTTAAGTCTCAATAGACCAATATGCGAAAAAAATATTTAACTCACAAAAAACTTGTTTTTTGGTATTTGAGGGTTATTTATATCGCTCATAAATAATAAGTAAGTAATAATATGAAATCAGACAAAAAAAAATTGACTAAACTTGAAAGGTTTTAAGTCTCAATAGACCAATATGCGCAAAAAATATTTTACTCACAAAACACTTTTTTTTTGGTATTTGAGGGTTATTAATATCGCTTATCAATAATAACAAAGTAATAATATGAAATCAGACAAAAAAAAATTGACTAAACTTGAAAGGTGTTAAGTCTCAATAGACCAATATGCGCAAAAAATATTTAACTCACAAAAAACTTGTTTTTTGGTATTTGAGGGTTATTTATATCGCTCATGAATAATAAGTGAGTAATAATATGAAATCAGACAAAAAAAAATTGACTAAACTTGAAAGGTTTTAAGTCTCAATAGACGAATATGCGCAAAAAATATTTTACTCACAAAACATTTGTTTTTTGGTATTTGAGGGTTATTAATATCGCTTATAAATAATTAGTAAGTATTAATATGAAATCAGACAAAAAAAAATTGACTAAACTTGAAAGGTTTTAAGTCTCAATAGACCAATATGCGCCAAAAATATTTTACTCACAAAAAACTTGTTTTTTGGTATTTGAGGGTTATTTATATCGCTCATAAATAATAAGTCAGTAATAATATGAAATCAGACAAAAAAAATTGACTTAACTTTAAAGGTTTTAAGTCTCAATAGACGAATATGTGCAAAAAATATTTTACTCACAAAACACTTGTTTTTTGGTATTTGAGGGTTATTAATATCGCTTATCAATAATAAGTAAGTAATAATATGAAATTAGACAAAAAAAATTGACTAAACTTGAAAGGTTTTAAGTCTCAATAGACGAATATGCGCAAAAAATATTTTACTCACAAAACACTTGTTTTTTGGTATTTGAGGGTTATTAATATCGCTTATCAATAATAAGTAAGTAATAATATGAAATCAGACAAAAAAAATTGACTTAATTTGAAAGGCTCTAAGTCTCGTAAGGCACGCCGTCTCCTGTCATATTTGGCACGAGCGCGGTAGCCACGCTGTCTCCTGTCATGTGTCGCGCATGCGCGCTAGGCACGTCTTCTCCTGTCATGTTTCGCGCGTGCGCGGTAGGCATGCCTCCTCTTGTCATGTGTTGCGCGTGCGCGTTAGGCTCGCCATCTCCTGTCATGTTTCGCGCGTGCGCGCTAGGCACGCCGTCTCCTGTCATGTTTCACGAGTGCGCGCTAGGCACGCCGTCTCCTGTCATGGTTCGCGCGTGCGCGCTTGGCACGCCGTCTCCATTCATGTTTCACGCATGCGCGCTATGCACGTCGTCTCATTTCAACAAACAAACACCGGTCAATTATCGTTTGGACGTTTCATAATGTATCGTTTCCCGTTTATGTTGAATCATTGTTAAAATACAATTAAAAAAAATGCATTTCTTCCGATTGTCATTAATATTATTATTATTTTTTTTAATCGTGTCTTTCGGCTCAGTTACTTTTTAATTTGAATGTTTCTTCTATTCAGACGGAGGATATTACGATTCGCCGTGAGATTAAAATTCTCGAAAACTCAAATTATTCCTTGTTCTAACATATGTGAGCGTTGTCCCGTTGTTTAAGATATTTGAGGGTAAATCATATCGCTTATCAATAATAACTAAGTAATAATATGAAATCAGACGAAAAAAATTTGTCTGAACTTGAAAGTCTCAATAGACGAATATGCGCAAAAAATATTTTACTCACAAAACACTTGTTTTTTGGTATTTGAGGGTTATTAATATCGCTTATCAATAATAAGTAAGTAATAATATGAAATCAGACAAAAAAAAAATTGACTAAACTTGAAAGGTTTTAAGTCTCAATAGACCAATATGCGCAAACAATATTTTACTCACAAAACACTTGTTTTTTGGTATTTGAGGGTTATTTATATCGCTCATGAATAATAAGTGAGTAATAATATGAAATCAGACAAAAAAAAATTGACTTAACTTGAAAGGTTTTAAGTCTCAATAGACGAATATGCGCAAAAAATATTTTACTCACAAAACACTTGTTTTTTGGTATTTGAGGGTTATTTATATCGCTCATAAATAATAAGTAAGTTATAATATGAAATCAGACAAAAAAAAAATGACTTAACTTGAAAGGTTTTAAGTCTCAATAGACGAATATGTGCAAAAAATATTTTACTCACAAAACACTTGTTTTTTGGTATTTGAGGGTTATTTATATCGCTTATCAATAATTAGTAAGTAATAATATGAAATCAGACAAAAAAAAATTGACTAAACTTGAAAGGTTTTAAGTCTCAATAGACGAATATGCGCAAAAAATATTTTACTCACAAAACACTTGTTTTTTGGTATTTGAGGGTTATTAATATTGCTTATCAATAATTAGTAAGTAATAATATGAAATCAGACAAAAAAAAATTGACTAAACTTGAAAGGTTTTAAGTGTCAATAGACGAATATGCGCAAAAAATATTTTACTCACAAAACACTTGTTTTTTGGTTTTTGAGGGTTATTAATATCGCTTATCAATAATTAGTAAGTAATAATATGAAATCAGACAAAAAAAAATTGACTAAACTTGAAAGGTTTTAAGTCTCAATAGACGAATATGCGCAAAAAATATTTTACTCACAAAACACTTGTTTTTTGGTATTTGAGGGTTATTAATATCGCTTATCAATAATAAGCAAGTAATAATATGAAATCAGACAAAAAAAAAATTGACTAAACTTGAAAGGTTTTAAGTCTCAATAGACCAATATGCGCAAAAAATATTTTACTCACAAAACACTTGTTTTTTGGTATTTGAGGGTTATTTATATCGCTCATGAATAATAAGTGAGTAATAATATGAAATCAGACAAAAAAAAATTGACTTAACTTGAAAGGTTTTAAGTCTCAATAGACGAATATGCGCAAAAAATATTTTACTCACAAAACACTTGTTTTTTGGTATTTGAGGGTTATTTATATCGCTCATAAATAATAAGTAAGTTATAATATGAAATCAGACAAAAAAAAAATGACTTAACTTGAAAGGTTTTAAGTCTCAATAGACGAATATGTGCAAAAAATATTTAACTCACAAAACACTTGTTTTTTGGTATTTGAGGGTTATTTATATCGCTCATAAATAATAAGTAAGTAATAATATGAAATCAGACAAAAAAAAATTGACTAAACTTGAAAGGTGTTAAGTCTCAATAGACCAATATGCGAAAAAAATATTTAACTCACAAAAAACTTGTTTTTTGGTATTTGAGGGTTATTTATATCGCTCATAAATAATAAGTAAGTAATAATATGAAATCAGACAAAAAAAAATTGACTAAACTTGAAAGGTTTTAAGTCTCAATAGACCAATATGCGCAAAAAATATTTTACTCACAAAACACTTTTTTTTTGGTATTTGAGGGTTATTAATATCGCTTATCAATAATAACAAAGTAATAATATGAAATCAGACAAAAAAAATTGACTAAACTTGAAAGGTGTTAAGTCTCAATAGACCAATATGCGCAAAAAATATTTAACTCACAAAAAACTTGTTTTTTGGTATTTGAGGGTTATTTATATCGCTCATGAATAATAAGTGAGTAATAATATGAAATCAGACAAAAAAAAATTGACTAAACTTGAAAGGTTTTAAGTCTCAATAGACGAATATGCGCAAAAAATATTTTACTCACAAAACATTTGTTTTTTGGTATTTGAGGGTTATTAATATCGCTTATAAATAATTAGTAAGTATTAATATGAAATCAGACAAAAAAAAATTGACTAAACTTGAAAGGTTTTAAGTCTCAATAGACCAATATGCGCCAAAAATATTTTACTCACAAAAAACTTGTTTTTTGGTATTTGAGGGTTATTAATATCGCTTATCAATAATAAGTAAGTAATAATATGAAATCAGACAAAAAAAATTGACTTAATTTGAAAGGCTCTAAGTCTCGTAAGGCACGCCGTCTCCTGTCATATTTGGCACGAGCGCGGTAGCCACGCTGTCTCCTGTCATGTGTCGCGCATGCGCGCTAGGCACGTCTTCTCCTGTCATGTTTCGCGCGTGCGCGGTAGGCATGCCTCCTCTTGTCATGTGTTGCGCGTGCGCGTTAGGCTCGCCATCTCCTGTCATGTTTCGCGCGTGCGCGCTAGGCACGCCGTCTCCTGTCATGTTTCACGAGTGCGCGCTAGGCACGCCGTCTCCTGTCATGGTTCGCGCGTGCGCGCTTGGCACGCCGTCTCCATTCATGTTTCACGCATGCGCGCTATGCACGTCGTCTCATTTCAACAAACAAACACCGGTCAATTATCGTTTGGACGTTTCATAATGTATCGTTTCCCGTTTATGTTGAATCATTGTTAAAATACAATTAAAAAAAATGCATTTCTTCCGATTGTCATTAATATTATTATTATTTTTTTTAATCGTGTCTTTCGGCTCAGTTACTTTTTAATTTGAATGTTTCTTCTATTCAGACGGAGGATATTACGATTCGCCGTGAGATTAAAATTCTCGAAAACTCAAATTATTCCTTGTTCTAACATATGTGAGCGTTGTCCCGTTGTTTAAGATATTTGAGGGTAAATCATATCGCTTATCAATAATAACTAAGTAATAATATGAAATCAGACGAAAAAAATTTGTCTGAACTTGAAAGTCTCAATAGACGAATATGCGCAAAAAATATTTTACTCACAAAACACTTGTTTTTTGGTATTTGAGGGTTATTAATATCGCTTATCAATAATAAGTAAGTAATAATATGAAATCAGACAAAAAAAAAATTGACTAAACTTGAAAGGTTTTAAGTCTCAATAGACCAATATGCGCAAACAATATTTTACTCACAAAACACTTGTTTTTTGGTATTTGAGGGTTATTTATATCGCTCATGAATAATAAGTGAGTAATAATATGAAATCAGACAAAAAAAAATTGACTTAACTTGAAAGGTTTTAAGTCTCAATAGACGAATATGCGCAAAAAATATTTTACTCACAAAACACTTGTTTTTTGGTATTTGAGGGTTATTTATATCGCTCATAAATAATAAGTAAGTTATAATATGAAATCAGACAAAAAAAAAATGACTTAACTTGAAAGGTTTTAAGTCTCAATAGACGAATATGTGCAAAAAATATTTTACTCACAAAACACTTGTTTTTTGGTATTTGAGGGTTATTTATATCGCTTATCAATAATTAGTAAGTAATAATATGAAATCAGACAAAAAAAAATTGACTAAACTTGAAAGGTTTTAAGTCTCAATAGACGAATATGCGCAAAAAATATTTTACTCACAAAACACTTGTTTTTTGGTATTTGAGGGTTATTAATATTGCTTATCAATAATTAGTAAGTAATAATATGAAATCAGACAAAAAAAAATTGACTAAACTTGAAAGGTTTTAAGTCTCAATAGACGAATATGCGCAAAAAATATTTTACTCACAAAACACTTGTTTTTTGGTTTTTGAGGGTTATTAATATCGCTTATCAATAATTAGTAAGTAATAATATGAAATCAGACAAAAAAAAATTGACTAAACTTGAAAGGTTTTAAGTCTCAATAGACGAATATGCGCAAAAAATTTTTTACTCACAAAACACTTGTTTTTTGGTATTTGAGGGTTATTTATATCGCTTATCAATAATAAGTAAGTAATAATATAAAATCAGACAAAAAAAATTGACTTAACTTGAAAGGCTTTTAGTCTCGTAAGGCACGCCGTCTCCTGTCATATTTGGCACGTGCGCGGTAGCCACGCCGTCTCCTGTCATGTGTCACGCATGCGCGCTAGGCACGTCTTCTCCTGTCATGTTTTGCGCGTGCGCGGTAGGCACGCCGTCTCTTGTCATGTGTTGCGCGTGCGCGCTAGGCACGTCTTCTCCTGTCATGTTTCGCCCGTGCGCGCTAGGCACGCCGTCTCTTGTCATGTTTCGCTCGTGCGCGTTAGGCTCGCCGTCTCCTGTCATGTTTCACGCGTGCGCGCTAGGCACGCCGTCTCCTGTCATGTTTCGCACGTGCGCGCTAAGCACGCCGTCTCCTGTTATGTTTCGCGCGTGCGTGCTTGGCACGCCGTCTATTGTCATGTTTCACGCATGCGCGCTAGGCACGTCGTCTCATTTCAACAAACAAACACCTATCAATTATCGTTTGGACGTTTCATAATGTATCGTTTCCCGTTTATGTTTTATCATTGTTAAAATAAAATAAAAAATAATGCATTTCTTCCGATTGTCATTAATATTATTATTTTTTTTTTTAATCGTGTCTTTCGGCTCAGTTACTTTTTAATTTGAATGTTTCTTCTATTCAGACGGAGGATATTACGATTCGCCGTGAGATTAAAATTCTCGAAAACTCAAATTATTCCTTGTTCTAACATATGTAAGCGTTGTCCCGTTGTTTAAGATATTTGAGGGTAACTCATATCGCTTATCAATAATAACTAAGTAATAATATGAAATCAGACGAAAAAAATTTGTCTGAACTTGAAAGTCTCAATAGACGAATATGCGCAAAATATTTTACTCACAAAACACTTGTTTTTTGGTATTTGAGGGTTATTAATATCGCTTATCAATAATAAGTAAGTAATAATATGAAATCAGACAAAAAAAAATTGACTAAACTTGAAAGGTTTTAAGTCTCAATAGACCAATATGCGCAAACAATATTTTACTCACAAAACACTTGTTTTTTGGTATTTGAGGGTTATTTATATCGCTCATGAATAATAAGTCAGTAATAATATGAAATCAGACAAAAAAAAATTGACTTAACTTGAAAGGCTCTAAGTCTCGTAAGGCACGCCGTCTCCTGTCATATTTGACACGTGCGCGGTAGCCACGCTGTCTCCTGTCATGTGTCGCGCATGCGCGCTAGGCACGTCTTCTCCTGTCATGTTTCGCGCGTGCGCGGTAGGCATGCCTCCTCTTGTCATGTGTTGCGCGTGCGCGTTAGGCTCGCCATCTCCTGTCATGTTTCGCGCGTGCGCGCTAGGCACGCCGTCTCCTGTCATGTTTCACGAGTGCGCGCTAGGCACGCCGTCTCCTGTCATGGTTCGCGCGTGCGCGCTTGGCACGCCGTCTCCATTCATGTTTCACGCATGCGCGCTATGCACGTCGTCTCATTTCAACAAACAAACACCGGTCAATTATCGTTTGGACGTTTCATAATGTATCGTTTCCCGTTTATGTTGAATCGTTGTTAAAATAAAATTAAAAAAAATGCATTTCTTCCGATTGTCATTAATATTATTATTATTTTTTTCATCGTGTCTTTCGGCTCAGTTACTTTTTAATTTGAATGTTTCTTCTATTCAGACGGAGGATATTACGATTCGCCGTGAGATTAAAATTCTCGAAAACTCAAATTATTCCTTGTTCTAACATATGTGAGCGTTGTCCCGTTGTTTTAGATATTTGAGGGTAACTCATATCGCTTATCAATAATAACTAAGTAATAATATGAATTCAGACGAAAAAAATTTGTCTGAACTTGAAAGTCTCAATAGACGAATATGCGCAAAAAATATTTAACTCACAAAAAACTTGTTTTTTGGTATTTGAGGGTTATTTATATCGCTCATAAATAATAAGTAAGTAATAATATGAAATCAGACAAAAAAAAATTGACTAAACTTGAAAGGTTTTAAGTCTCAATAGACCAATATGCGCAAAAAATATTTTACTCACAAAACACTTTTTTTTTTGGTATTTGAGGGTTATTAATATCGCTTATCAATAATAAGTAAGTAATAATATGAAATCAGACAAAAAAAAATTTACTAAACTTGAAAGGTGTTAAGTCTCAATAGACCAATATGCGCAAAAAATATTTAACTCACAAAAAACTTGTTTTTTGGTATTTGAGGGTTATTTATATCGCTCATGAATAATAAGTGAGTAATAATATGAAATCAGACAAAAAAAAATTGACTTAACTTGAAAGGTTTTAAGTCTCAATAGACGAATATGCGCTAAAAATATTTTACTCACAAAACATTTGTTTTTTGGTATTTGAGGGTTATTAATATCGCTTATAAATAATTAGTAAGTATTAATATGAAATCAGACAAAAAAAAATTGACTAAACTTGAAAGGTTTTAAGTCTCAATAGACCAATATGCGCCAAAAATATTTTAATCACAAAAAACTTGTTTTTTGGTATTTGAGGGTTATTTATATCGCTCATAAATAATAAGTCAGTAATAAAATGAAATCAGACAAAAAAAATTGACTTAACTTTAAAGGTTTTAAGTCTCAATAGACGAATATGTGCAAAAAATATTTAACTCACAAAACACTTGTTTTTTGGTATTTGAGGGTTATTAATATCGCTTATCAATAATTAGTAAGTAATAATATGAAATCAGACAAAAAAAAATTTACTAAACTTGAAAGGTTTTAAGTCTCAATAGACCAATATGCGCAAAAAATATTTAACTCACAAAAAACTTGTTTTTTGGTATTTGAGGGTTATTTATATCGCTCATAAATAATAAGTCAGTAATAATATGAAATCAGACAAAAAAAAATTGACTAAACTTGAAAGGTTTTAAGTCTCAATAGACGAATATGCGCAAAAAATATTTTACTCACAAAACACTTGTTTTTTGGTATTTGAGGGTTATTTATATCGCTTATCAATAATAAGTAAGTAATAATATAAAATCAGACAAAAAAAATTGACTTAACTTGAAAGGCTTTTAGTCTCGTAAGGCACGCCGTCTCCTGTCATATTTGGCACGTGCGCGGTAGCCACGCCGTCTCCTGTCACGTGTCACGCATGCGCGCTAGGCACGTCTTCTCCTGTCATGTTTTGCGCGTGCGCGGTAGGCACGCCGTCTCTTGTCATGTGTTGCGCGTGCGCGCTAGGCACGTCTTCTCCTGTCATGTTTCGCCCGTGCGCGCTAGGCACGCCGTCTCTTGTCATGTTTCGCTCGTGCGCGTTAGGCTCGCCGTCTCCTGTCATGTTTCGCGCGTGCGCGCTAGGCACGCCGTCTCCTGTCATGTTTCGCACGTGCGCGCTAAGCACGCCGTCTCCTGTCATTTTAGTCTCGTAAGGCACGCCGTCTCCTGTCATGGTTCGCGCGTGCGCGCTTGGCACGCCGTCTCCATTCATGTTTCACGCATGCGCGCTATGCACGTCGTCTCATTTCAACAAACAAACACCGGTCAATTATCGTTTGGACGTTTCATAATGTATCGTTTCCCGTTTATGTTGAATCATTGTTAAAATAAAATTAAAAAAAAATGCATTTCTTCCGTTTGTCATTTATACTATTATTATTTTTTTTAATCGTGTCTTTCGGCTCAGTTACTTTTTAATTTGAATGTTTCTTCTATTCAGACGGAGGATATTACGATTCGCCGTGAGATTAAAATTCTCGAAAACTCAAATTATTCCTTGTTCTAACATATGTGAGCGTTGTCCCGTTGTTTAAGATATTTGAGGGTAACTCATATCGCTTATCAATAATAACTAAGTAATAATATGAAATCAGACGAAAAAAATTTGTCTGAACTTGAAAGTCTCAATAGACGAATATGCGCAAAATATTTTACTCACAAAACACTTGTTTTTTGGTATTTGAGGGTTATTAATATCGCTTATCAATAATAAGTAAGTAATAATATGAAATCAGACAAAAAAAAATTGACTAAACTTGAAAGGTTTTAAGTCTCAATAGACGAATATGCGCAAAAAATATTTTACTCACAAAACACTTGTTTTTTGGTATTTGAGGGTTATTAATATCGCTTATCAATAATAAGTAAGTAATAATATGAAATCAGACAAAAAAAAATTGACTAAACTTGAAAGGTTTTAAGTCTCAATAGACCAATATGCGCAAACAATATTTTACTCACAAAACACTTGTTTTTTGGTATTTGAGGGTTTTTTATATCGCTCATAAATAATAAGTAAGTTATATTATGAAATCAGATAAAAAAAAATTGACTAAACTTGAAAGGTTTTAAGTCACAATAGACCAATATGCGCCAAAAATATTTTACTCACAAAAAACTTGTTTTTTGGTATTTGAGGGTTATTTATATCGCTCATAAATAATAAGTCAGTAATAATATGAAATCAGACAAAAAAAATTGACTTAACTTTAAAGGTTTTAAGTCTCAATAGACGAATATGTGCAAAAAATATTTTACTCACAAAACACTTGTTTTTTGAAATTTGAGGGTTATTAATATCGCTTATCAATAATAAGTAAGTAATAATATGAAATCAGACAAAAAAAAATTGACTAAACTTGAAAGGTTTTAAGTCTCAATAGACGAATATGCGCAAAAAATATTTTACTCACAAAACACTTGTTTTTTGGTATTTGAGGGTTATTAATATCGCTTATAAATAATTAGTAAGTAATAATATGAAATCAGACAAAAAAAAATTGACTAAACTTGAAAGGTGTTAAGTCTCAATAGACCAATATGCGAAAAAAATATTTAACTCACAAAAAACTTGTTTTTTGGTATTTGAGGGTTATTTATATCGCTCATAAATAATAAGTAAGTAATAATATGAAATCAGACAAAAAAAAATTGACTAAACTTGAAAGGTTTTAAGTCTCAATAGACCAATATGCGCAAAAAATATTTTACTCACAAAACACTTTTTTTTTGGTATTTGAGGGTTATTAATATCGCTTATCAATAATAACAAAGTAATAATATGAAATCAGACAAAAAAAAATTGACTAAACTTGAAAGGTGTTAAGTCTCAATAGACCAATATGCGCAAAAAATATTTAACTCACAAAAAACTTGTTTTTTGGTATTTGAGGGTTATTTATATCGCTCATGAATAATAAGTGAGTAATAATATGAAATCAGACAAAAAAAAATTGACTAAACTTGAAAGGTTTTAAGTCTCAATAGACGAATATGCGCAAAAAATATTTTACTCACAAAACATTTGTTTTTTGGTATTTGAGGGTTATTAATATCGCTTATAAATAATTAGTAAGTATTAATATGAAATCAGACAAAAAAAAATTGACTAAACTTGAAAGGTTTTAAGTCTCAATAGACCAATATGCGCCAAAAATATTTTACTCACAAAAAACTTGTTTTTTGGTATTTGAGGGTTATTTATATCGCTCATAAATAATAAGTAAGTAATAATATGAAATCAGACAAAAAAAAATTGACTAAACTTGAAAGGTTTTAAGTCTCAATAGACCAATATGCGCAAAAAATATTTTACTCACAAAACACTTTTTTTTTGGTATTTGAGGGTTATTAATATCGCTTATCAATAATAACAAAGTAATAATATGAAATCAGACAAAAAAAAATTGACTAAACTTGAAAGGTTTTAAGTCTCAATAGACGAATATGCGCAAAAAATATTTTACTCACAAAACACTTGTTTTTTGGTGTTTGAGGGTTATTAATATCGCTTATCAATAAAAAGTAAGTAATAATATGAAATCAGACAAAAAAAAATTGACTAAACTTGAAAGGTTTTAAGTCTCAATAGACCAATATGCGCAAACAATATTTTACTCACAAAACACTTGTTTTTTGGTATTTGAGGGTTTTTTATATCGCTCATAAATAATAAGTAAGTTATATTATGAAATCAGATAAAAAAAAATTGACTAAACTTGAAAGGTTTTAAGTCACAATAGACCAATATGCGCCAAAAATATTTTACTCACAAAAAACTTGTTTTTTGGTATTTGAGGGTTATTTATATCGCTCATAAATAATAAGTCAGTAATAATATGAAATCAGACAAAAAAAATTGACTTAACTTTAAAGGTTTTAAGTCTCAATAGACGAATATGTGCAAAAAATATTTTACTCACAAAACACTTGTTTTTTGAAATTTGAGGGTTATTAATATCGCTTATCAATAATAAGTAAGTAATAATATGAAATCAGACAAAAAAAAATTGACTAAACTTGAAAGGTTTTAAGTCTCAATAGACGAATATGCGCAAAAAATATTTTACTCACAAAACACTTGTTTTTTGGTATTTGAGGGTTATTAATATCGCTTATAAATAATTAGTAAGTAATAATATGAAATCAGACAAAAAAAAATTGACTAAACTTGATAGGTTTTAAGTCTCAATAGACGAATATGCGCAAAAAATATTTTACTCACAAAACACTTGTTTTTTGGTATTTGAGGGTTATTAATATCGCTTATCAATAATTAGTAAGTAATAATATGAAATCAGACAAAAAAAAATTGACTAAACTTGAAAGGTTTTAAGTCTCAATAGACGAATATGCGCAAAAAATATTTTACTCACAAAACACTTGTTTTTTGGTATTTGAGGGTTATTTATATCGCTCATAAATAATAAGTAAGTAATAATATGAAATCAGACAAAAAAAAATTGACTAAACTTGAAAGGTGTTAAGTCTCAATAGACCAATGTGCGAAAAAAATATTTAACTCACAAAAAACTTGTTTTTTGGTATTTGAGGGTTATTTATATCGCTCATAAATAATAAGTAAGTAATAATATGAAATCAGACAAAAAAAAATTGACTAAACTTGAAAGGTTTTAAGTCTCAATAGACCAATATGCGCAAAAAATATTTTACTCACAAAACACTTTTTTTTTGGTATTTGAGGGTTATTAATATCGCTTATCAATAATAACAAAGTAATAATATGAAATCAGACAAAAAAAAATTGACTAAACTTGAAAGGTGTTAAGTCTCAATAGACCAATATGCGCAAAAAATATTTAACTCACAAAAAACTTGTTTTTTGGTATTTGAGGGTTATTTATATCGCTCATGAATAATAAGTGAGTAATAATATGAAATCAGACAAAAAAAAATTGACTAAACTTGAAAGGTTTTAAGTCTCAATAGACGAATATGCGCAAAAAATATTTTACTCACAAAACATTTGTTTTTTGGTATTTGAGGGTTATTAATATCGCTTATAAATAATTAGTAAGTATTAATATGAAATCAGACAAAAAAAATTGACTAAACTTGAAAGGTTTTAAGTCTCAATAGACCAATATGCGCCAAAAATATTTTACTCACAAAAAACTTGTTTTTTGGTATTTGAGGGTTATTTATATCGCTCATAAATAATAAGTCAGTAATAATATGAAATCAGACAAAAAAAATTGACTTAACTTTAAAGGTTTTAAGTCTCAATAGACGAATATGTGCAAAAAATATTTTACTCACAAAACACTTGTTTTTTGGTATTTGAGGGTTATTAATATCGCTTATCAATAATAAGTAAGTAATAATATGAAATTAGACAAAAAAAATTGACTAAACTTGAAAGGTTTTAAGTCTCAATAGACGAATATGCGCAAAAAATATTTTACTCACAAAACACTTGTTTTTTGGTATTTGAGGGTTATTAATATCGCTTATCAATAATAAGTAAGTAATAATATGAAATCAGACAAAAAAATTGACTTAATTTGAAAGGCTCTAAGTCTCGTAAGGCACGCCGTCTCCTGTCATATTTGGCACGAGCGCGGTAGCCACGCTGTCTCCTGTCATGTGTCGCGCATGCGCGCTAGGCACGTCTTCTCCTGTCATGTTTCGCGCGTGCGCGGTAGGCATGCCTCCTCTTGTCATGTGTTGCGCGTGCGCGTTAGGCTCGCCATCTCCTGTCATGTTTCGCGCGTGCGCGCTAGGCACGCCGTCTCCTGTCATGTTTCACGAGTGCGCGCTAGGCACGCCGTCTCCTGTCATGGTTCGCGCGTGCGCGCTTGGCACGCCGTCTCCATTCATGTTTCACGCATGCGCGCTATGCACGTCGTCTCATTTCAACAAACAAACACCGGTCAATTATCGTTTGGACGTTTCATAATGTATCGTTTCCCGTTTATGTTGAATCATTGTTAAAATACAATTAAAAAAAATGCATTTCTTCCGATTGTCATTAATATTATTATTATTTTTTTTAATCGTGTCTTTCGGCTCAGTTACTTTTTAATTTGAATGTTTCTTCTATTCAGACGGAGGATATTACGATTCGCCGTGAGATTAAAATTCTCGAAAACTCAAATTATTCCTTGTTCTAACATATGTGAGCGTTGTCCCGTTGTTTAAGATATTTGAGGGTAAATCATATCGCTTATCAATAATAACTAAGTAATAATATGAAATCAGACGAAAAAAATTTGTCTGAACTTGAAAGTCTCAATAGACGAATATGCGCAAAAAATATTTTACTCACAAAACACTTGTTTTTTGGTATTTGAGGGTTATTAATATCGCTTATCAATAATAAGTAAGTAATAATATGAAATCAGACAAAAAAAAAATTGACTAAACTTGAAAGGTTTTAAGTCTCAATAGACCAATATGCGCAAACAATATTTTACTCACAAAACACTTGTTTTTTGGTATTTGAGGGTTATTTATATCGCTCATGAATAATAAGTGAGTAATAATATGAAATCAGACAAAAAAAAATTGACTTAACTTGAAAGGTTTTAAGTCTCAATAGACGAATATGCGCAAAAAATATTTTACTCACAAAACACTTGTTTTTTGGTATTTGAGGGTTATTTATATCGCTCATAAATAATAAGTAAGTTATAATATGAAATCAGACAAAAAAAAAATGACTTAACTTGAAAGGTTTTAAGTCTCAATAGACGAATATGTGCAAAAAATATTTTACTCACAAAACACTTGTTTTTTGGTATTTGAGGGTTATTTATATCGCTTATCAATAATTAGTAAGTAATAATATGAAATCAGACAAAAAAAAATTGACTAAACTTGAAAGGTTTTAAGTCTCAATAGACGAATATGCGCAAAAAATATTTTACTCACAAAACACTTGTTTTTTGGTATTTGAGGGTTATTAATATTGCTTATCAATAATTAGTAAGTAATAATATGAAATCAGACAAAAAAAAATTGACTAAACTTGAAAGGTTTTAAGTGTCAATAGACGAATATGCGCAAAAAATATTTTACTCACAAAACACTTGTTTTTTGGTTTTTGAGGGTTATTAATATCGCTTATCAATAATTAGTAAGTAATAATATGAAATCAGACAAAAAAAAATTGACTAAACTTGAAAGGTTTTAAGTCTCAATAGACGAATATGCGCAAAAAATATTTTACTCACAAAACACTTGTTTTTTGGTATTTGAGGGTTATTAATATCGCTTATCAATAATAAGCAAGTAATAATATGAAATCAGACAAAAAAAAAATTGACTAAACTTGAAAGGTTTTAAGTCTCAATAGACCAATATGCGCAAAAAATATTTTACTCACAAAACACTTGTTTTTTGGTATTTGAGGGTTATTTATATCGCTCATGAATAATAAGTGAGTAATAATATGAAATCAGACAAAAAAAAATTGACTTAACTTGAAAGGTTTTAAGTCTCAATAGACGAATATGCGCAAAAAATATTTTACTCACAAAACACTTGTTTTTTGGTATTTGAGGGTTATTTATATCGCTCATAAATAATAAGTAAGTTATAATATGAAATCAGACAAAAAAAAAATGACTTAACTTGAAAGGTTTTAAGTCTCAATAGACGAATATGTGCAAAAAATATTTAACTCACAAAACACTTGTTTTTTGGTATTTGAGGGTTATTTATATCGCTCATAAATAATAAGTAAGTAATAATATGAAATCAGACAAAAAAAAATTGACTAAACTTGAAAGGTGTTAAGTCTCAATAGACCAATATGCGAAAAAAATATTTAACTCACAAAAAACTTGTTTTTTGGTATTTGAGGGTTATTTATATCGCTCATAAATAATAAGTAAGTAATAATATGAAATCAGACAAAAAAAAATTGACTAAACTTGAAAGGTTTTAAGTCTCAATAGACCAATATGCGCAAAAAATATTTTACTCACAAAACACTTTTTTTTTGGTATTTGAGGGTTATTAATATCGCTTATCAATAATAACAAAGTAATAATATGAAATCAGACAAAAAAAAATTGACTAAACTTGAAAGGTGTTAAGTCTCAATAGACCAATATGCGCAAAAAATATTTAACTCACAAAAAACTTGTTTTTTGGTATTTGAGGGTTATTTATATCGCTCATAAATAATAAGTGAGTAATAATATGAAATCAGACAAAAAAAAATTGACTAAACTTGAAAGGTTTTAAGTCTCAATAGACGAATATGCGCAAAAAATATTTTACTCACAAAACATTTGTTTTTTGGTATTTGAGGGTTATTAATATCGCTTATAAATAATTAGTAAGTATTAATATGAAATCAGACAAAAAAAAATTGACTAAACTTGAAAGGTTTTAAGTCTCAATAGACCAATATGCGCCAAAAATATTTTACTCACAAAAAACTTGTTTTTTGGTATTTGAGGGTTATTAATATCGCTTATCAATAATAAGTAAGTAATAATATGAAATCAGACAAAAAAAATTGACTTAATTTGAAAGGCTCTAAGTCTCGTAAGGCACGCCGTCTCCTGTCATATTTGGCACGAGCGCGGTAGCCACGCTGTCTCCTGTCATGTGTCGCGCATGCGCGCTAGGCACGTCTTCTCCTGTCATGTTTCGCGCGTGCGCGGTAGGCATGCCTCCTCTTGTCATGTGTTGCGCGTGCGCGTTAGGCTCGCCATCTCCTGTCATGTTTCGCGCGTGCGCGCTAGGCACGCCGTCTCCTGTCATGTTTCACGAGTGCGCGCTAGGCACGCCGTCTCCTGTCATGGTTCGCGCGTGCGCGCTTGGCACGCCGTCTCCATTCATGTTTCACGCATGCGCGCTATGCACGTCGTCTCATTTCAACAAACAAACACCGGTCAATTATCGTTTGGACGTTTCATAATGTATCGTTTCCCGTTTATGTTGAATCATTGTTAAAATACAATTAAAAAAAATGCATTTCTTCCGATTGTCATTAATATTATTATTATTTTTTTTAATCGTGTCTTTCGGCTCAGTTACTTTTTAATTTGAATGTTTCTTCTATTCAGACGGAGGATATTACGATTCGCCGTGAGATTAAAATTCTCGAAAACTCAAATTATTCCTTGTTCTAACATATGTGAGCGTTGTCCCGTTGTTTAAGATATTTGAGGGTAAATCATATCGCTTATCAATAATAACTAAGTAATAATATGAAATCAGACGAAAAAAATTTGTCTGAACTTGAAAGTCTCAATAGACGAATATGCGCAAAAAATATTTTACTCACAAAACACTTGTTTTTTGGTATTTGAGGGTTATTAATATCGCTTATCAATAATAAGTAAGTAATAATATGAAATCAGACAAAAAAAAAATTGACTAAACTTGAAAGGTTTTAAGTCTCAATAGACCAATATGCGCAAACAATATTTTACTCACAAAACACTTGTTTTTTGGTATTTGAGGGTTATTTATATCGCTCATGAATAATAAGTGAGTAATAATATGAAATCAGACAAAAAAAAATTGACTTAACTTGAAAGGTTTTAAGTCTCAATAGACGAATATGCGCAAAAAATATTTTACTCACAAAACACTTGTTTTTTGGTATTTGAGGGTTATTTATATCGCTCATAAATAATAAGTAAGTTATAATATGAAATCAGACAAAAAAAAAATGACTTAACTTGAAAGGTTTTAAGTCTCAATAGACGAATATGTGCAAAAAATATTTTACTCACAAAACACTTGTTTTTTGGTATTTGAGGGTTATTTATATCGCTTATCAATAATTAGTAAGTAATAATATGAAATCAGACAAAAAAAAATTGACTAAACTTGAAAGGTTTTAAGTCTCAATAGACGAATATGCGCAAAAAATATTTTACTCACAAAACACTTGTTTTTTGGTATTTGAGGGTTATTAATATTGCTTATCAATAATTAGTAAGTAATAATATGAAATCAGACAAAAAAAAATTGACTAAACTTGAAAGGTTTTAAGTCTCAATAGACGAATATGCGCAAAAAATATTTTACTCACAAAACACTTGTTTTTTGGTTTTTGAGGGTTATTAATATCGCTTATCAATAATTAGTAAGTAATAATATGAAATCAGACAAAAAAAAATTGACTAAACTTGAAAGGTTTTAAGTCTCAATAGACGAATATGCGCAAAAAATTTTTTACTCACAAAACACTTGTTTTTTGGTATTTGAGGGTTATTTATATCGCTTATCAATAATAAGTAAGTAATAATATAAAATCAGACAAAAAAAATTGACTTAACTTGAAAGGCTTTTAGTCTCGTAAGGCACGCCGTCTCCTGTCATATTTGGCACGTGCGCGGTAGCCACGCCGTCTCCTGTCATGTGTCACGCATGCGCGCTAGGCACGTCTTCTCCTGTCATGTTTCGCGCGTGCGCGGTAGGCACGCCGTCTCTTGTCATGTGTTGCGCGTGCGCGCTAGGCACGTCTTCTCCTGTCATGTTTCGCCCGTGCGCGCTAGGCACGCCGTCTCTTGTCATGTTTCGCTCGTGCGCGTTAGGCTCGCCGTCTCCTGTCATGTTTCGCGCGTGCGCGCTAGGCACGCCGTCTCCTGTCATGTTTCGCACGTGCGCGCTAAGCACGCCGTCTCCTGTTATGTTTCGCGCGTGCGTGCTTGGCACGCCGTCTATTGTCATGTTTCACGCATGCGCGCTAGGCACGTCGTCTCATTTCAACAAACAAACACCTATCAATTATCGTTTGGACGTTTCATAATGTATCGTTTCCCGTTTATGTTTTATCATTGTTAAAATAAAATAAAAAATAATGCATTTCTTCCGATTGTCATTAATATTATTATTTTTTTTTTTAATCGTGTCTTTCGGCTCAGTTACTTTTTAATTTGAATGTTTCTTCTATTCAGACGGAGGATATTACGATTCGCCGTGAGATTAAAATTCTCGAAAACTCAAATTATTCCTTGTTCTAACATATGTAAGCGTTGTCCCGTTGTTTAAGATATTTGAGGGTAACTCATATCGCTTATCAATAATAACTAAGTAATAATATGAAATCAGACGAAAAAAATTTGTCTGAACTTGAAAGTCTCAATAGACGAATATGCGCAAAATATTTTACTCACAAAACACTTGTTTTTTGGTATTTGAGGGTTATTAATATCGCTTATCAATAATAAGTAAGTAATAATATGAAATCAGACAAAAAAAAATTGACTAAACTTGAAAGGTTTTAAGTCTCAATAGACCAATATGCGCAAACAATATTTTACTCACAAAACACTTGTTTTTTGGTATTTGAGGGTTATTTATATCGCTCATGAATAATAAGTCAGTAATAATATGAAATCAGACAAAAAAAAATTGACTTAACTTGAAAGGCTCTAAGTCTCGTAAGGCACGCCGTCTCCTGTCATATTTGACACGTGCGCGGTAGCCACGCTGTCTCCTGTCATGTGTCGCGCATGCGCGCTAGGCACGTCTTCTCCTGTCATGTTTCGCGCGTGCGCGGTAGGCATGCCTCCTCTTGTCATGTGTTGCGCGTGCGCGTTAGGCTCGCCATCTCCTGTCATGTTTCGCGCGTGCGCGCTAGGCACGCCGTCTCCTGTCATGTTTCACGAGTGCGCGCTAGGCACGCCGTCTCCTGTCATGGTTCGCGCGTGCGCGCTTGGCACGCCGTCTCCATTCATGTTTCACGCATGCGCGCTATGCACGTCGTCTCATTTCAACAAACAAACACCGGTCAATTATCGTTTGGACGTTTCATAATGTATCGTTTCCCGTTTATGTTGAATCGTTGTTAAAATAAAATTAAAAAAAATGCATTTCTTCCGATTGTCATTAATATTATTATTATTTTTTTCATCGTGTCTTTCGGCTCAGTTACTTTTTAATTTGAATGTTTCTTCTATTCAGACGGAGGATATTACGATTCGCCGTGAGATTAAAATTCTCGAAAACTCAAATTATTCCTTGTTCTAACATATGTGAGCGTTGTCCCGTTGTTTTAGATATTTGAGGGTAACTCATATCGCTTATCAATAATAACTAAGTAATAATATGAATTCAGACGAAAAAAATTTGTCTGAACTTGAAAGTCTCAATAGACGAATATGCGCAAAAAATATTTAACTCACAAAAAACTTGTTTTTTGGTATTTGAGGGTTATTTATATCGCTCATAAATAATAAGTAAGTAATAATATGAAATCAGACAAAAAAAAATTGACTAAACTTGAAAGGTTTTAAGTCTCAATAGACCAATATGCGCAAAAAATATTTTACTCACAAAACACTTTTTTTTTTGGTATTTGAGGGTTATTAATATCGCTTATCAATAATAAGTAAGTAATAATATGAAATCAGACAAAAAAAAATTGACTAAACTTGAAAGGTGTTAAGTCTCAATAGACCAATATGCGCAAAAAATATTTAACTCACAAAAAACTTGTTTTTTGGTATTTGAGGGTTATTTATATCGCTCATGAATAATAAGTGAGTAATAATATGAAATCAGACAAAAAAAAATTGACTTAACTTGAAAGGTTTTAAGTCTCAATAGACGAATATGCGCTAAAAATATTTTACTCACAAAACATTTGTTTTTTGGTATTTGAGGGTTATTAATATCGCTTATAAATAATTAGTAAGTATTAATATGAAATCAGACAAAAAAAAATTGACTAAACTTGAAAGGTTTTAAGTCTCAATAGACCAATATGCGCCAAAAATATTTTAATCACAAAAAACTTGTTTTTTGGTATTTGAGGGTTATTTATATCGCTCATAAATAATAAGTCAGTAATAAAATGAAATCAGACAAAAAAAATTGACTTAACTTTAAAGGTTTTAAGTCTCAATAGACGAATATGTGCAAAAAATATTTAACTCACAAAACACTTGTTTTTTGGTATTTGAGGGTTATTAATATCGCTTATCAATAATTAGTAAGTAATAATATGAAATCAGACAAAAAAAAATTTACTAAACTTGAAAGGTTTTAAGTCTCAATAGACCAATATGCGCAAAAAATATTTAACTCACAAAAAACTTGTTTTTTGGTATTTGAGGGTTATTTATATCGCTCATAAATAATAAGTCAGTAATAATATGAAATCAGACAAAAAAAAATTGACTAAACTTGAAAGGTTTTAAGTCTCAATAGACGAATATGCGCAAAAAATATTTTACTCACAAAACACTTGTTTTTTGGTATTTGAGGGTTATTTATATCGCTTATCAATAATAAGTAAGTAATAATATAAAATCAGACAAAAAAAATTGACTTAACTTGAAAGGCTTTTAGTCTCGTAAGGCACGCCGTCTCCTGTCATATTTGGCACGTGCGCGGTAGCCACGCCGTCTCCTGTCACGTGTCACGCATGCGCGCTAGGCACGTCTTCTCCTGTCATGTTTTGCGCGTGCGCGGTAGGCACGCCGTCTCTTGTCATGTGTTGCGCGTGCGCGCTAGGCACGTCTTCTCCTGTCATGTTTCGCCCGTGCGCGCTAGGCACGCCGTCTCTTGTCATGTTTCGCTCGTGCGCGTTAGGCTCGCCGTCTCCTGTCATGTTTCGCGCGTGCGCGCTAGGCACGCCGTCTCCTGTCATGTTTCGCACGTGCGCGCTAAGCACGCCGTCTCCTGTCATTTTAGTCTCGTAAGGCACGCCGTCTCCTGTCATGGTTCGCGCGTGCGCGCTTGGCACGCCGTCTCCATTCATGTTTCACGCATGCGCGCTATGCACGTCGTCTCATTTCAACAAACAAACACCGGTCAATTATCGTTTGGACGTTTCATAATGTATCGTTTCCCGTTTATGTTGAATCATTGTTAAAATAAAATTAAAAAAAAATGCATTTCTTCCGTTTGTCATTTATACTATTATTATTTTTTTTAATCGTGTCTTTCGGCTCAGTTACTTTTTAATTTGAATGTTTCTTCTATTCAGACGGAGGATATTACGATTCGCCGTGAGATTAAAATTCTCGAAAACTCAAATTATTCCTTGTTCTAACATATGTGAGCGTTGTCCCGTTGTTTAAGATATTTGAGGGTAACTCATATCGCTTATCAATAATAACTAAGTAATAATATGAAATCAGACGAAAAAAATTTGTCTGAACTTGAAAGTCTCAATAGACGAATATGCGCAAAATATTTTACTCACAGAACACTTGTTTTTTGGTATTTGAGGGTTATTAATATCGCTTATCAATAATAAGTAAGTAATAATATGAAATCAGACAAAAAAAAATTGACTAAACTTGAAAGGTTTTAAGTCTCAATAGACGAATATGCGCAAAAAATATTTTACTCACAAAACACTTGTTTTTTGGTATTTGAGGGTTATTAATATCGCTTATCAATAATAAGTAAGTAATAATATGAAATCAGACAAAAAAAAATTGACTAAACTTGAAAGGTTTTAAGTCTCAATAGACCAATATGCGCAAACAATATTTTACTCACAAAACACTTGTTTTTTGGTATTTGAGGGTTTTTTATATCGCTCATAAATAATAAGTAAGTTATATTATGAAATCAGATAAAAAAAAATTGACTAAACTTGAAAGGTTTTAAGTCACAATAGACCAATATGCGCCAAAAATATTTTACTCACAAAAAACTTGTTTTTTGGTATTTGAGGGTTATTTATATCGCTCATAAATAATAAGTCAGTAATAATATGAAATCAGACAAAAAAAATTGACTTAACTTTAAAGGTTTTAAGTCTCAATAGACGAATATGTGCAAAAAATATTTTACTCACAAAACACTTGCTTTTTGAAATTTGAGGGTTATTAATATCGCTTATCAATAATAAGTAAGTAATAATATGAAATCAGACAAAAAAAAATTGACTAAACTTGAAAGGTTTTAAGTCTCAATAGACGAATATGCGCAAAAAATATTTTACTCACAAAACACTTGTTTTTTGGTATTTGAGGGTTATTAATATCGCTTATAAATAATTAGTAAGTAATAATATGAAATCAGACAAAAAAAAATTGACTAAACTTGATAGGTTTTAAGTCTCAATAGACGAATATGCGCAAAAAATATTTTACTCACAAAACACTTGTTTTTTGGTATTTGAGGGTTATTAATATCGCTTATCAATAATTAGTAAGTAATAATATGAAATCAGACAAAAAAAAATTGACTAAACTTGAAAGGTTTTAAGTCTCAATAGACGAATATGCGCAAAAAATATTTTACTCACAAAACACTTGTTTTTTGGTATTTGAGGGTTATTTATATCGCTCATAAATAATAAGTAAGTAATAATATGAAATCAGACAAAAAAAAATTGACTAAACTTGAAAGGTGTTAAGTCTCAATAGACCAATATGCGAAAAAAATATTTAACTCACAAAAAACTTGTTTTTTGGTATTTGAGGGTTATTTATATCGCTCATAAATAATAAGTAAGTAATAATATGAAATCAGACAAAAAAAAATTGACTAAACTTGAAAGGTTTTAAGTCTCAATAGACCAATATGCGCAAAAAATATTTTACTCACAAAACACTTTTTTTTTGGTATTTGAGGGTTATTAATATCGCTTATCAATAATAACAAAGTAATAATATGAAATCAGACAAAAAAAAATTGACTAAACTTGAAAGGTGTTAAGTCTCAATAGACCAATATGCGCAAAAAATATTTAACTCACAAAAAACTTGTTTTTTGGTATTTGAGGGTTATTTATATCGCTCATGAATAATAAGTGAGTAATAATATGAAATCAGACAAAAAAAAATTGACTAAACTTGAAAGGTTTTAAGTCTCAATAGACGAATATGCGCAAAAAATATTTTACTCACAAAACATTTGTTTTTTGGTATTTGAGGGTTATTAATATCGCTTATAAATAATTAGTAAGTATTAATATGAAATCAGACAAAAAAAAATTGACTAAACTTGAAAGGTTTTAAGTCTCAATAGACCAATATGCGCCAAAAATATTTTACTCACAAAAAACTTGTTTTTTGGTATTTGAGGGTTATTTATATCGCTCATAAATAATAAGTCAGTAATAATATGAAATCAGACAAAAAAAATTGACTTAACTTTAAAGGTTTTAAGTCTCAATAGACGAATATGTGCAAAAAATATTTTACTCACAAAACACTTGTTTTTTGGTATTTGAGGGTTATTAATATCGCTTATCAATAATAAGTAAGTAATAATATGAAATTAGACAAAAAAAATTGACTAAACTTGAAAGGTTTTAAGTCTCAATAGACGAATATGCGCAAAAAATATTTTACTCACAAAACACTTGTTTTTTGGTATTTGAGGGTTATTAATATCGCTTATCAATAATAAGTAAGTAATAATATGAAATCAGACAAAAAAAATTGACTTAATTTGAAAGGCTCTAAGTCTCGTAAGGCACGCCGTCTCCTGTCATATTTGGCACGAGCGCGGTAGCCACGCTGTCTCCTGTCATGTGTCGCGCATGCGCGCTAGGCACGTCTTCTCCTGTCATGTTTCGCGCGTGCGCGGTAGGCATGCCTCCTCTTGTCATGTGTTGCGCGTGCGCGTTAGGCTCGCCATCTCCTGTCATGTTTCGCGCGTGCGCGCTAGGCACGCCGTCTCCTGTCATGTTTCACGAGTGCGCGCTAGGCACGCCGTCTCCTGTCATGGTTCGCGCGTGCGCGCTTGGCACGCCGTCTCCATTCATGTTTCACGCATGCGCGCTATGCACGTCGTCTCATTTCAACAAACAAACACCGGTCAATTATCGTTTGGACGTTTCATAATGTATCGTTTCCCGTTTATGTTGAATCATTGTTAAAATACAATTAAAAAAAATGCATTTCTTCCGATTGTCATTAATATTATTATTATTTTTTTTAATCGTGTCTTTCGGCTCAGTTACTTTTTAATTTGAATGTTTCTTCTATTCAGACGGAGGATATTACGATTCGCCGTGAGATTAAAATTCTCGAAAACTCAAATTATTCCTTGTTCTAACATATGTGAGCGTTGTCCCGTTGTTTAAGATATTTGAGGGTAAATCATATCGCTTATCAATAATAACTAAGTAATAATATGAAATCAGACGAAAAAAATTTGTCTGAACTTGAAAGTCTCAATAGACGAATATGCGCAAAAAATATTTTACTCACAAAACACTTGTTTTTTGGTATTTGAGGGTTATTAATATCGCTTATCAATAATAAGTAAGTAATAATATGAAATCAGACAAAAAAAAAATTGACTAAACTTGAAAGGTTTTAAGTCTCAATAGACCAATATGCGCAAACAATATTTTACTCACAAAACACTTGTTTTTTGGTATTTGAGGGTTATTTATATCGCTCATGAATAATAAGTGAGTAATAATATGAAATCAGACAAAAAAAAATTGACTTAACTTGAAAGGTTTTAAGTCTCAATAGACGAATATGCGCAAAAAATATTTTACTCACAAAACACTTGTTTTTTGGTATTTGAGGGTTATTTATATCGCTCATAAATAATAAGTAAGTTATAATATGAAATCAGACAAAAAAAAAATGACTTAACTTGAAAGGTTTTAAGTCTCAATAGACGAATATGTGCAAAAAATATTTTACTCACAAAACACTTGTTTTTTGGTATTTGAGGGTTATTTATATCGCTTATCAATAATTAGTAAGTAATAATATGAAATCAGACAAAAAAAAATTGACTAAACTTGAAAGGTTTTAAGTCTCAATAGACGAATATGCGCAAAAAATATTTTACTCACAAAACACTTGTTTTTTGGTATTTGAGGGTTATTAATATTGCTTATCAATAATTAGTAAGTAATAATATGAAATCAGACAAAAAAAAATTGACTAAACTTGAAAGGTTTTAAGTGTCAATAGACGAATATGCGCAAAAAATATTTTACTCACAAAACACTTGTTTTTAGGTTTTTGAGGGTTATTAATATCGCTTATCAATAATTAGTAAGTAATAATATGAAATCAGACAAAAAAAAATTGACTAAACTTGAAAGGTTTTAAGTCTCAATAGACGAATATGCGCAAAAAATATTTTACTCACAAAACACTTGTTTTTTGGTATTTGAGGGTTATTAATATCGCTTATCAATAATAAGCAAGTAATAATATGAAATCAGACAAAAAAAAATTGACTAAACTTGAAAGGTTTTAAGTCTCAATAGACCAATATGCGCAAAAAATATTTTACTCACAAAACACTTGTTTTTTGGTATTTGAGGGTTATTTATATCGCTCATGAATAATAAGTGAGTAATAATATGAAATCAGACAAAAAAAAATTGACTTAACTTGAAAGGTTTTAAGTCTCAATAGACGAATATGCGCAAAAAATATTTTACTCACAAAACACTTGTTTTTTGGTATTTGAGGGTTATTTATATCGCTCATAAATAATAAGTAAGTTATAATATGAAATCAGACAAAAAAAAAATGACTTAACTTGAAAGGTTTTAAGTCTCAATAGACGAATATGTGCAAAAAATATTTAACTCACAAAACACTTGTTTTTTGGTATTTGAGGGTTATTTATATCGCTCATAAATAATAAGTAAGTAATAATATGAAATCAGACAAAAAAAAATTGACTAAACTTGAAAGGTGTTAAGTCTCAATAGACCAATATGCGAAAAAAATATTTAACTCACAAAAAACTTGTTTTTTGGTATTTGAGGGTTATTTATATCGCTCATAAATAATAAGTAAGTAATAATATGAAATCAGACAAAAAAAAATTGACTAAACTTGAAAGGTTTTAAGTCTCAATAGACCAATATGCGCAAAAAATATTTTACTCACAAAACACTTTTTTTTTGGTATTTGAGGGTTATTAATATCGCTTATCAATAATAACAAAGTAATAATATGAAATCAGACAAAAAAAAATTGACTAAACTTGAAAGGTGTTAAGTCTCAATAGACCAATATGCGCAAAAAATATTTAACTCACAAAAAACTTGTTTTTTGGTATTTGAGGGTTATTTATATCGCTCATGAATAATAAGTGAGTAATAATATGAAATCAGACAAAAAAAAATTGACTAAACTTGAAAGGTTTTAAGTCTCAATAGACGAATATGCGCAAAAAATATTTTACTCACAAAACATTTGTTTTTTGGTATTTGAGGGTTATTAATATCGCTTATAAATAATTAGTAAGTATTAATATGAAATCAGACAAAAAAAAATTGACTAAACTTGAAAGGTTTTAAGTCTCAATAGACCAATATGCGCCAAAAATATTTTACTCACAAAAAACTTGTTTTTTGGTATTTGAGGGTTATTTATATCGCTCATAAATAATAAGTCAGTAATAATATGAAATCAGACAAAAAAAATTGACTTAACTTTAAAGGTTTTAAGTCTCAATAGACGAATATGTGCAAAAAATATTTTACTCACAAAACACTTGTTTTTTGGTATTTGAGGGTTATTAATATCGCTTATCAATAATAAGTAAGTAATAATATGAAATTAGACAAAAAAAATTGACTAAACTTGAAAGGTTTTAAGTCTCAATAGACGAATATGCGCAAAAAATATTTTACTCACAAAACACTTGTTTTTTGGTATTTGAGGGTTATTAATATCGCTTATCAATAATAAGTAAGTAATAATATGAAATCAGACAAAAAAAATTGACTTAATTTGAAAGGCTCTAAGTCTCGTAAGGCACGCCGTCTCCTGTCATATTTGGCACGAGCGCGGTAGCCACGCTGTCTCCTGTCATGTGTCGCGCATGCGCGCTAGGCACGTCTTCTCCTGTCATGTTTCGCGCGTGCGCGGTAGGCATGCCTCCTCTTGTCATGTGTTGCGCGTGCGCGTTAGGCTCGCCATCTCCTGTCATGTTTCGCGCGTGCGCGCTAGGCACGCCGTCTCCTGTCATGTTTCACGAGTGCGCGCTAGGCACGCCGTCTCCTGTCATGGTTCGCGCGTGCGCGCTTGGCACGCCGTCTCCATTCATGTTTCACGCATGCGCGCTATGCACGTCGTCTCATTTCAACAAACAAACACCGGTCAATTATCGTTTGGACGTTTCATAATGTATCGTTTCCCGTTTATGTTGAATCATTGTTAAAATACAATTAAAAAAAATGCATTTCTTCCGATTGTCATTAATATTATTATTATTTTTTTTAATCGTGTCTTTCGGCTCAGTTACTTTTTAATTTGAATGTTTCTTCTATTCAGACGGAGGATATTACGATTCGCCGTGAGATTAAAATTCTCGAAAACTCAAATTATTCCTTGTTCTAACATATGTGAGCGTTGTCCCGTTGTTTAAGATATTTGAGGGTAAATCATATCGCTTATCAATAATAACTAAGTAATAATATGAAATCAGACGAAAAAAATTTGTCTGAACTTGAAAGTCTCAATAGACGAATATGCGCAAAAAATATTTTACTCACAAAACACTTGTTTTTTGGTATTTGAGGGTTATTAATATCGCTTATCAATAATAAGTAAGTAATAATATGAAATCAGACAAAAAAAAAATTGACTAAACTTGAAAGGTTTTAAGTCTCAATAGACCAATATGCGCAAACAATATTTTACTCACAAAACACTTGTTTTTTGGTATTTGAGGGTTATTTATATCGCTCATGAATAATAAGTGAGTAATAATATGAAATCAGACAAAAAAAAATTGACTTAACTTGAAAGGTTTTAAGTCTCAATAGACGAATATGCGCAAAAAATATTTTACTCACAAAACACTTGTTTTTTGGTATTTGAGGGTTATTTATATCGCTCATAAATAATAAGTAAGTTATAATATGAAATCAGACAAAAAAAAAATGACTTAACTTGAAAGGTTTTAAGTCTCAATAGACGAATATGTGCAAAAAATATTTTACTCACAAAACACTTGTTTTTTGGTATTTGAGGGTTATTTATATCGCTTATCAATAATTAGTAAGTAATAATATGAAATCAGACAAAAAAAAATTGACTAAACTTGAAAGGTTTTAAGTCTCAATAGACGAATATGCGCAAAAAATATTTTACTCACAAAACACTTGTTTTTTGGTATTTGAGGGTTATTAATATTGCTTATCAATAATTAGTAAGTAATAATATGAAATCAGACAAAAAAAAATTGACTAAACTTGAAAGGTTTTAAGTGTCAATAGACGAATATGCGCAAAAAATATTTTACTCACAAAACACTTGTTTTTTGGTTTTTGAGGGTTATTAATATCGCTTATCAATAATTAGTAAGTAATAATATGAAATCAGACAAAAAAAAATTGACTAAACTTGAAAGGTTTTAAGTCTCAATAGACCAATATGCGCAAACAATATTTTACTCACAAAACACTTGTTTTTTGGTATTTGAGGGTTATTTATATCGCTCATGAATAATAAGTGAGTAATAATATGAAATCAGACAAAAAAAAATTGACTTAACTTGAAAGGTTTTAAGTCTCAATAGACGAATATGCGCAAAAAATATTTTACTCTCAAAACACTTGTTTTTTGGTATTTGAGGGTTATTTATATCGCTCATAAATAATAAGTAAGTTATAATATGAAATCAGACAAAAAAAAAATGACTTAACTTGAAAGGTTTTAAGTCTCAATAGACGAATATGTGCAAAAAATATTTTACTCACAAAACACTTGTTTTTTGGTATTTGAGGGTTATTTATATCGCTTATCAATAATTAGTAAGTAATAATATGAAATCAGACAAAAAAAAATTGACTAAACTTGAAAGGTTTTAAGTCTCAATAGACGAATATGCGCAAAAAATATTTTACTCACAAAACACTTGTTTTTTGGTATTTGAGGGTTATAAATATTGCTTATCAATAATTAGTAAGTAATAATATGAAATCAGACAAAAAAAAATTGACTAAACTTGAAAGGTTTTAAGTGTCAATAGACGAATATGCGCAAAAAATATTTTACTCACAAAACACTTGTTTTTTGGTTTTTGAGGGTTATTAATATCGCTTATCAATAATTAGTAAGTAATAATATGAAATCAGACAAAAAAAAATTGACTAAACTTGAAAGGTTTTAAGTCTCAATAGACGAATATGCGCAAAAAATATTTTACTCACAAAACACTTGTTTTTTGGTATTTGAGGGTTATTAATATCGCTTATCAATAATAAGCAAGTAATAATATGAAATCAGACAAAAAAAATTGACTTAACTTGAAAGGTTTTAAGTCTCAATAGACGAATATGCGCAAAAAATATTTTACTCACAAAACACTTGTTTTTTGGTATTTAAGGGTTATTAATATCGCTTATCAATAATAAGTAAGTAATAATATGAAATTAGACAAAAAAAATTGACTAAACTTGAAAGGTTTTAAGTCTCAATAGACGAATATGCGCAAAAAATATTTTACTCACAAAACACTTGTTTTTTGGTATTTGAGGGTTATTAATATCGCTTATCAATAATAAGTAAGTAATAATATGAAATCAGACAAAAAAAATTGACTTAATTTGAAAGGCTCTAAGTCTCGTAAGGCACGCCGTCTCCTGTCATATTTGGCACGAGCGCGGTAGCCACGCTGTCTCCTGTCATGTGTCGCGCATGCGCGCTAGGCACGTCTTCTCCTGTCATGTTTCGCGCGTGCGCGGTAGGCATGCCTCCTCTTGTCATGTGTTGCGCGTGCGCGTTAGGCTCGCCATCTCCTGTCATGTTTCGCGCGTGCGCGCTAGGCACGCCGTCTCCTGTCATGTTTCACGAGTGCGCGCTAGGCACGCCGTCTCCTGTCATGGTTCGCGCGTGCGCGCTTGGCACGCCGTCTCCATTCATGTTTCACGCATGCGCGCTATGCACGTCGTCTCATTTCAACAAACAAACACCGGTCAATTATCGTTTGGACGTTTCATAATGTATCGTTTCCCGTTTATGTTGAATCATTGTTAAAATAAAATTAAAAAAAATGCATTTCTTCCGATTGTCATTAATATTATTATTATTTTTTTTAATCGTGTCTTTCGGCTCAGTTACTTTTTAATTTGAATGTTTCTTCTATTCAGACGGAGGATATTACGATTCGCCGTGAGATTAAAATTCTCGAAAACTCAAATTATTCCTTGTTCTAACATATGTGAGCGTTGTCCCGTTGTTTTAGATATTTGAGGGTAACTCATATCGCTTATCAATAATAACTAAGTAATAATATGAAATCAGACGAAAAAAATTTGTCTGAACTTGAAAGTCTCAATAGACGAATATGCGCAAAAAATATTTAATTCACAAAACACTTTTTTTTTTGGTATTTGAGGGTTATTAATATCGCTTATCAATAATAAGTAAGTAATAATATATAATCAGACAAAAAAAAAATTGACTTAACTTGAAAGGTGTTAAGTCTCAATAGACAAATATGCGCAAAAAATATTTAACTCACAAAAAACTTGTTTTTTGGTATTTGAGGGTTATTTATATCGCTCATAAATAATAAGTAAGTAATAATATGAAATCAGACAAAAAAAAATTGACTAAACTTGAAAGGTTTTAAGTCTCAATAGACGAATATGCGCAAAAAATGTTTTACTCACAAAACATTTGTTTTTTGGTATTTGAGGGTTATTAATATCGCTTATAAATAATTAGTAAGTAATAATATGAAATCAGACAAAAAAAAATTGACTAAACTTGAAAGGTTTTAAGTCTCAATAGACCAATATGCGCCAAAAATATTTTACTCACAAAAAACTTGTTTTTTGGTATTTGAGGGTTATTTATATCGCTCATAAATAATAAGTCAGTAATAATATGAAATCAGACAAAAAAAAATTGACTTAACTTTAAAGGTTTTAAGTCTCAATAGACGAATATGTGCAAAAAATATTTTACTCACAAAACACTTGTTTTTTGGTATTTGAGGGTTATTAATATCGCTTATCAATAATAAGTAAGTAATAATATGAAATCAGACAAAAAAAAATTGACTAAACTTGAAAGGTTTTAAGTCTCAATAGACCAATATGCGCAAACAATATTTTACTCACAAAACACTTGTTGTTTGGTATTTGAGGGTTATTTTTATCGCTTATCAATAATAAGTAAGTAATAATATGAAATCAGACAAAAAAAAATTGACTTAACTTGAAAGGTTTTAATTCTCAATAGACGAATATGTGCAAAAAATATTTTACTCACAAAACACTTGTTTTTTGGTATTTGAGGGTTATTAATATCGCTTATCAATAATAAGTAAGTAATAATATGAAATCAGACAAAAAAAAATTGACTAAACTTGAAAGGTTTTAAGTCTCAATAGACGAATATGCGCAAAAAATATTTTACTCACAAAACACTTGTTTTTTGGTATTTGAGGGTTATTAATATCGCTTATCAATAATAAGTAAGTAATAATATGAAATCAGACAAAAAAAATTGACTAAACTTGAAAGGTTTTAAGTCTCAATAGACGAATATGCGCAAAAAATATTTTACTCACAAAACACTTGTTTTTTGGTATTTGAGGGTTATTAATATCGCTTATCAATAATAAGCAAGTAATAATATGAAATCAGACAAAAAAAAATTGACTTAACTTGAAAGGTTTTAAGTCTCAATAGACGAATATGCGCAAAAAATATTTTACTCACAAAACACTTGTTTTTTGGTATTTGAGGGTTATTAATATCGCTTATCAATAATAAGTAAGTAATAATATGAAATTAGACAAAAAAAATTGACTAAACTTGAAAGGTTTTAAGTCTCAATAGAAGTATATGCGCAAAAAATATTTTACTCACAAAACACTTGTTTTTTGGTATTTGAGGGTTATTAATATCGCTTATCAATAATAAGTAAGTAATAATATGAAATCAGACAAAAAAAATTGACTTAACTTGAAAGGCTCTAAGTCTCGTAAGGCACGCCGTCTCCTGTCATATTTGACACGTGCGCGGTAGCCACGCTGTCTCCTGTCATGTGTCGCGCATGCGCGCTAGGCACGTCTTCTCCTGTCATGTTTCGCGCGTGCGCGGTAGGCATGCCTCCTCTTGTCATGTGTTGCGCGTGCGCGTTAGGCTCGCCATCTCCTGTCATGTTTCGCGCGTGCGCGCTAGGCACGCCGTCTCCTGTCATGTTTCACGAGTGCGCGCTAGGCACGCCGTCTCCTGTCATGGTTCGCGCGTGCGCGCTTGGCACGCCGTCTCCATTCATGTTTCACGCATGCGCGCTATGCACGTCGTCTCATTTCAACAAACAAACACCGGTCAATTATCGTTTGGACGTTTCATAATGTATCGTTTCCCGTTTATGTTGAATCATTGTTAAAATAAAATTAAAAAAAATGCATTTCTTCCGATTGTCATTAATATTATTATTATTTTTTTTAATCGTGTCTTTCGGCTCAGTTACTTTTTAATTTGAATGTTTCTTCTATTCAGACGGAGGATATTACGATTCGCCGTGAGATTAAAATTCTCGAAAACTCAAATTATTCCTTGTTCTAACATATGTGAGCGTTGTCCCGTTGTTTTAGATATTTGAGGGTAACTCATATCGCTTATCAATAATAACTAAGTAATAATATGAAATCAGACGAAAAAAATTTGTCTGAACTTGAAAGTCTCAATAGACGAATATGCGCAAAAAATATTTAATTCACAAAACACTTTTTTTTTTGGTATTTGAGGGTTATTAATATCGCTTATCAATAATAAGTAAGTAATAATATGAAATCAGACAAAAAAAAAATTGACTAAACTTGAAAGGTGTTAAGTCTCAATAGACCAATATGCGCAAAAAATATTTAACTCACAAAAAACTTGTTTTTTGGTATTTGAGGGTTATTTATATCGCTCATAAATAATAGGTAAGTAATAATATGAAATCAGACAAAAAAAAATTGACTAAACTTGAAAGGTTTTAAGTCTCAATAGACGAATATGCGCAAAAAATATTTTACTCACAAAACACTTGTTTTTTGGTATTTGAGGGTTATTAATATCGCTTATCAATAATAAGTAAGTAATAATATGAAATCAGACAAAAAAAAATTGACTAAACTTGAAAGGTTTTAAGTCTCAATAGACGAATATGCGCAAAAAATATTTTACTCACAAAACACTTGTTTTTTGGTATTTGAGAGTTATTAATATCGCTTATCAATAATAAGTAAGGAATAATATGAAATCAGACAAAAAAAAATTGTCTGAACTTGAAAGTCTCAATAGACGAAAATGCGCAAAAATATTTTACTCACAAAACACTTGTTTTTTGGTATTTGAGGGTTATTAATATCGCTTATCAATAATAAGCAAGTAATAATATGAAATCAGACAAAAAAAAATTGACTTAACTTGAAAGGTTTTAAGTCTCAATAGACGAATATGCACAAAAAATATTTTACTCACAAAACACTTGTTTTTTGGTATTTGAGGGTTATTAATATCGCTTATCAATAATAAGTAAGTAATAATATGAAATTAGACAAAAAAAATTGACTAAACTTGAAAGGTTTTAAGTCTCAATAGACGAATATGCGCAAAAAATATTTTACTCACAAAACACTTGTTTTTTGGTATTTGAGGGTTATTAATATCGCTTATCAATAATAAGTAAGTAATAATATGAAATCAGACAAAAAAAATTGACTTAACTTGAAAGGCTCTAAGTCTCGTAAGGCACGCCGTCTCCTGTCATATTTGGCACGTGCGCGGTAGCCACGCTGTCTCCTGTCATGTGTCGCGCATGCGCGCTAGGCACGTCTTCTCCTGTCATGTTTCGCGCGTGCGCGGTAGGCATGCCTCCTCTTGTCATGTGTTGCGCGTGCGCGTTAGGCTCGCCATCTCCTGTCATGTTTCGCGCGTGCGCGCTAGGCACGCCGTCTCCTGTCATGTTTCACGAGTGCGCGCTAGGCACGCCGTCTCCTGTCATGGTTCGCGCGTGCGCGCTTGGCACGCCGTCTCCATTCATGTTTCACGCATGCGCGCTATGCACGTCGTCTCATTTCAACAAACAAACACCGGTCAATTATCGTTTGGACGTTTCATAATGTATCGTTTCCCGTTTATGTTGAATCATTGTTAAAATAAAATTAAAAAAAATGCATTTCTTCCGATTGTCATTAATATTATTATTATTTTTTTTAATCGTGTCTTTCGGCTCAGTTACTTTTTAATTTGAATGTTTCTTCTATTCAGACGGAGGATATTACGATTCGCCGTGAGATTAAAATTCTCGAAAACTCAAATTATTCCTTGTTCTAACATATGTGAGCGTTGTCCCGTTGTTTTAGATATTTGAGGGTAACTCATATCGCTTATCAATAATAACTAAGTAATAATATGAAATCAGACGAAAAAAATTTGTCTGAACTTGAAAGTCTCAATAGACGAATATGCGCAAAAAATATTTAATTCACAAAACACTTTTTTTTTTGGTATTTTATGGTTATTAATATCGCTTATCAATAATAAGTAAGTAATAATATGAAATCAGACAAAAAAAAAATTGACTAAACTTGAAAGGTGTTAAGTCTCAATAGACCAATATGCGCAAAAAATATTTAACTCACAAAAAACTTGTTTTTTGGTATTTGAGGGTTATTTATATCGCTCATAAATAATAGGTAAGTAATAATATGAAATCAGACAAAAAAAAATTGACTAAACTTGAAAGGTTTTAAGTCTCAATAGACGAATATGCGCAAAAAATATTTTACTCACAAAACACTTGTTTTTTGGTATTTGAGGGTTATTAATATCGCTTATTAATAATAAGTAAGTAATAATATGAAATCAGACAAAAAAAAATTGACTAAACTTGAAAGGTTTTAAGTCTCAATAGACGAATATGCGCAAAAAATATTTTACTCACAAAACACTTGTTTTTTGGTATTTGAGAGTTATTAATATCGCTTATCAATAATAAGTAAGGAATAATATGAAATCAGACAAAAAAAAATTGTCTGAACTTGAAAGTCTCAATAGACGAAAATGCGCAAAAATATTTTACTCACAAAACACTTGTTTTTTGGTATTTGAGGGTTATTTATATCGCTTATCAATAATAAGCAAGTAATAATATGAAATCAGACAAAAAAAAATTGACTTAACTTGAAAGGTTTTAAGTCTCAATAGACGAATATGCACAAAAAATATTTTACTCACAAAACACTTGTTTTTTGGTATTTGAGGGTTATTAATATCGCTTATCAATAATAAGTAAGTAATAATATGAAATTAGACAAAAAAAATTGACTAAACTTGAAAGGTTTTAAGTCTCAATAGACGAATATGCGCAAAAAATATTTTACTCACAAAACACTTGTTTTTTGGTATTTGAGGGTTATTAATATCGCTTATCAATAATAAGTAAGTAATAATATGAAATCAGACAAAAAAAATTGACTTAACTTGAAAGGCTCTAAGTCTCGTAAGGCACGCCGTCTCCTGTCATATTTGGCACGTGCGCGGTAGCCACGCTGTCTCCTGTCATGTGTCGCGCATGCGCGCTAGGCACGTCTTCTCCTGTCATGTTTCGCGCGTGCGCGGTAGGCATGCCTCCTCTTGTCATGTGTTGCGCGTGCGCGTTAGGCTCGCCATCTCCTGTCATGTTTCGCGCGTGCGCGCTAGGCACGCCGTCTCCTGTCATGTTTCACGAGTGCGCGCTAGGCACGCCGTCTCCTGTCATGGTTCGCGCGTGCGCGCTTGGCACGCCGTCTCCATTCATGTTTCACGCATGCGCGCTATGCACGTCGTCTCATTTCAACAAACAAACACCGGTCAATTATCGTTTGGACGTTTCATAATGTATCGTTTCCCGTTTATGTTGAATCATTGTTAAAATAAAATTAAAAAAAATGCATTTCTTCCGATTGTCATTAATATTATTATTATTTTTTTTAATCGTGTCTTTCGGCTCAGTTACTTTTTAATTTGAATGTTTCGTCTATTCAGACGGAGGATATTACGATTCGCCGTGAGATTAAAATTCTCGAAAACTCAAATTATTCCTTGTTCTAACATATGTGAGCGTTGTCCCGTTGTTTAAGATATTTGAGGGTAACTCATATCGCTTATCAATAATAACTAAGTAATAATATGAAATCAGACGAAAAAAATTTGTCTGAACTTGAAAGTCTCAATAGACGAATATGCGCAAAAAATATTTTACTCACAAAACACTTGTTTTTTGGTATTTGAGGGTTATTAATATCGCTTATCAATAATAAGTAAGTAATAATATGAAATCAGACAAAAAAAAATTGACTAAACTTGAAAGGTTTTAAGTCTCAATAGACCAATATGCGCAAACAATATTTTACTCACAAAACACTTGTTTTTTGGTATTTGAGGGTTATTTATATCGCTCATGAATAATAAGTGAGTAATAATATGAAATCATACAAAAAAAAATTGACTTAACTTGAAAGGTTTTAAGTCTCAATAGACGAATATGCGCAAAAATATTTTACTCACAAAACACTTGTTTTTTGGTATTTGAGGGTTATTTATATCGCTCATAAATAATAAGTAAGTTATAATATGAAATCAGACAAAAAAAAATTGACTTAACTTGAAAGGTTTTAAGTCTCAATAGACGAATATGCGCAAAAAATATTTTACTCACAAAACACTTGTTTTTTGGTATTTGAGGGTTATTAATATCGCTTATCAATAATAAGTAAGTAATAATATGAAATTAGACAAAAAAAATTGACTAAACTTGAAAGGTTTTAAGTCTCAATAGACGAATATGCGCAAAAAATATTTTACTCACAAAACACTTGTTTTTTGGTATTTGAGGGTTATTAATATCGCTTATCAATAATAAGTAAGTAATAATATGAAATCAGACAAAAAAAATTGACTTAATTTGAAAGGCTCTAAGTCTCGTAAGGCACACCGTCTCCTGTCATATTTGGCACGAGCGCGGTAGCCACGCTGTCTCCTGTCATGTGTCGCGCATGCGCGCTAGGCACGTCTTCTCCTGTCATGTTTCGCGCGTGCGCGGTAGGCATGCCTCCTCTTGTCATGTGTTGCGCGTGCGCGTTAGGCTCGCCATCTCCTGTCATGTTTCGCGCGTGCGCGCTAGGCACGCCGTCTCCTGTCATGTTTCACGAGTGCGCGCTAGGCACGCCGTCTCCTGTCATGGTTCGCGCGTGCGCGCTTGGCACGCCGTCTCCATTCATGTTTCACGCATGCGCGCTATGCACGTCGTCTCATTTCAACAAACAAACACCGGTCAATTATCGTTTGGACGTTTCATAATGTATCGTTTCCCGTTTATGTTGAATCATTGTTAAAATAAAATTAAAAAAAATGCATTTCTTCCGATTGTCATTAATATTATTACTATTTTTTTTAATCGTGTCTTTCGGCTCAGTTACTTTTTAATTTGAATGTTTCTTCTATTCAGACGGAGGATATTACGATTCGCCGTGAGATTAAAATTCTCGAAAACACAAATTATTCCTTGTTCTAACATATGTGAGCGTTGTCCCGTTGTTTAAGATATTTGAGGGTAACTCATATCGCTTATCAATAATAACTAAGTAATAATATGAAATCAGACATAAAAAAATTGTCTGAACTTGAAAGTCTCAATAGACGAATATGCGCAAAAAATATTTTACTCACAAAACACTTGTTTTTTGGTATTTGAGGGTTATTAATATCGCTTATCAATAATAAGTAAGTAATAATATGAAATCAGACAAAAAAAAATTGACTAAACTTGAAAGGTTTTAAGTCTCAATAGACCAATATGCGCAAACAATATTTTACTCACAAAACACTTGTTTTTTGGTATTTGAGGGTTATTTATATCGCTCATGAATAATAAGTGAGTAATAATATGAAATCAGACAAAAAAAAATTGACTTAACTTGAAAGGTTTTAAGTCTCAATAGACGAATATGCGCAAAAAATATTTTACTCACAAAACACTTGTTTTTTGGTATTTGAGGGTTATTTATATCGCTCATAAATAATAAGTAAGTTATAATATGAAATCAGACAAAAAAAAAATGACTTAACTTGAAAGGTTTTAAGTCTCAATAGACGAATATGTGCAAAAAATATTTTACTCACAAAACACTTGTTTTTTGGTATTTGAGGGTTATTTATATCGCTTATCAATAATTAGTAAGTAATAATATGAAATCAGACAAAAAAAAATTGACTAAACTTGAAAGGTTTTAAGTCTCAATAGACGAATATGCGCAAAAAATATTTTACTCACAAAACACTTGTTTTTTGGTATTTGAGGGTTATTAATATTGCTTATCAATAATTAGTAAGTAATAATATGAAATCAGACAAAAAAAAATTGACTAAACTTGAAAGGTTTTAAGTCTCAATAGACGAATATGCGCAAAAAATATTTTACTCACAAAACACTTGTTTTTTGGTATTTGAGGGTTATTTATATCGCTTATCAATAATAAGTAAGTAATAATATAAAATCAGACAAAAAAAATTGACTTAACTTGAAAGGCTTTTAGTCTCGTAAGGCACGCCGTCTCCTGTCATATTTGGCACGTGCGCGGTAGCCACGCCGTCTCCTGTCATGTGTCACGCATGCGCGCTAGGCACGTCTTCTCCTGTCATGTTTCGCGCGTGCGCGGTAGGCACGCCGTCTCTTGTCATGTGTTGCACGTGCGCGCTAGGCACGTCTTCTCCTGTCATGTTTCGCCCGTGCGCGCTAGGCACGCCGTCGTCAGGTTAGGTTAGGTTAGGTTAGGTTGAATCTGGTGAGAGTTGCGATGTGGGAGACCTTGCTTATCGCGTACAAGGTTGCGGGATCGAATTTTTTATTCCTTATTATTTACCTCGGCGAACTGGCTCGCCGTGGATTTTCCCCTTTATGTGTTCCCTGACAGCGGTGTCAGTGTTCTTTGTATTATTGTGTCTGTTTGGCTCTAATCAGGGATGGGTGGGAAGGCGTCTGCGCACGTCTTTATTGGTGTCCACCCCGGCATCTGCCCTAAGATTGAGAAAACGCAGGAAACTCAATCGGGGTGGCCGGCCCAGTGGCCTTCCGATCTGGTGTATGTTCCTTCGGCATTGTCCCCAGAGTGATTATGTGTACCTATTGTGTTCCCTGTGTGCCCATGTTCTGTCTTTCATTCATCCCAACCATGTGTCTGACGATCCTCCTCATGAAGTCCTGCGCCACTCCCACTGTCTCTTTGTCAATCAATGCAGCCTTTAATGTCTCTATGTCCAGGATGTCAGTCCGCAAGGTCTTCGCGGCCCTGTGCCTCGTCTTTTCTCCTGCGGGGCATTCGAATAGAACGTGGTCCACCGTCTGTGGTGTCGTGTCGTCACAGGGGCAGGAATCATCAGTCACCAGATTAAACCGCTTCAAGTAGGCTCTCATAGCTCCGTGCCCTGACAGAATCTGTGACACTTCGTATGTCGGAGAGCAAATTTTCGAGCATTGGAGTGCCTGAGTTATGGTCGGGAGGAACCTCTTGGTAGTGCTCCCGGTTGAGTCCCCACTGTATTCTGCGTTCCATGCTTCCACTGTCTTCTGCCTGATGCGCATTTTGGCATAGCTCAGCGGAAACAGGTCATAGACCGGTTGCACTCGCAAAGCTCCCGCCGCCCTCGCAAGCTCGTCCGCTCTGTCGTTTCCAACGTTGCCGGAGTGTCCCTTAACCCATGCGAACGATATTCGGTTTCGTCGCTCTCTTATGCAGTCAGCCATGTGGAAAATCTCCCTAACTATGGGGTTTAGACTTCTATGATCCCTCATTGCTGCCAGACCCGAGAGCGAGTCCGATTCAAGACAGATCACTTTCCCGGTAGTTCCACTGGAAATCGCCCACCTCAGTGCCTCCCGCATAGCCACCAGCTCCGCCTGGAACACGGAACAGTAGTCCGCCAGCTTGAACTTCCCTCTAGCGATCTCGGTCCCACGCCTGTACACCACAAATGCGGCACCGACTTTGCCGTTTAGTAAACTCCCGTCTGTGTAGACGTTCAAGTCCGGCGCGTTTTGCCCCGCCTCCTCGCAGATGCTTTCACGCCGCATGGACGCCGGGTGCGGGAGAGTCACCCAATCGACCGGCACCATGCATTTTCTGTCCTCGGGCAGCGAATAAAGTGTCCTCCTCCGTTTCACCCCGTACACCTCGGCCCTCTCCCGCACCACGAGAGCGAGCGGGGGCACACCGGAGATCGCCATCGCTGAGTTCAGTGACATGGTCCTGTAACCCCGGCAGATTCTGATACATATGGGCCTCTGGGCTTGGTTTAGTCTTCTTCGAATGGCCCTTCTCCCGCACGCTTCCGCCCATATGCTGGCGCAATAGAGTGCCACCGGCTCCAGCGCTCCCCGGTAAAGCTGACGGAGAACCTCCGAGGACAAACCCCAAGTCGGCTTGGCAGCCCTGGCTATCATCCCAAAGAGAGCAGTTATCCTCCGACACACCATGTCCACGTGCTTCGACCAGTTGAGACATCTGTCGATGACGACTCCCAGCACTTTTATGCTGTCCACCATGGCTATCTCGGACTGTGCGAGGTGAATCTTTGCTTGTCTATGGAGTTTCTTTCTTGTGATGCACATTGCAAATGTCTTTTCGGGTGAAAACATAAGTTTTGCGCGGTGACTCCACAGCTCGATCCTACGAAGGGTGTTGTTCATCCTCTCTTCTGCCTCACTCAGCGTGCCACAGTCCGAGATCACCAGTACGTCATCCGCAAAGGCCTGGATGTGGACTCCTTCCCCGAAATCTTCCTGCAGAAGGCTGTCCATGATGAGATTCCAGAAGAAGGGCCCACACGACGATCCCTGCACGCATCCCAGCGTCGCGGACCTCTCCTCGGTCGCATCCCCGACACCGATCCTTACCTTTCTATCTTGGAGGTAGGACTGTACCAGTAGGAATAGGTTTCTCGGACAGTTCTTTTCTCGCAGTTGTTCCAGCAGAAAGGGCCACCACGCATTGTCAAAGGCCCCCTTGATGTCGAGTGAGACAACTATTGCCACTCTCTTGCCGTCGCGTGCCGCCCTCATCACTCCGACAGCACGGTTTAGGGCGTCCTCTGTTGACCTTTGCTGCGTGAAGCCGTATTGTCTACCACTGAGTGAGCCAACGCTTGCGAACGTCCACTGAAGCCTTCCGACGATCAGCTTCTCAAGCACCTTGCCAAATACCGGAAGCAGTCCTATCGGCCTCGAGGAAGTCACGTCTCCAGACGGTCTGCCCTGTTTAGGAATCAGTATGACTGCTGATTCCTTCCATCTCCTCGGGAATCGTCCGGTTCTCAGACAGAGGTTGAACATATTCAATGCCTCCACCGGGTGGAGTTGTACCACTCGCCGGCATATGTCCGAGGTGAGTCCGTCTATCCCGGGAGCCTTTTTAGGGCTTATCGTGTCCAGAGCCGTCTGCAACTCCAGCAGCGTGAATGGTGGGTCGTCCGCAGTGTCTGGAATTAACTCGACCCGCTCCCTCAAGCTTCCATTCTCCAGCGAGTCTGTGTCGGTGTTATCCCCCGGAAAAAAGTGCTCCAGGATGCCCTTTGCCGTTTCCGACTCGGTTCTACAAATCTTTCCCCGAATCCTGAGTGTAGTCGGCGGTACCGTCTTACGGCTCTTGAGCACCCTGTCCACCATGCCCCAAACGGTCTCAGCGGTCTGCAATTGGCAAAACTCCTTCCAACTGCTCGTTTTCGCCAATCCAACTGCAGCCCTGAATTCCTCCTTGGTTTCAAGGTACTCAGGAAGAATGAGCTCCCGACGAATCGCACTGGAGTTTCTCAGCCTTCTCTTGGCAGCGATCATCTTCCTCTTTAGGGCTGCCAGATCCTCCGACCACCATGGGCAGCTTCGCCTCGTGCGCGGCTTCAAGAGCGGTATGGCAGTGCGACATGCAGAGACCACCACCGACTCGAACGCCCCGCTGAGCCCCTCCGCATCCCAGGGTTCCGAGCTCGACGCAGTATTTCCGACCGCCTCGCCTAATGTAGTCCTGATTGCCTCGTCAAACCGCCTCCAGTTGGCTCGAGCGGTTGCAAATATCTTCGTTCCGCGGGGGGCTGACAGCGCGAAACCTCCCGTCGATATTTCAAAGCGTATGGCGTTGTGGTCGGAGAAGAACTCACTCGACGCGTCCACTCGCCACCCGTGAATTTGCTCCATTAGCCCTTCACTGCAAATTGACACGTCTATGCAGGAGACGAGCCGTCTTCCCCCTCTCGTGGCCTCGAAGGTTGGAGTGTTTCCCTCGTTCAGTGTGTACCAACCGAGCTCTGCGCATAGGTCGTTCAGAACAGCACCTCTAGCGTTTGTTCTGTCACTTCCCCACCAGGTGCTCCAGGCGTTGAAATATGTGAAATATGGTTAGGTTAGGTTAGGTTAGGTTAGGTTAGGTTAGGTTAGGTTAGGTTAGGTTAGGTTAGGTTAGGTTAGGTTAGGTTAGGTTAGGTTAGGTTAGGTTAGGTTAGGTTAGGTTAGGTTAGGTTAGGTTAGGTTAGGTTAGGTTAGGTTAGTTAAGGTTAGGTTAGGTTAGGTTAGGTTAGGTTAGGTTAGGTTACGTTAGGTTGAATCAGGTGAGAGTTGCGATGTGGGAGACCTTGCTTATCGCGTACAAGGTTGCGGGATCGAATTTTTTATTCCTTATTATTTACCTCGGCGAACTGGTTCGCCGTGGATTTTCCCCTTTATGTGTTCCCTGAATATGTCAGGGTTAGGTTAGGTTAGGTTAGGTTAGGTTAGGTAAGGTTAGGTTAGGTTAGGTTAGGTTAGGTTAGGTTAGGTTAGGTTAGGTTAGGTTAGGTTAGGTTAGGTTAGGTTAGGTTAGGTTAGGTTAGGTTAGGTTAGGTTAGGTTAGGTTAGGTTAGGTTAGGTTAGGTTAGGTTAGGTTAGGTTAGGTTAGGTTAGGTTAGGTTAGGTTAGGTTAGGTTAGGTTAGGTTAGGTTAGGTTAGGTTAGGTTAGGTTAGGTTAGGTTAGGTTAGGTTAGGTTAGGTTAGGTTAGGTTAGGTTAGGTTAGGTTAGGTTAGGTTAGGTTAGGTTAGGTTAGGTTAGGTTAGGTTAGGTTAGGTTAGGTTAGGTTAGGTTAGGTTAGGTTAGGTTAGGTTAGGTTAGGTTAGGTTAGGTTAGGTTAGGTTAGGTTAGGTTAGGTTAGGTTAGGTTAGGTTAGGTTAGGTTAGGTTAGGTTAGGTTAGGTTAGGTTAGGTTAGGTTAGGTTAGGTTAGGTTAGGTTAGGTTAGGTTAGGTTAGGTTAGGTTAGGTTAGGTTAGGTTAGGTTAGGTTAGGTTAGGTTAGGTTAGGTTAGGTTAGGTTAGGTTAGGTTAGGTTAGGTTAGGTTAGGTTAGGTTAGGTTAGGTTAGGTTAGGTTAGGTTAGTTAGGTTAGGTTAGGTTAGGTTAGGTTAGGTTAGGTTAGGTTAGGTTAGGTTAGGTTAGGTTAGGTTAGGTTAGGTTAGGTTAGGTTAGGTTAGGTTAGGTTAGGTTAGGTTAGGTTAGGTTAGGTTAGGTTAGGTTAGGTTAGGTTAGGTTAGGTTAGGTTAGG